>OY744604.1:51864043-52299043 GCA_963556255.1 Allolobophora icterica
GCTTTCTGTCAAGGAAACTGTTGTGCTGTGGAAAGTATTGTCTTGCAAAATCGTCGATTCAATGTGCAGCAGATAGCTAACACAATGGGCATTTGCACTGGATCACTTAAGACGATTTTGCACGAACGCTTGTTGATGACTAAAGTCTGTGCGCGATGGCTCCCTCGTAGGCCTCACCAGACAATGAAGGATTGTCGATGCACTTGCTCATAGACCACGTGTATGGAGAAGCTGCTCTAGTTGAATGCAGATTTGAAGAAATGCGCCATCCACCATACTCTCCTGACCTGGCACCAAGTGACAGGGGCGTAACTTTGGTCTAAGAAGTGGGGGGGGGGGTGTACCAATTTCTTACATACGCGAAGCAAGGCGGCGACTGCGATCTCTGGGAAGCGTCAATAATAAAATACTGATTGGCATTGTTTAAAAAGTGGGGTACGGCATATAATTATGCGCAGACTTCTTGGGAGCCTTGGGTGCGAATGCACCCAGAGAGAAAGTTCAGTGGGTGCCTGGCACCCAGAAGAATTCGGACCCCAAATTCAAATTTTAACACCTAAGCAGTAGCCTAATCTCACAACGTGAGAAGTACAACTACAACACAAATACCCAACATTGTATGATTTCACAGTCACATAAATAAATTATTTATTTATTATTTAAAAAAATAAATAATAACATTGGAACCCTTGACACGAAAACAATTTTCTTTCTCCGAAAATCCGCTAAAACTCACCTACCCAAGGGGAAGTGGTAGCGGAAGGCAGGGAGGACCCATGCACCCACTGGCACCCAGAGACAAAAGTAAAAGTCGGCGCATATATGGGGTACGGTTACTCTCACTCAGTCCAAAAAGTGTGGGTACGGTAGCCTACCCCTCAGTCCAAAAAGTTGGGGTTCGGGTACCCCTCGTACTCCCACAAATTACGTCTATGCCAAGTGAGTACTACCTGTTTCCAAAATTAAAAACCTCCGTGGACGGAGATTTTCGACCGGTGATGAGCTCAAATATGCAACGGAACTATTCTATTTTACTGGCATTGAAAAACTCCGAGATCGTTACAAACCGTGCATCGACAAAGGCGGTGACTATGTGTTGAAAAATAAGTGTGTGCTCATTCGTCTACCTTTTGTTTAAATAGGTTAGGCTCAAAACTTATTGAACGCCCCTCGTACTTGCCATCTAATGTCTCGTGAGTCGTAATCAGAGGCGTAACTTTGGTATAAAAAGTGGGGGTACCAATTTCTTACATACACGAAGCAAGGCTGAGACTGCGATCTCTGAGAAGGCACAATAATAAAATATTGATTGGCATTGTTCAGAAAGTGGGGTATGGGACCCCCAGCCCCAAAAGTGAGGGTACGGGTACCCCTCGTACCCCCCCCCACAAATTACGCCTATGGTCGTAATTACTTGGTGGGCGTCGCAATCGTCACGTGTCGGTCATGCTCCGAAGTTAATGTTAGTGCTTAAGCTAACTAGAAACCCCAAATTGAATTCCGAACCCTTGAGATAGAGACCGGAATTACATGCAGTAATTTAAAATGGAGTAGGTACCGGTCACTGTAGGTGCTACAGGCTTATCCAAACCAATTCAAATACGGAACCGCCGGCGGCGATCTGTTTGACAAATTGGGGATTCGGGACTGTCAGGACACTTTCGAACTGATCTGGTCAGAAAGAGGTGAAAAATTTTTTCATCCTCTCACACGCGAAAAAAATTGGTTCACTTTCGGTGTTTCTTCAAAATTGGGGGCACAACTATATACTGTGCTCCCACTGTTAGGCCTAAAGGTTGGGTCTTGTCCCCCTTGCTCCCCCCCGGATCGCCGCCCATGTGCGGAACCATAAAAATTGAGAAAAATTTCACGTGCGGAACCATAAGAATAGAAAAAATTCAAATTCGGAACCATAGCAATAGAGAAAATTCAAATGCGGAACCATAAGAATAGCGATCGCAATTGCAAGCAACGGCGGTATAGTAGGCCTATATAAGATTAGAGATAGGCCTAGCAGTTATATATATGTAATGACATATGCGATAGGGCCTACTGTGTTTCAAAATTGAGCACATGCTAAGTTTTTGCGTATCGTTCTTTTATTGTTTTTTTGGCTATAGGCCTACGAGGTGGGTTCAGAAGGCATTTGCCGTCGAAATTCGTCTTGACCTACGTGACTGAATTAGTTAGGTAGACTCGTTTCTCCTGATGTGCGATCGAGTCTTGAATATACGGACCGTGTAGCCTACGTCGCCTGCAGCCAGTTATTTTTGTCTTGGCGAAGCAGGCCTACGATCGACTCGCGTCATTGGATTTACCTCGGCCGTAGGCCTATATCACTGACTGGTAGCGCTTTAATCTAGGCCTAGGCCTACCGACCGACCGACTAGCGACGATTGCCTGCTCTATGTATGGCTATACCTGGCGATTCAACGAATTGCCGGATATGCGTCATCTACGGTGCACCGACAGTTACGTCACCGACAATGGCGCCCAAACTTGCAATTTCACTCCTACATAATATGAGCCCTAGCAATTACGCCTCTGACATTCGCGCCAAAAATGGGTCTTTTGAAAGCCTTAAAATGAAAGATGATAGGCACACAGGTAAATCATTTTACACAAACACGACTTACAGATTTTTCTTGTTTCGTCTTAGCTCGATAGTATACGCTGCGACGCCGATCCTTTGACTACTCTTTGGAATAACCCCTCTGATTTGACACAGTGCTCGTGAATAGGTTGTGCCCTGCGCTTGGCCTTCGAGTTGCGTATTAGAAGTTTGGAGATTACGATTACGAACAACTGCATGACATTCATATATTATAAGCAGTGCTCGAAATGGACCGGAACGCACCGGAACGCCGTTCCGGTTCGTCAAAATGAATTAGCGTTCCGTTCCGGTTCGTCAAATGAATTATTGTGGAAAATACTATGAAATTAACGTGAATGCTCCCATATCTTTGACTAGCGTTCCGTTTCGTAAAATTTTCCATTTCGAGCACTGATTATAAGGATACCAGAAGTTCATTCCAGAGATCTAGGCCTAGCTGTCTTCTTCTGTCAAGTCCTTCTGGCTATGGTTTCCTGGGTAGGATGCTGTAAAGTTAGGCATCTGCTACAATTATTATTTCCTTTTTCATCTAACGTTATTATAACTTCACTGTTCTAGTTTCTTTCCCTCTGTGTAGGCCTATCATTGTATGTTAAACGCTGTGCGTTTGCTAGTGTTCCTTAAAGAATACTTACTTACTTAAATTGTTACAGCGATTAGTGTAATTCTATAAATTTTATATTAATGTTTGTTTATGCGTCCATTGACCATTATTTGTTGTATTGCCATAGTAATGTTCTGGTAATCTCCCCCTTGCTATTAAGCGTTCTTCGAAGAGAGTTGGATTTCTTGAGCTAAACAGTTTTAAGAGAGCCATTTGTACAGACAATTGCATTTTTCTATTTATTCTTCTTTTAAAGTTTACTAGAAATTAGTTCTAGCTATGTATGGTTAGAATTTTAAAAGTTTATAGGGTTTAGTTTAGTAGCTGTTAGATATTTTAGGGTTAGGTTCTAGGCATTAGGTTGACTGTAGCAGCAGCTGCTTAGTATTAGGGTTTAGACTGACTGTGGCAAAAGCTACTTAGCTTATAAACATTTGGATTATTCTACAACTGTTACTCATACCTCTGGATATCCGGTTTTTTCCCCTCATATTTGCACATATTCGGATTTTTACTTAGTTCTCCTGTTATGTCTGGAAAAGGACGATTTTCCTTTAAGCGACGTAGCCGTAGAGTTGTTCCCACCACCATCCATGTGAAGCCAGCCACCGTTCAGGTGGAGACAACCACCGTCCAGGTGAAGCCAGTCACCAACAAGGTGAAGCCAGCCACCGTCCAGGTGAAGCCAGTCACTATCAAGGTGAAGCCAGCCACCGTCCAGGTGGAGACACCCACCGTCCAGTTGTGGCCATGGAATTCATGCCCGACCGGAATGCGGAGGGTCCTGTGACAGATAAGGACTGTGTTAAGCCCGCCCAACCAAGCGACGACAACGAGGACCCAGGCTCCGTTGGTTGTTGGGGGAGAAGACGCAAAGTGCGTCAAGTTGCTGATGATGTTGAGGGTGCAGAGCCGCCACCCAAAGAAAAAGCCGAGGGAGGGTGGCTTGTTTCCATTCTGCGGCGGGTTTTAAGACGCACACGTGGTCGCACAAACCTCCTGACCACTGAACCTGCAGAGAGTTGGAGTGAAGATCGCGAGGACTCGAGTAATGCTCAGGTCGTGGTTAATGGAGAGGATGAGGATGCTCTCAAAAAGCTGACAAAACAGAACACTGTCGGCAACCGTGTCCGATTGACAAATAACTACAAAGAGCTGACGATAATTGATATCGAAGATGAAGAGGAGGAGGAGGAGGAGGTTGACTTGATCAGAGCGCCCACACTACGATGGGCCACTCTCGATGCAGTGAAAATAATTCCTGCTGTAGCAGGTACGAAAATGTTTTAAGATATCATGTGGCACACATTTAGAGTTTGTCGTTAATTGTGTGACCTTGAAGTTAGCTTACCTTCTGGAAGAAGTGCAAACAGGGGCGCCCGCAGCGTGACGCACTGGACGCACGTGCGTCCATCAACCAAATATCAAATCCATACAAGGAATAGGCATCGCACAGATATTTTTGTTTAACAGCAATACGGCATGTTAAAGCATTAGATGTTATCTAAAATTTAAATTGGATTTTTATGAGTCACTCTGAGTCATTTCAGTGTATGACTACGAGTGGCAGACAGAAGACGGGATGGGTGTGCGTCCAAGTTTTTTAAGCCTGCGGGCGCCCCTGGGTGCAGAAATGTTTCTGTTTAACTGTGTCATAGTGAAGACGAGTGGTATCGCCCTCCTGATTTATTTATGCGTGGGACTGGCGCCACCCAGGAACAGCAGTGGTGGAGTTAAATGATACCAGTAATCAACCTCATAAGCTTTGTGTGCCACTGAACTGTCAATTTTACATGATGTACTGGGTTTTGAACGCCACACTCTGAAGTGAATGGTTAATGCATTAGCAGTTTGTAAACAGTGGAACCTCACTATATATATATCACACTTTTATTTTAACATGAATACTTTTATAACAAGGATTTAATGACCTTATTATAACACAACTCTGTTATAAAGCAGTTTTTGACATTGGCTCTGTCGAACAGCATTATATATGACTTTTGGTGTACAGTCACACTTCCAGATGGCAAAGCCAAGTCAGAGAGTGGCCCAGTCATTGTCAGAGAATTTACAGTGCTTTGCTGAATAGTTGCCATTGCATTAACACATTGTCATTAACTTGTTGATTTCAAACTCGTGAGCTTGTTGACAGTCGCTGAATGTTGATGTCAGTGGGTCCATTATCTTGCTAACTGTAAATTATGATTATTTATTTTACATTGCATAGAGGGAAGAGTTGCTTACTTGTAGGTCTGTAATATAGCCATGTTCAGTGCTTTTCCAAGGTCCTTTAACATTTTCAGTCAAGTGGTTTAGTGTGCTGGACTGTCAGCCAAGAGAGTGAGCATTAAAATCTCTGCCAAGGCGAGAAATTTGTTTTAAGATTTTGCACTAGCCAACTGAACTTCATAGGAGAGTTTACATTGCTATATCTAATATTTTGAACTTTATTTAGGCACGAAGAAGTTTCCAGCTGCCGGGTTGAGCGTCAAGAAGGTGTTGCCAGCTGCCCCGTTGCCCGTCAAGAAGGTCGAGGAGGGGAAGACGGTCGAGGAGGGGAAGAAGTGAGAGGAGTTGGAGGATGGTGTGCCACCTGCCCACCTCTGTGACGGTAAGAAAATTGAAGTTGTGTGTCTGTTGACAAGTGGATTTAACTAAATCTATTTAATCATTTATTACTAATTAATATCAGATTGGATTTAGTTAAATCCACTTGTGAACAGACAGAGCCAGGAAGTTTGGTGATTGCAATGGCTAATGAGCATTACATAAATAAATAATGAAATGTACAGTCAACTGAATATTGCTAGTGAAGATTGAGACAGTTACCTGGGGGAATTATAATTGACCAAAACAAAATGAAACCTAAGAACTACTTCATCACAGACAGCTCCTAGAAACATCTTCAAGACAGCTCTGTCAGACTGCCACATTAAGTGACCTGGTATATTGTGCATATCTCTTTGCTTTCATCTACATCTTGTCTATTTTGTTACCATTTGCTTTGGATTTTTCCTCAGTTGTAATTTTAATTTATTTTAAAACAATAATTTCTAGAGCACTGAGCAGAAAACTACTTTCAAGACACCTTAAAGGTGAACTGTCAATTGTTTGTCTGTCACAGCTGCAATGGATTTGAGTTACATAATGCAATTCAAAGGTGATAGCTACATACATAGACAGAGGATTTATATGAACTAATCTGTTAATAGTCATAATACACACTGCACACTCGAGACAAGTCAACTGCACACTCTGTGTCAGGAAGCACTAGTTTAGGCCCTGAGGCAATTACTGCAGTAATTGCTCTGAGCAACTGCCACAAGGTTCTGAGCTGTAATTGGATTATACCCAGAGTGTAGTTGGGATGGATATGGAATGAACCTCAGACAATGTTCGATGTTTCTGTAGACGTGAATCCGTGCTGAGGAGATGAGGAGGACGAAGCATGGTGGTGATTGTGTCGATCCGTCGTTGTTCTACAGTCGATGTCGGGCTTGCTACAATCCGAGTCGAGTGCCTTACTGTTGCTTACCGATTGGTAAGGAAGTCTCTATGCAGATGGTCTTTGATCGCTGAAGTTTATTGGACAATTGGAGAGTGACAGACATAGATGGGTATAGACCAAGGGACGGACAGACACACTCACACAGACATACAGATACTGACAGACAGGCAGATAGTGCAGGTTTGAGTCTTCTCTCATGAGATGGTTACTGTGTGGCGACTTTGAACAAGTCCTTTACTGACAATTGTGATTGATACTTGGTCACTAGATAACAGTGCTTTATAAATATGATTTCACAGGCAACTGGATCGAATTCGTGTTGGCAAAGACTTGTAAACCTTATTGTAAACCTAATTGTAAACGTAATGGTAAACCTAATTCTCTGTCTGCTTTTGTAACCGTTATTGATCAGTTGTGTGACTTCAGTTCTGTAGATGTTGCAAACTGATAGTTGACAATTCAATTGTGTGTTTCTTAGGGGTGCACAATAGTCTAATTGTTAGCGTGCTGGACTGTCAACCTAGAGGTCGAGGGTTTAAATCCCCACCACGATGACAATCTGTTTTGAGAATTTTGCTTCATTTGTGCCCTAGTCAACTAAGCTATAATGGAAACACTGACCATACACTGTTGGTGAGAATATCATTCATCAAAGGAGAGGACTGGCCACCCGTCCTTATAAGCAAAGGCTAAGAAAAATGAAGTCGCTAACAATTCATGCCGTTGACTACTTCTTAGGCTTGTGTAAGTGGCTGGTGTTCTCTTCAGCCAGTAGGAGAAAAACATTGAGAGACTTCTGTTGAAAATTAGTGACCCTAGTGAGTTCAGCTGTATAATGGGGTATACTGATCATACGCTGTTGGCGGGTAGACCAGATGGCGAGGGAGAGAACTGGCCAACATGCTCCTATGCCAAGGCCAAGAAAATGAAGTCGCTAACGATGACTACCCGTAGATGCCTCATAGGGCTAGCTAAAGAACTTCTGAAGTGACGCTGTAATGACATGCAAGATATCAATCACAAGTGCATGACACTGAGTTACATTTTAATGTACAATCGTTGTTATGTTTTTCTTTCAGGGAGGGATACTTTCTGCTGTAGACCGTGGACATCGTGAGCAGTTGTCATACACGATTCGCTTAGAAAATGGGTATCGACGTCCGCCATAACAAGGACCGAAAAGTCCATCGCAAGGAACCCACGTCTCAGAGTGTGTAACCGAGACTTCTTGTCAAGCTCTACTAGTTCCTTGGAAGAAGAACCGACTTAAAGTTCAACAAAGTTGTTCTTAAGCGACTGTTTATGAGCAAGACAAACCGTCCTCCTCTTTCTCTCTCGCATTTGGCACAGCACATGAAGAAGTATGGCCGTGCAGGAAAAGTCGCTGTCGTCAAGTTCTACTGGTTCCTTGGAAGAAGAACTGACTCAAGTTCAACGTAGTTGTTCTTAAGCGACTGTTTATGAGCAAGAGAAACCGTCCTCCTCTTTCTCTCTCACGTTTGGCACAGCAGATGAAGAAGGTGGCTGTGCAGGAAAGGTCGCTGTTGTCGTTGGCACTGTTACTGATGATCCTAGGATCTTTGAAATTCCGAAGTTGAATGTGTGTGCTCTGCATGTTACCGATCGTGCGCGTGCTCGCATTCTGAAAAACGGAGGCCAGATCTTGACATTTGATCAGCTGGCTTTGAAGAGTCCTAAGCGCCAGAATAGTGTACTCCTGCAGGGACCGCGTAAGGCCAGAAAAGCGAACAGACATTTTGGACCTGCTCCTGGAGTTTCACATAATCACACTTAACCATATTGTCGGTCGAAAGGACGCAGGATTGAGTGTGCTCGTGGTCGTCGTAAGGCGACACACTTTAGAGCTGCTTCTGGAGTCCACACAACCACCTAAGTCAGGGAAAGGACGCAGGATTGAGTGTGCTCGTGGTCGTCGTAAGGCGACACACTTTAGAGCTGCTTCTGGAGTCCACACAACCACCTAAGTCAGGGAAAGGACGCAGGATTGAGTGTGCTCGTGGTCGTTGTAAGGCGACACACTTTAGAGCTGCTTCTGGAGTCCACACAACCACCTAAGTCAGGGAAAGGACGCAGGATTGAGGGTGCTCGTGGTCGTCGTAAGGCGACACACTTTAGAGCTGCTTCTGGAGTCCACACAACCACCTAAGTCAGGGAAAGGACGCAGGATTGAGTGTGCTCGTGGTCGTCGTAAGGCGACACACTTTAGAGCTGCTTCTGGAGTCCACACAACCACCTAAGTCAGGGAAAGGACGCAGGATTGAGGGTGCTAGTGGCCGTCGTAAGGCCAGACACTTTTTATCTGCTCGTGGAGTCACACGCAATCACCTAACCCATATTGTCAGTCAAAAGGATGAAAGTTTGAGGGTGCTAGTGGCCATCGTAAGGCCAGACACTTTGTATCTGCTCGTGGAGTCACACGCAATCACCTAACCCATATTGTCAGTCAAAAGGATGAAAGTTTGAGGGTGCTAGTGGCCATCGTAAGGCCAGACACTTTGTATCTGCTCGTGGAGTCACACGCAATCACCTAACCCATATTGTCAGTCAAAAGGATGAAAGTTTGAGGGTGCTAGTGGCCATCATAAGGCCAGACACTTTGTATCTGCTCGTGGAGTCACACGCAATCACCTAACCCATATTGTCAGTCAAAAGGATGAAAGTTTGAGGGTGCTAGTGACCATCGTAAGGCCAGACACTTTGTATCTGCTCGTGGAGTCACACGCAATCACCTAACCCATATTGTCAGTCAAAAGGATGAAAGTTTGAGGGTGCTAGTGGCCATCGTAAGGCCAGACACTTTGTATCTGCTCGTGGAGTCACACGCAATCACCTAACCCATATTGTCAGTCAAAAAGGATGCAAGTTTGAGTGTACTCGTGGCAATCGTAAGGCCAGACACTATGGACCTGCTCCTGGAGTTCCACGGAACCACTTAAGCGATATTGTCAGTCGAAAGGACGCAAGTTTGAGCGTGCTCCTGGTCGTCGTAAGAGCCGAGGCTACAAGAACTAAATGTGATGACGTAATAGTCATTTTACAGTTTACTTTGCGGCAAATCGGAATTTGAAAAACTCTGAAGTGATGTTGCGAGAACTTTCGACTTCAGATTGTCTAGCAGTGCGATGATTGATGCACGCAAAGTCGAGGGACATGGACGTGCAAGGCCAAGTGGCCTTCGCCCAACTGTCCTCAGTTACTTGGTACTGCCTGAGCAACAGAAGGATCTGTCGAGACTGTCGAGCCCATCTCAGAAGGTAATTACCATAGCACCTTTCATCAGCATTGTATAGACTGGTTTTCTGAATGTTGACCTGATTATGGCTTTGTTTGGATGCACCATTGGTTGATGCCTTGTGCATTAAACACTATAGAAGTTACTGACTAATGATAACAAGAATTATACATGTAATAATGATAATAATGGTAATAATAATGATAGTAGTAATTATAATAATACTGTCTTTCTGAGGTACTTAGAATGTTTCTAAGGTACGTGGTTTGATGTGTATTATACAATAATGATAATCAAAATAATAATATAATAATGATGATGATGATAGTAACTATAATAATAACAGTAATAGTTAAAATAATAATAATTTTAAAAATGCTAATTTTAGAAAAATAATATTTTTGCTAATAATTATTTATCTATATTATTATTCTTTTTCGGTCGTGAGTGAATTAATGATGCTTATTACTTCTTTTAAAACCTTTTTTGTTGATACTTGAAAGCTGTGTTCTTTTGTTGGCTGTGCTCGTGAGTGCTTTGAAATACTCTTCGTCTAAGGAATTACTTTGTTATTGCTACTGATCGGCTGTTAACTGAAGTACAGTTTGATGAACTGATAGATTGAGAAATTTTTTTCTGGCTGGCTGTAAATGTAATTACCAATTTATATAGCACCTCTTCAGAGAGATTCATCTGGCAGGCTGCGAACTGGCTGGCTGGCTCATTGGCTGGCTGGCTGAATGGATTATGGAGTGAATTAATGAAGGGTTGAAAGTGTGAATGAATAAAAGAATGAGTCAGTGAGTGAATGAGTGAGTGGATTAATGATGCTTATTACTTCTTTTAAAGCCATTAAAAGAGTTAATTATTAATAATCTAAAATTTAATGAACAATTTTAAAACCCTCTAAACCAGTGCAGGTAGGATTCCAGTATGACCTTGATATGTTCTTCATTGTAGAAGACTGGTGCTTCATCCATTCCTCTGTCGACTCCAGGCTGGCCAGTGCCCACCACATCCTTGTACTTGGTTGCTGTCTGTTGAACTGCGTGCTAGGAGAGGGAGCTAATCTGTCTGATGTTGCCTCTGATTTTGTCTCCACCAGCGCCCGCCACATCCTTGTACTTGGTTGCTGTCTGTTGAACTGCATGCTAGGAGAAGGAGCTAATCTGTCTGATGTTGCCTCTGATTTTGTCTTCACCAGCGCCTGCCACATCCTTATATTTGGTTGCTGTCTGTTGAACTGCGTGCCAGGAGAGGGAGCTAATCTGTCTGATGTTGCCTCTGATTTTGTCTTCACCAGCGCCTGCCACATCCTTATATTTGGTTGCTGTCTGTTGAACTGCGTGCCAGGAGAGGGAGCTAATCTGTCTGATGTTACCTCTGATTTTGTCTTCACCAGCGCCTGCCACATCCTTATATTTGGTTGCTGTCTGTTGAACTGCGTGCCAGGAGAGGGAGCTAATCTGTCTTATGTTGCCTCTGATTTTGTCTCCACCAGCGCCCGCCACATCCTTGTACTTGGTTGCTGTCTGTTGAACTGCGTGCTAGGAGAGGGAGCTAATCTGCATGAGGTCACCTCTAATTTTATCTCCGCCAGTGGCAGTACCGGGTCGAATATTGTCTTACTGACATCTGGAATCGAAAGCTCTGTCGATGAGCTGTGCGTCACATTTGTCAGGTGAGTATCTGGGTCTCACTTAAAAAATTTACGATGGTTCCTGTCATCTGAGTGTAGGATAGGGGTATGGTTAGTCTGCTTTGTACATGAAACTACTTGTGCAGAACCATTTATTGTTCTGTGCACTGGCTTCCAATACTCGGATGCAGGGAGGCATGCCAGAGTGCCATCCCTTGATCCACCCTTACACTGACTTTCTAAGCTTCATAGGTGAGAGACAGTAAGAGAGAGGGGGCAAAGTATGTCATTTTTAAAGTGGTCATTTTCAAAGTAGGTCAGAGGTTTTTATGGATGACCCCTTCCTCTAAACTCAGATTGAGGGAGGCAGAACCCCCTGCATTCATTCGTAATCATCAGTCTTTCAGCCAGCTGAACTTGAATTGTGGGTAAATGGTTTGTCCTGCATCAGGTACACTGCCAAGAGGTAGATCTTCAAGCATCGGATGGGTGTCGATACACTCACATGTTCTATTATTATTTTACACATTTCAATGGTGCTGAGCAAGTGTGAGACTTGCTCAAGGTCCCTACTCAGTAACCATTTCAGGGGAGGCTTGAGCCCGTACTTTCAGCATTACAAAGAGAGTGGTGGTTATTTGAATTTGAATACATTTATTATGCCAAACATGGCAGAAACAGCTTCCAAATGCCAAACCCCAAACGGCGCAAAAAGGAAAAAGGAAAAAAAACACAGAGCATTTATTATATATGCATGTCTAATATTTATATTGCTCCATTTAGAACCTCACATAACCCTGACTAGGTCAGAAGCTGGTGAGATTGAGGATAGGTGATGAGATTTTATGGATTTAAGTTGAATAATGGCAGCGAACGTTTTCAAATCAGACAACCTCTTCTTACAGAAGCAATAAGCTGTGATACGATTACCTGCCAGTGTTTTGAAACTGTGTTCCCAGTCAAGAACCTCAACTAATCTGTTTTCACTTTTAACTTACTTCATTTTTTGTTTTTCCCAGTTCTGTCGTGCGATACAAATGGTGGCTGTGTTCAGAAATTCCTGTTCTGGGGAATGGTGTCATCAATCGAGGTCATGTCCTGCCTTCCGACCTTTCCTGGACAGCTTCTGCAGGTCAGCTGGTAGGCTATAATTGAGGCTTTTACAATTTCATTTCCTATTTTGTTGTTTTCTTGTAGGCATTGTACTTGATGTAGTTAACTCAGGTTTTTAGCATTGTAATATATTTATTTAACTAATTGTTGGTTAAATTTTGTGTTGTTTCCAGGGAATGAGTTTGATGTCTTACTAGTATCAAAAACTTATGACTTAGCTCCAGAATATAAACCTTTATGTAAGCTTCATTTAAATTGCTGCCTAAGAACTCAAACCTAAGAACTCAATAAATCTGCTCTCAGATCTTCCCTTGATATATCAAGACAACCCCTCTGACATGACGGTGTTTGTGAATAAGCTTAGCTTTAGAGTAGTGCCTTAAGAATCTGAAGTTTACGATGTTACCATTTACAATGAGCTAATTATGATTTTACCATTTACAATGAGCTAATTATGATTTTACCATTTACAATGAGCTAATTATGATTTTACCATTTACAATGAGCTAATTATGATTTTACCATTTACAATGAGCTAATTATGATTTTACCATTTACAATGAGCTAATTATGATTTTACCATTTACAATGAGCTAATTATGATTTTACCATTTACAATGAGCTAATTATGATTTTACCATTTACAATGAGCTAATTATGATTTTACCATTTACAATGAGCTAATTATGATTTTACCATTTACAATGAGCTAATTATGATTTTACCATTTACAATGAGCTAATTATGATTTTACCATTTACAATGAGCTAATTATGATTTTACCATTTACAATGAGCTAATTATGATTTTACCATTTACAATGAGCTAATTATGATTTTACCATTTACAGTGAGCTAACATGTTCCTCGTCTTCCTGCCTAGACGATCGCAGCTGGGCTGTTCCTCGTCTTCCTGCCTAGACGATCGCAGCTGGGCTGTTCCTCGTCTTCCTGCCTAGACGATCGCAGCTGGGCTGTTCCTCGTCTTCCTGCCTAGACGATCGCAGCTGGGCTGTTCCTCGTCTTCCTGCCTAGACGATCGCAGCTGGGCTGTTCCTCGTCTTCCTGCCTAGACGATCGCAGCTGGGCTGTTCCTCGTCTTCCTGCCTAGACGATCGCAGCTGGGCTGTTCCTCGTCTTCCTGCCTAGACGATCGCAGCTGGGCTGTTCCTCGTCTTCCTGCCTAGACGATCGCAGCTGGGCTATTCCTCGTCTTCCTGCCTAGACGATCGCAGCTGGGCTATTCCTCGTCTTCCTGCATTGACGATCGCAGCTGGGCTGTTCCTCGTCTTCCTGCCTAGACGATCGCAGCTGGGCTGATGCTGGCTCTTCCTACAACTGTTCGTGGTCAACAGGGTAACAGTGGGCCAAACTGCACGCAAGGTAAAGGGTTGTTCGGCTGTATTTCAGTGTCTTCTGTTTTTGTCTCCATTTCCCTTCACTTTCTTCTGTGTTTAACACAATTGTTTACATGCCTGTATAAATGTTAATGATGCTGATGGTGGTATTTGGCAGTGGTGATGATTATCCTACTGATTGCCAAAATCTTCAGGAATTCTTCCATGATCCCATGAATGATGATTAAGTTACTGGTAATGCAGATGATATGACTAATCATCTGTTGGTTAGTTATTGGACTTTGAAGTGGATTCGCTCTGGGATTTTTAACCAGTGGAGTGATTTGAGGATGGGAATAGGTTAGCTGTTTTCAGTTTGTTAGGCCATGTTTAAGAGAGGGAAGGATTGAAAAATTGTCAGAAATGATGGAAGGTGTCTCAGATGGTTGGAGCCAGGTTTTGTTGTGAGGAAAATACTATTTGCCAGAATTTTCCAGATATATCCTTGAAGAAAACAGGATTTGTTCCTGATAGGATGAATATTAACATGACAGAAGTTAATAGTTTATAGTTGGTAAGCACCAGGGTTACCGGTAAACTCAGTGTCACCAAAAGAAGTACCGTACTACGGTAGTAGAAGACAAACAAACAATTTTTTATTCAGATGAGTTTTAGATCAAGATGCAGATTTAGGAAGTTGGGGATATGGTGAAGAAATGAGCAGTTCAGAAACAAACATGTTGGCATCCTAGACACGGCCGGTTGGATGAGGTAAATGGAACAGGAACATCGCAGTTGAGAGCATATTTGTGCTCATGATCAGGTTAAGAGTGCATTAGTATGTAATTGTACTGCCATTGTATGTGGTACTTACACCGCATTTCTGAAAGATCTCTTTACTGTATTGCATTTGCAGAATTGGCTGTAAATACCTCTCACCAGGTGATCCATGCAACAACAGGTTGCAATGTCCTAGGATGCAGCCAAAGCTTCTGGTTCAGGGATGGATGGCGCATTATCAAAGACACTTCATCCTCTGCAGGCTCCACTCTGATGTGCAGATGCTGTCGGCATAACAGTAAATGTCGGGACATGTGTTCAAGTAAGCGTTCTTAGTGATAAGGCCTTGTTTATTCTTTTTATCATAATGTACATTTTTTGTACAAGCACACACCAACTTAGACAGTAACTAATGTTAACAATGTCTCATATCAGACTGACAGTTGCCAAGTCTGACTGACCGACCGACTGACTGACTGACTGACTGACTGACTGACTGACTGACTGAATGAATGAATGAATGAATGAATGAATGAATGAATGAATGAATGAATGCCTAACTTGCCGAGCTACATATAGTTGTATACATACATTTGTATGACATATATTTGTAAGAGGACTGTGTTAAGCTTGATGTGCACTGGTCTGCACATGAACTGGCATTTAGACGATCAAAAGTAATGTAATGTAAACAGACATGTTATAGTGCCTTGTAATAAGATGTAGACTGGGTTGCTTCCTTACTTACTGGATTGTGCAGGGCATATTTTAACTGTATAACTAGTGGGACAAATGTCCCAGTAGTCTTAGGATTTGTCCCAGTAGTCAGAGCGATTTGTCCCAGGCAATGTATGTATAAAGTACAACTAGTGGGACAAATGTTGCAAGAATTTAAAGATTTGTCCCAGTAGTATAATGAGAAAGGTATGACATTATTGTTGAATGACCCCTTGCTATTGGTTGGGAAACCCGAGAAAAGTTGTAAAAGAAGGTGATGACTAAAAAAAAGTCATCAACTTTTTTCGGAGATGAATTTTTAAATTTTTTTGGAAAAGTCTAAAAGTTGTAAGTTTGTGAAGATTAATTCCTTAAAAAAAGTTTTTCGACCAGATCATGGCCGACTTTCTCCGACCCACCTCTGAGAGACGAGTTCCAAAGAAAGATCATGAACTAGACCCATGGCTGATTTTGTCCCAGTAGTCAAAATTCCTTAAAATATGCACTGGGATTGTGGAATGCTGGTTCCTAACAGTTTTTGTCCTGGGACCAATTTTGGGATTCTTTTATCATGCAGCAACCCACAAAGCCTGCAGCAGACTCCTAATAAAGCATACATAATATAAAATGTGATTTCAAGTTAGTGGTCCAATTGGGTGGACCCCACAATCAACTGTTGGGCCTCAATGGCTTACTGCTTGTCAGAAAGTTCTTTTGATGTATGTTAAAGATAATTGAATGGTTCTGTATCCTTCTATAAAATGTATTACAGTAAAAAGGCCATGTGCTACTTTCTTCATGACAAACTTTGCAGTAATTGAAATTGTCATAATAGTCAGTCTACTAGTGTTTGAGTTTTTGCTCTTTGCTATTTAAATTATTCAGAATGCTATGCAAGAAACCCTGTTTCTGGGGCCTTTAAAGATTATCTAAGTTAAATATACGATTTTGTTTAGATGATTCAATGGACAACAGTTGTAATAGCTCACAAAATTCATCATCAGAAAGTCTACAGGCACTACCTGTCGATAGCAGAGACTTCGTAGCACATGGCCGCCTAGCATTTCAGAAAGTCATTGAGTAGCTTGCTTTCATGTCCAATGACAGTCATCAAGAAATGAAAATGCACAAGGCATCGGTGAAATCGATGGATGAATTATGGTACACTGACCCCAAGGTTATGGCGAAAAGAAGTAATAATTATGAAGGGAGGGGCTACACAAAGACCAGTAATAACACTTCAGAGATGAAGTTCATGATGGGGGACAACAATTCTTTGAACGTGGCCAGAAATAATGCGAAACTACTGTCTAGTTTGGCTGCTGAGTTGGAGAGCACTAAACTTGTGGAGCAACAGGCATCAGAAATTAAACCAGAAACTGCCAAAGTTTGGCTGCTGAGTGGGAGAGCAGTAAACTTATGGAGCAACAGGCATCAGAAATTAAACCAGAAACCGCCAAAGTTTGGCTGCTGAGTGGGAGTGCAGTGAACTGATGGAGCTCAGGCACCATAAATTAAACCAGAAACCGCCAAAGTTTGGCTGCTGAGTGGGAGAGCAGTAAACTTATGGAGCAACAGGCATCAGAAATTAAACCAGAAACCGCCAAAGTTTGGCTGCTGAGTGGGAGAGCAGTAAACTTATGGAGCAACAGGCATCAGAAATTAAACCAGAAACCGCCAAAGTTTGGCTGCTGAGTGGGAGTGCAGTGAACTTATGGAGCTCAGGCACCATAAATTAAACCAGAAACCGCCAAAGTTTGGCTGCTGAGTGGGAGAGCAGTAAACTTATGGAGCAACAGGCATCAGAAATTAAACCAGAAACCGCCAAAGTTTGGCTGCTGAGTGGGAGTGCAGTGAACTGATGGAGCTCAGGCACCATAAATTAAACCAGAAACCGCCAAAGTTTGGCTGCTGAGTGGGAGAGCAGTAAACTTATGGAGCAACAGGCATCAGAAATTAAACCAGAAACCGCCAAAGTTTGGCTGCTGAGTGGGAGAGCAGTAAACTTATGGAGCAACAGGCATCAGAAATTAAACCAGAAACCGCCAAAGTTTGGCTGCTGAGTGGGAGTGCAGTGAACTTATGGAGCTACAGGCATCAGAAATTAAACCAGAAACCGCCAAAGTTTGGCTGCTGAGTGGGAGTGCAGTGAACTTATGGAGCTCAGGCACCATAAATTAAACCAGAAACCGCCAAAGTTTGGCTGCTGAGTGGGAGAGCAGTAAACTTATGGAGCAACAGGCATCAGAAGTTAAACCAGAAACCGCCAAAGTTTGGCTGCTGAGTGGGAGTGCAGTGAACTTATGGAGCTCAGGCACCATAAATTAAACCAGAAACCGCCAAAGTTTGGCTGCTGAGTGGGAGAGCAGTAAACTTATGGAGCAACAGGCATCAGAAATTAAACCAGAAACCGCCAACGTTTGGCTGCTGAGTGGGAGTGCAGTGAACTTATGGAGCTCAGGCACCATAAATTAAACCAGAAACCGCCAAAGTTTGGCTGCTGAGTGGGAGAGCAGTAAACTTATGGAGCAACAGGCATCAGAAGTTAAACCAGAAACCGCCAAAGTTTGGCTGCTGAGTGGGAGTGCAGTGAACTGATGGAGCTCAGGCACCATAAATTAAACCAGAAACCGCCAAAGTTTGGCTGCTGAGTGGGAGAGCAGTAAACTTATGGAGCAACAGGCATCAGAAATTAAACCAGAAACCGCCAAAGTTTGGCTGCTGAGTGGGAGAGCAGTAAACTTATGGAGCAACAGGCATCAGAAATTAAACCAGAAACCGCCAAAGTTTGGCTGCTGAGTGGGAGTGCAGTGAACTGATGGAGCTCAGGCACCATAAATTAAACCAGAAACCGCCAAAGTTTGGCTGCTGAGTGGGAGAGCAGTAAACTTATGGAGCAACAGGCATCAGAAATTAAACCAGAAACCGCCAAAGTTTGGCTGCTGAGTGGGAGAGCAGTAAACTTATGGAGCAACAGGCATCAGAAATTAAACCAGAAACCGCCAAAGTTTGGCTGCTGAGTGGGAGTACAGTGAACTTATGGAGCTCAGGCACCATAAATTAAACCAGAAACCGCCAAAGTTTGGCTGCTGAGTGGGAGAGCAGTAAACTTATGGAGCAACAGGCATCAGAAATTAAACCAGAAACCGCCAAAGTTTGGCTGCTGAGTGGGAGTGCAGTGAACTGATGGAGCTCAGGCACCATAAATTAAACCAGAAACCGCCAAAGTTTGGCTGCTGAGTGGGAGAGCAGTAAACTTATGGAGCAACAGGCATCAGAAATTAAACCAGAAACCGCCAAAGTTTGGCTGCTGAGTGGGAGTGCAGTGAACTTATGGAGCTCAGGCACCATAAATTAAACCAGAAACCGCCAAAGTTTGGCTGCTGAGTGGGAGAGCAGTAAACTTATGGAGCAACAGGCATCAGAAATTAAACCAGAAACCGCCAAAGTTTGGCTGCTGAGTGGGAGTGCAGTGAACTGATGGAGCTCAGGCACCATAAATTAAACCAGAAACCGCCAAAGTTTGGCTGCTGAGTGGGAGAGCAGTAAACTTATGGAGCAACAGGCATCAGAAATTAAACCAGAAACCGCCAAAGTTTGGCTGCTGAGTGGGAGAGCAGTAAACTTATGGAGCAACAGGCATCAGAAATTAAACCAGAAACCGCCAAAGTTTGGCTGCTGAGTGGGAGTGCAGTGAACTTATGGAGCTACAGGCATCAGAAATTAAACCAGAAACCGCCAAAGTTTGGCTGCTGAGTGGGAGTGCAGTGAACTTATGGAGCTCAGGCACCATAAATTAAACCAGAAACCGCCAAAGTTTGGCTGCTGAGTGGGAGAGCAGTAAACTTATGGAGCAACAGGCATCAGAAGTTAAACCAGAAACCGCCAAAGTTTGGCTGCTGAGTGGGAGTGCAGTGAACTGATGGAGCTCAGGCACCATAAATTAAACCAGAAACCGCCAAAGTTTGGCTGCTGAGTGGGAGAGCAGTAAACTTATGGAGCAACAGGCATCAGACATTAAACCAGAAACCGCCAAAGTTTGGCTGCTGAGTGGGAGTGCAGTGAACTGATGGAGCTCAGGCACCAGAAATTAAACCAGAAACCGCCAAAGTTTGGCTGCTGAGTGGGAGAGCAGTAAACTTATGGAGCAACAGGCATCAGAAATTAAACCAGAAACCGCCAAAGTTTGGCTGCTGAGTGGGAGTGCAGTGAACTTATGGAGCTCAGGCACCATAAATTAAACCAGAAACCGCCAAAGTTTGGCTGCTGAGTGGGAGAGCAGTAAACTTATGGAGCAACAGGCATCAGAAATTAAACCAGAAAACCGCCAAAGTTTGGCTGCTGAGTGGGAGTGCAGTGAACTTATGGAGCTACAGGTATCAGAAATTAAACCAGAAAACCGCCAAAGTTTGGCTGCTGAGTTGGAGAGCAGTAAACTTACATATGGAGCTACAGGCACCAGAAATTAAACCAGAAACCGCCAAAGTTTGGCTGCTGAGTTGGAGAGCAGTAAACCTACATATGGAGCTACAGGCACCAGAAATTAAACCAGAAACCGCCAAAGTTTGGCTGCTGAGTTGGAGAGCAGTAAACTTACATATGGAGCTACAGGCACCAGAAATTAAACCAGAAACCGCCAAAGTTTGGCTGCTGAGTTGGAGAGCAGTAAATTTACATATGGAGCTACAGGCACCAGAAATTAAACCAGAAAACCGCCAAAGTTTGGCTGCTGAGTTGGAGAGCAGTGAACTTATGGAGCTACAGGCGCCAGAAATTAAACCAGAAAACTGCCAAAGTTTGGCTGCTGAGTTGGAGAGCAGTAAACTTAGACAGTACAGAGCAATTGAAAAATTGCTGTTGAGTGATCTTTAGCAATACAAAGCCCATTAATGAAGAACTGATGTCAACTGATCTGAAGAAGTGTAAAACTATAGAGGAATATTATTGCTAAATAAAAAAAATATATAAAAAATAAATAAAAAAATTAAATTAAAATAAATAAATCATTATCTGTTGAACTTAAAGAATGCAAAGCAAATGAGACAAGATTTGCTGCTGTGGCTATGGAATTAATAGCTTATCTTGAAGAGAGCAAGACCAATGAAGAAATTCTTTCATCTGACTTAAAAGAGTTCAGAGTGAAAGAAGAAATGTTTGCAGCTGATCTCAAGGAAAGCAATTATAAATTAAGAAGTTCTTATGGTAGAGCTTAAGCAGGCCAAAGCCAGTGAAGAAAGACTTTTAAGTGAGCTAAATAAAAGCAGAGGAAGACTAGAAAATCTTTCTTCTGATCTTTCGATAATCGGAGCAGATGAAGAAATGCTTGTAGCTGATCTTAAGGACTGCAAAGAAAGGGAAGCAATGCTTTCAGCAGAACTTTACCAGTTCCAAATTGACGAAGAAAGCCTTCCAACTGAGTTTAAGCAGTATGACGTCATCAGTGGAAGTCTTTCAAATAACGTTGAAGATTACAAAATCAAAGAAGAAATGCTTGCAACTAAGCTTAAGGAATGTAAAGCAAGAGAAGAAATTGTTTCAACTGAGCTTAAGAAAGGCACAGTGAGTGAAGAAATACTTTCACAAGAGGTTAAAGAAAAAGAAATGATATAAAAGAAGGTATTCTATATGTAGAGCTTAAGCAATGTTTCAACTGAGCTTAAGAAAGGCAAAGTGAATGAAGAAATACTTTCACAAGAGCTTTAAAAAAATGACATAAAGGAAGGTATTCTGTATGCAGAGCTTAAGCAATGCAAAACCCATGAAGACATGCTTGCAAATTACCTGGCAATACCTGGAGAAATGCAGAGCAAAGGAATGAATAAGTTCAACCAAGCTTCTGAAAAATGAGATCAATAAACACAAAATTTCAGTTGAACTTAACAAATCCAAATCCAGTGAAGACGGGCTTTCACTTGAACTTAAGCAGAGAAAAAAATAACTGCTTTCAGGTGAAATGAACCAGCTGCAAAGTTTACATCTTATGATCCATCTGGGCTTTTGCCTCAGAAGGCCAAGTATGGAACATCACAAGGACTAGTCGAGCAAGTGACAGCTGACCGTTGCCAGCAGAAGAAGAGAAGCTACGAGGCATTTGAAAAAATGAGTCCGTCAACTATTGGTGAAGAAATTTCAACTTCACCAAAGCCGCAAGCTCACTCTGAATTAATTCATATGGCAATTATTGAGCAACGTCAAAAGAGAATCACTGCACAGTCAGAAGAAATTTTGCAGTATATGGAAACGACGGAGTTGCTTCTGTACAAAAAATCTCTTGTCTGTCATTCAGAATCGGTCTGCTTGTGAAGACCTTACACAAACCGGCATCAAAGAAGAACCGCAGGAGTCCACGGTGGCTCAGAGTGAAATGGCAAAAAAAGGAAAGCAAACAGTTGACATTCTGTTTGAGCAGTTAAGAAAGGAAGAGGAGTTCCGTGAAAACCTGCTCGCACTTCATGAGTTGAAGAATCAAGAACTGTATAGGCGATTGCAGTGCTCAACAATTTGGTCGTTACTTCTCAGCATCAAATGGAGAACATAAGAATCCACCCTTTTTTCTTGCGGAGTAACTCGGGAAACCATATCTGCTCTGAACTTGCTCCTGACTGGGAGTCCAGTTGTACAGACCCCCAACATTCCCCCGGTCCAGTCTATGCTCCAGTCATCGGCGGTGATCCTGATCATGATGTCAGTTACACATCCCCGTTGGTGATGCGTGGTGATACACCCCCGACTGGTGATACATCCAGCAGGCGTGGTCCAACCTGTAAGTTTCAAAGCACTGGAATCACACTTTGTTGAAGTCGTCATTATTTTCACTATCATCTCACCATCATCATTACTATCATCATCATCATCATCGCCATCACCATCACCATCATCATCATCATCATCATTACATTTGACTAAGTTAGCTTTATGGCTGATTGTTTGTACGGGGTCAGCCCTTCCCGTATTGCATCCACGGTTCAGTTTCTGCTTAATCACTGAAGTATGCAGTTGCATGTTAATTAGTTAGTTAATTAGTTAGTTACCTAGTGACTTAATATCACTTCTTTTGAATATGGAATTGAGGAGCAAATGCTGTTTTGACAGTGTGACATCAAGTTGATAACAATGCATTTTGTACCATCAGATCTGGGTAGAACTGATGTTCATTGGTAGGTCAAAGAGCCATTCGTGACTGAGAGTCAAAGTTGAGTGTAAACCAGTGAGGATTGATTGGTTGTTTGGTTGCAGTTTCAGTTCCACTGAAAAGGTCCTTTTACATTTGAGACTGTGCATCATCTATAATTATACAGTTGATGTAAAGATGCAAGATGATTGTTACTTTACCTTTACTTTGCTTTACCTTTAGTATTTTGTCTGTTACCTGATTGTTACTTTGGTTGTTACCTGATTGTTACTTTACCTTTACTTTGCCTTACCTTTAGTATTTTTTTTGTTACCTGAAGGCCAAAGGTTGTCAGCTCATTGACAAATCAGTCACTTCAATATCTTGGGTTATAACTGCACATTGCAATGGACAGCTTAAGTTATAGTACAGTCACTTAGCATTAAAATCCTTATTATTCTGCATTTAGGTGCTACAAGCATAATTTTTTCTAGAATTCGTAGAGGGACTAAAATAGAAAATGGTCTGATATTGTGCCAGTCGAATGTGTTATTCAGAAATATTTTTTAAACTTTTAAAATATGCGTAATTGGGCTAAGTTTGGGCTTGTTTTGGCGAGCTACTATAACAACGTGCGAGAGGCGGTATTTTTTGTAATTTTTGGAATTGTAAACACGTGCATAAATGCTTATTTCTGTTAAAGAGATAAAAATTATTGTTTGTTAAGGTAAAAAACCACGTAAGAAAATGTTTTAACAGTTGACTGCAAGTTTCAAAATGAATAATATTGAAAATCTGACTTTTATACTTCGTTCTGCAGGGAGGGGGAACTCGCGGTCCCATTTGCTCGTACTGCAACTATGCAAAATCGAGCCTTTCTGGTGGTTGGCCCAGCGGTATGGAATGCCTTACCACTGGCGCTGCGTCTCCTTCCTAAAATCCAATCTGAGTGTTTCTACACTGCCTTAAAAACTGCTTTGTTCGTTCGTGCTGGAGTCGGGAGCGCCTCTGAGTAGCCCCCTTGAAGGGGCGCTATATAAATGCTCAAATGAATGAATGAATAATATACTGTGTTATCGCTCGTAACTTATGTTGCACTTTCAACGTTTACATTAATATCTGTGACAGGTAACTTTTAACTAAGTGCTTTTGTTTCGGCAGAATGCATATTTTGTAAAAATGCATCCTCTGAAAAGTTAGTTTATCCTGCAAATTCGAAGAGGATAGATGCTGGCGTTGATTACGTAACACTGTGTATTGACTTGCATGGTTTCAAAGAAACGGGCCAGCTGCCCAGTCTTTTGTCTGAACTAGATGAAGGTGATGGCATGGGATCAGCCCGAATCCCCGAAACCCGAATCCCCGAAAAATAATTTCGCCCGGATCCCCGAAATCGATTTTGTATATTATATCTATAGATATTCTATATTATATCGAGATACATCAAGGCCACGCTGGTCTATGTCATGTATAAGAGTTTACAATTTAACTTTGAATAGTTTTCGGGAGTTGGCCGCTTTTTATAAAACTGTTTTCGGGAAATCGGGCTTTTGTGTATTTTCAGCGTATTCGGCTTTCGGGGATTCGGGCCATGGCTTATAATGAACCTCTGAAAATTCAAAATAAATGAATAATCCTTAATTTTCAATGTGAGAATGCTTCACAGTAGTATCAAAATTACCTATGACCCATCCATTAATGTGTAAGCACCGAATCTGAGATGTGTCTATCAAATTTAAATCAGGAATGATTAATTTTCAGTTGGCAGCGGCAAAGAACATGAATTGCCACCTGTCAATCGGGATCTGCCTTCATAGTCAGACAATGCCTGTCTGTGAGTAAACTGTGATCGCTGTGACCAGGTTGTTGCCTACGATTTCTCACTCACACATAGTGTGTTTATGGTTAGTAAGTCTAACTAACACTGTGCTATATAAACAAACACTGACTCTTGTGCCTAACTAACTTTGCACTGTATAAGCAAACACTGACTCTTGTGCTCAACACCAGGATGGTGTTGGGCTCTTGGATGTTCTGGGTGGTTAGTCTGAAGCTGTGGAATTTAGTGACCAGTTCTGTGCTTTCTTTAGTTCTTAAAATGTCACTGAGGTATAAACTTGTGACCTTTCTGTTTGGATTTTTTTTATCCAACACAGCCTGACATCTGACTCCTCTGACTCCATCAAATTTTGACTGGCACCTCTGACGCCCATCAGATTTTAACTGGTTCCTCTGACTCCATTAGATTTTGACTGGTTCCTCTGACTCCATTAGATTTTGACTGGTCCTCTGACTCCATTAGATTTTGACTGGTTCCTCTGACTCCATTAGATTTTGACTGGTCCTCTGACTCCATTAGATTTTGACTGGTTCCTCTGACTCCATTAGATTTTGACTGGTTCCTCTGACTCCATTAGATTTTGACTGGTCCTCTGACTCCATTAGATTTTGACTGGTCCTCTGACTCCATTAGATTTTGACTGGTCCTCTGACTCCATTAGATTTTGACTGGTCCTCTGACTCCATTATATTTTGACTGGTTCCTATGACTCCATTAGATTTTGACTGGTTCCTCTGACTCCATTATATTTTGACTGGTCCTCTGACTCCATTAGATTTTGACTGGTTCCTATGACTCCATTAGATTTTGACTGGTTCCTCTGACTCCATTATATTTTGACTGGTCCTCTGACTCCATTAGATTTTGACTGGTTCCTCTGATTCCATCAGGTTTTGACGGGGCTTCTGTGTAGATTATGATTTTGAGAATGGTCTCAGTTGTAACGGCATCAATTGATGACTTGTGCTCTGTTATAATGCCGCTAATGAAGTCAATAGATTAGACTCATTGTAACAAACGTTTAAATGAAGTTAGTACAGATTAGGACGTAAATATTTTGAACTAGGTCGGTATGTGGCTTTTAGAGCTAAACAGATGAGTAAAGAAGAGACTGTCTGAATGGCACATCCCTTTGTCCTATTGTGCAGTTTTGAAATCCTAATCTTAATCCTGTAAATCAGTCATGATATGCCTGATTGAATCAACCAGTGAATGGATGAATGAGGAACTCTGACATATATCTTTGAGAGGCGGAGAGCATCTTTTTATAGTGGCTGTTAGTTCTGGAGTTCTGTTTCTTAGAGTTCCGCTTGGCTGCTCTTTAAGAGCCAGGTATGTTGCTGCTAAAAGATGCATCCAAAAGTATGAAGTGTTATTGAGTTTGTTCCATAGCAAAAATATCTGTTGACTGTCAGCTTTTATACTTTTGTATGGTTAATGTCACTGGTTTGGTATGTGCTGCTTTAGCATGTTAATAAGTGTCCAGTGTTGAAGTTGGTTGAACTTGTGCATTACATCATCAGTTTTTATCCCAGCTAGAAATGATCCCTCATAAATGAAAAATAAGGTTAAGTTGGGGCTTGAAATGCTATTTCTCGAAACTGTTGTTACTAAAAATCAGAAAAGAATTTCAGCTTGAGTCTTGATATTTCAGGCCTCTACATTGCAATGAACTCTTCTGTTTTTTTTTTAAATTGACAGAAGCTGATTGGCCAACACGTTTTGAAAGCTTGGAAACACGTTGTAAAGGACATCTCACAGACGACAATCCATTGAAACAAGAGAATTTAACTCTTGGGAAGAGGAGCGCATTCGGGAACAAGTTTTTGGCAGTGAATAACGATTAATGATCTCGAATCTAGAACACAAGCATACATGTACATCCCGTCCTGTTGTCACCACTGGACATCCAACAGCTTTGGTATTCAGGACTCAAAGAAGGCCATCCTACGAGAAAAAAAAAAGAAAAAAAAAGAAAAAAAGAAAACCATGATAGCGAGGAACCAGTTGAATTTCAGGATACCCTCGTGGCACCAGAATGTGACGGTTGTGCCTTGAGAGTGGCTGGATTTTTGGAAAACAGATTGGAAAATCTGGTGACGGACAACAAAGTTTGGAAAGGTTGCTGGATTTGAGGCATGTGGTTGAGTAGGAGCTAATGATGTTGTGACAGACGTGGAAGATTTCCCAGAGAAGATAATGTCGCTGCATGAGGAGGGTCAGCTGTGTCGGCTGCAAGTGGAGAACACTATGGCAGTTCCATCATTTTCCATCATCCGGGACCAGTGCAAGTCTGAGGAAGACGATGGGCACCGCTCAAGGTCAAGTCTCAACAGTCCAGTCCAGACTTCACAATCAGATTCTGAACATTTCGCCTTTGAGGAGACCAGTGCCATGTCCCAACCGAGTCCGAATGATGGCTGTGGGAGGCTCCAGACTCCTATGGAAGCTGGAACTAATTGCCCTGGTAGGCTGATGTCCACAGCGTCAGTTAATGCCACAACGAGAGGAACTATGCCAGCTCCAACTGGAGTCTTGTCTCCGTATGCCTCGTATTCCGTCGGTCCTCAGAAGATCTTGATCGTTAATAAAACGGCGAACATTAAGTACGTAATTCCGAAAATGGGAGAAGTTAAGTCAGCTGGCACTTCAAAGACATTATCCATTCGTCCATAAACCCTGTGCCGCTTCACCTCGGCTCCCGAATTTGGTTAACTTGAAGATCCTGAAGTCAGGGCTAAACAAATTCTGCCCTGGGCAGATTACGTTACTGAGGGTTCCCGACAAGGAGACTCCTGGTCTGTCATCCGTTACTGTCACGTGTCCCCTCTCGAAGCAGCAGCCATCAAATGCCAAAACTTTGCCCCGGACCAGTTCGTTTATTACAGTTAGATGTATCGGGTGGGACTCTAACTCGTAGGTGACAGGTGGCCTTGTTCTGGTGCTAGAAAAAAAATCGACAACCCTGCAATACTGCAGATAACAGTTTGTGCTGATGCGCATTTTTCATTAAAATATTCTGTGGAATCAGGTACCTCTTCTACAAAAAAACCGACAGAACCGGTATGAGACTGATGGCAGATTTGCCTGACGAATAATGGTTGCCTAAGAAACACGGAACGCCGTTATGAGGCGACGAGCAGTTCGATTGTCATCGGCCAGTTGTCACACGATTACCAAGGCGCAGGTCATAGTCGCCGCTGCCAGTCAGGACACCGGCGTGCTTTCCGTTCCGAGGGTCAATAAGTTCAAGAAGCCTTTTCCGATGGCCAGTTTCCTGCCGACTGATGCGCGTATGCAGGATCACGTGTCTGCTACCAAAGCCTCTGCAACTTCCAGGGCTGGATCCGCTGCTAAAAGCGCTGCTGGCGAAAATGACTCCCAGAAAATTCTTACGGCGTATCGGTCTTTAGCGTCTTTTGTCAACAAAGGTAGTCATGCTCGCTCCGTGGCTAAACTTGCCATAAATAATCAGACAAAAGCAGTGTCTACCAGTTGGGTGGTCAGAACAACGAGGATGTTACTGTTATCCTGCTGCTTCAGACTTCACTGCAGTCAATCCCTAAAAGACAAATCCAGTCAACCAAACTACCTGCAAGCAAGTCATCCTGCGAATGGATCCGAGTCAGGTTTTCAAGGCAATTGGTGTGAACACAGACAACTTAGGGACACAGCCAGTAAAAGCTGATGAGAAACTGGGAAAGGCCTTCTCGAGTCGCACCCGAGTCGCCTGGTGACGTCAGTAGCACATATTTGAATCTCATGGCGGAGGAAGTTCGTCTGATGCCGAGTTCCATGGGAGAGGCAGAACTGAAGCTTCTCGAGTCGCACCCGAGTCGCACCTGGAAAACGAAGAGATAACCGAGGATATGCACACCGATGGGTTGGACGTCAACTCGTATCTGGGCGACACGCCACACATGAGGCTAACATGTCACAGTCATCTGTGTCAAATCATCTAGACGTCAATGACTTAAGTAATGGCGATTTGCTGTCAGCCGACATTGCAAACATGAATATCATTCTGAACAACTTAAATGCAACAAACCGTGAACAGGCAACTTACGACAACACCATAGCGAAACTGGAATCTGGTGGAATTGGCTCGAATTTTGATAAGGCCGTAAATAGCCGTGATGACTTCATGGGCGACATACAGTCTTAGTTTTGCGATTGAAGCTCAGGCAGTCAACACCAGTCCTAATAAAATAAAAACTTTCAGAGGCCTGATCAGTTTCGATTACTGAGTCCCATCCCATGTTCTGATAGCACTGAGTCGAGTATGCGACTGCCGTGCGACACATCACCTCTGGAGCTGACGACTATCAACATGTTCTGGAATGATCTTCCGGGTCTTCTGATGAACGTGAAGGCATTCGTGTGACTTGTTGACATCCACAAGCAGATCATGCCTGCCAAGGATACAGGAATCTTGAAGAAGCGACGTCACATGATGTGCCTGCACATCACCAATTGTACCGAACTCCAGTGCGATTTCCTTATCCGCGACAAACAGTGACCCTCGCAAAAGATGCTGCCGTCATGCTTGTCAGCTTCTATGTGAATCCAAGGTCGCGGTGCAAAGGTGCGAAGGATTTTGAGCTGGACATATTGACGCCACCGACAAAGTTGACCAAACGTAAGTGTGCTTTTTCACTGAGAATTGTTTCTGTCCATTTTATTCAAACTCGGAATTCACATGAGAAGTACTATATTGACTGGTGTTGAACAACTAATTGTTCTTGAACAAAGAATTTACTGGTGTCTACACTATTACTGTTGTCAATATTATTTATTAATATTATTATTATTAATCTTTTTTGGAACCAAAGTTTTCCTATCCAAAAGGCTAGGTAAATAGTTATCAGCTATTGGTTGTTGGGTTTGAACGTGTTTCATTTCATGAGACTTGATTGCAACTCCATTCTGAGCTGCTGGTTATTCTGGTAGATATTCTTTTGCAGCTACATTGCAATGCAACTGTAATTTGATAATTCCCTTCTTACAAAAGTTCACAAGTGCACATTGAAGCCTGGCAAGACGAAACGTTAAGAGCCCTAAGTATACTGGAAGAGGATTGGTTTCAGTTAAGAGAAGACGGTAGCCGATTGGTTATAGCGCTCGCTCTGTAATGCAGAGAGTAAAGGTTTGAGTCTTCCTGAGAAAGTCCTTTATTGACTATAGCTCGGCACATGAACTGACAGTGGCACTTAATAAATGCTTAATAATAAAAATAATAATAATAATTGCCTTTGTTAGCCTCCCGGGTAGTAGTTGTGATGACCTGACTTCCTCAATCTTAGGTTAAGATAAGGTGATGTCATTAATTATTCACCTCCATCAACAACATAGCTCATCCAAGCTCTCCTTCTGTTGTGAAGGAGAGCTTGGTTGAAGCAGAGACAAGATAATCAGCCATGCAACATCAGAACAGAAAACACTTTTTAAGAGTGGACAATGAATTGTTGATTTCCCTTGACACACAGGAACTCGAACTCCAGACATGGAGGCTACAAGCACCAGCAACTTAGCACTGTGCCAAACAGTATCTCTTTAGTTGGCTGCAATGCCAAGGTGGTAAATTCCAGCCCACCATTGTTTACAGCCATTGTTTACAACAGCATTCGCACGAATCAAGTAGCCTGCTTCGTTAACTTTTCTATTGAATATATTCGATTGAGCGCCTCTGAATAGTTACCTTGAAGAGCGCGCCATGTAAATATCTCATTGATTGATTGATTTCATCGCAATCTTCCAGTGCATATTTTAAGGAATTTTGACTACTGGGACAAAATCAGAATTAATCTTCACAAACTTACAACTTTTAGACTTTTTCTAAAAAAATTTTAAAATTCATCTCCGAAAAAAGTTGATGACCTTTTTTTTTTTTTTTTTTTAGTCATCACCTTCTTTTACAACTTTTCTCGGGTCTCCCAACCAATTCAACAATAATGTCATAATGTCATACCTTTCTCATTATACTACTGGGACAAATCTTTAAATTCTTGCAACATTTGTCCCACTAGTTGTACTTTATACATACATTGCCTGGGACAAATCGCTCTGACTACTGGGACAAATCCTAAGACTACTGGGACATTTGTCCCACTAGTTATACAGTTAAAATATGCCCTGCAATCTTCGACTACTTTGTTGACATTGCTGTGCTGCTAATCTTTGTTTTCTCAGTGGTTGAAATGTTAGACACTAAACGCAACAGCACGTATGTGAAGTTGAAGACTGTTCGTAGAGGAAGATTCGAGTCATGATAAGATACAATGGGCTTGAGTTTATATACGGATGCGAGGCACATGCATATCTCCCCATGCAGATGAGCGCAACGATCGCAGACCTGGTCAACTTAAGACTATAACATAAAACTTCTTGATGTACGTCAGTGTGACGCGGACCAACAGGGCTCGCCCCAGAAAAAGACTTGAATTTTTCTTTCATTTCATGTTACTATTTTGTCATAACTTGTAATAATAATAACCTTCATTATTTTACTGTGTTTCGACAGGTGCCGTTGGATTTTCTGGCCACAAGTTTCCTGCTTGAGGACGATGGGCGATGGGATGTTTGATCTGCGCTCCGTGTTGTAGGGATTGTGTGAAGGGTGTGGTGTTCGATTTGTGGTTGTGTTTGTTTTTTTTAATTTGTCTTTAGTTTTCTGTAGTGTATTTGTATATTTTTTTTATAAGTATTTAGATTTTTGTATTTGTGTTTGGTTTAGTGACAAAATTAGCAACAACTCAAACAATAAATGACAAAGTAAACGCAAAAGTAAATGACAAAACAGACACGAAAGCAAATGACAAACGACAAAGTGGCAAAATAGGCGACAAAATAATCAAGACAAAATAATCAAAAACTACACCCCTGCTGAGCCTCTGGCGCGGATTAATCTCCCGTAAGCTCGTGAAGGCAGGGGGGCCCCTGGCGCGGATGAGAATCCCGTAAGCCCTTTGTGTAGTTTTTGTGTTTTTGTCTTGTTTGTTTTGTTGTTTATGTTGTTACTTTGTCGTTTGTTGTTTACTTTCGTGTCTGTTTTGTTGTTTACTTTTATGTTTACTTTGTTGTTTGTTGTTCGAGTTGTTGCTCGTTTTGTTGTTAAACTGAATACAAATGCAAAATCTAAATGCTTTGTAGTGTTAGTTTGTTTTTATTTGTTGTGTGTTTGTTTGTTTTTTTGGTGTCATGTCCTGGTTTTTTTGTCATGGATTGTTGGTTTTGTGGTTTATTTTGTCGTACTTACAGAATAATGTTCAGGGTCAATGCTGAAGTGTGCCTGTGGAGACAGATGCAACATACATGTACATGCAATAAATTAGAATCTTCTGTTTTTAAACAGTTAATAAAATGAAAATGACCTACTAAAGAAATGTCACAGAATCTGCCTTGTTTTAAGAAAAAACAGGTTCCATATTCATTCCATGAAGTCATAATTGTAAAAATCATTCATTTGGTAAATAAAAGCTTTGACAAAGGAATCTAAGCAGATGATGTGTGGTAGATGCCAGACGCCTGTCTCCATTCATCCACCGCCCACCTCTTGCCTTCTTAAGGGATGAAATTTCTCTCATCTTTGTTCGGCAGAACAAAATCATGTGGTCTCTGACGAAGATTATAGTGTCGTCGAATAGTGGGTTGGAAGATTGAGCGAAGCACATGGGACTCATTAGGGCACAGAGAGACTGAGCAAGCGCCCAGAATCTGACGGACGTGGGTAGATCCACGTAGATCATCAGTTATAGTGACTCCCAGGATGTTCATCGAGGTCACTGTATGCACGCCCTGACGCAACGTAGGAGGGTCAGCACATCTGCGTCCGAGCGACCAACATGTCCCTGGACCTCACCTGGTTGAGTCGAAGGTTGTTCAACTGGGTACAAGACATCGCCCTCCAGCTCCTTGTACACCATGACCCGCATCGAAGCCCCGATGAGCAAGTACATATCGTCTGCATACTTAACCATTTTGTTCTCCATGTGTACTGGGAGGTGGTCAGAGGCACTGACGACGAATATGGATGATCCAACCCCCCAACCTCTGAAGCACGCCACCACTAATGGAGGCAACCGCAGACAGCGAACTCTCGAAGCTTGTAACGTGCTTTCTGTCTTTCTGAAAGTTACCAGCCAATTACAGATGTTATCCGGCAGGTCCAGGCTAGCTAACTTTTCATCAGAGATGAACTTCTGCACATGGTTTGTGAGGTAGAGGTGGTGTGTTTAGCAACATGACTGCAATCTCTGTCATGGATTTGGTATATTGAACAGTGTTAGCACTGCATTCCACACCAAATGATCTTGTTTTCGGGCATTCATGAAATGGTCAGCTCACTAGTTGTTTGTAGATGGATATGTTGTAGTTTGTTTCAGTACACTGAAATCGACAATTGCACCCACCCCCTGCATCTGCCAAACATGTAACACGAAAATTTTTATTATTGAGACACAATGCATAGTATTCCTTTCTTTAGGGGCCATCCATATATTACGTATGCATGGAGGGGAGGGGGTAACCGAAATGCATGTTTTGCGTACGCTTGCGGACAGGGTCTACTGATAATGTACGTACGCAAATTGATTGACCTTCAAGTGAGCTAGAGTTCAGTCCTTCCAGCTATCTGATACTACCAGAGGAAGTAGGACTGTGGGAGAGGTGTCACTTGTATGCCACCTTACCTCTGAATGCTATTAAACTATCACACTACTCAACAGTGAGTTCATGGATTACTCATCCTACAATCTGGCCTAAATTGCAGACAGGACCTGAATAACAGGTCGCTGCCTCAACCTGTGTAACGGACACATTCTGCAGCTGGTCTTAGGGGGTGGGGGTGTCAACTGTACGTACACAGGTGGGGGTCCAATTTTCCGGGATTTTTGCGTACGTAATATATGGATGGCCTCTTACAAAAATGAGCCCAATATGTTGTACACATGTAAGTATGCAACATGGGACCCCGCAGAAAGTTGTGCAGTTAGGGGCACAACATTAAAACTGGAACACTCATCACGGCCTGATATGGACGAAAAAGTTTAAGATGTGAATTCCAAAAGGGGCAAATGCCATATCTTCCCCCTATGTGCGGGCGTCCATAGTATGTAATTGGCTTGTTGTTTCTCAGCACATCGCATCACTGCGAACCAACTTCGTCATCATTCGGCAATGCCGAATCCAACAGACCTCGCTCGTATCGAGCACCAAGCTCATTCCACACAAATTGGTAACTGCCAACAGTGTCATCGTCAGCAGATGAAAACCTATCGTCTGTGTCTTCTAAAACGCTCCGAAACCGGTATGCATTTTCTCATAGCTTCAAACTCTATTTTTTCAGAATAACTTCAGTAATCATGTGCCAAAATACATGCCAAAATATCAACAAGTCAACCGGAAGCAACAATCAAGCTATTTTTAGGTATGATGTAGCCTCGTCTGGTTCTCTGCCTTCTGATAGATTGAAACCGACCTCGCCACTCTCGATTTCAGCCTCTTCTTTAAGTCTTCTGTATTCCTTCTTCACCATCCAATCTAGCATCATCTGTTTGGTCTTCCCCTCGTCCTCGTCCCCTCCATTCTCCCCTCGATGGCATCTTAGGCGAGTGCCCTCTCAGCGTGTGCCCGATCCAGTTCCTCTGCCTCTTACTTAATTATGTATTAGGATCTTTTTTCTCCAATCATTCCCATCACTTGGGAGCAGTGTTGGGTAAACTCAATAGACATCTATTATAAATAGAAGATGTCTATGGTAAACTCACACAAGAAATGAGTTAAATCAAAACTCAACTCACGCACCTCAAAATGAGTTTAAACTCAAACTCAACTCATCCTAAGTGAAATGAGTTAACTCAAACTCACTTGTTAAATGAGTTAACTCATAAACTCACACGTTTCATACTAGCACGTTCTAATCGAGCAACAATTTTTCCATCACGCCTACTTGTAACAGAAAAATATTTTCCATCAAGAATACACGGTACTTCAGCCATGTTGTTCTTAACTGTTCACAATATACAAAATATGCAGTGCTTAAATACTGTCTGCTAGCAGTGTTTACGACCCTCCCTGCCGTCAACACTCACCAGTATGGAAAGCCGACGATATAAAAAAAGGCTTGTTTCAACATAATATGTGCCGAGTGCCGAAGAGTGAGTTGAGTTTAAAATAATTGACAGTTAGGCTACAACTCAAACTCACAGAAAATATGAGTTAACTCAAACTCATAACTCACACTCTTTAAGGTGAGTTAACTCAAACTCATAAATCACAGCAAGTGAGTTAACTCGTGAGTTTAAACTCATAAGAGTTAACTCATACCCAACACTGCTTGGGGGTCCATAAAGTAGTGGTAACATCACTGGCGTGAAGAGCAGTAGGTAGCGGGATCGCTTCCCGCAACCCTCTCGAGGTCCACTCAGCCTATCATTCGCGAGATGGCGCGTTTGTGAAAATGAGATGTAGGATGTGATGGGCGCCTTGCAAGGCTGCCGTATAGGCCTACAGTTAAATTCGACTCATGTAATAACTTGTGATCATCCGGTCGTACTGATTTGTAATCATACTGCGTAATTGTCGGTTAATTTGCAGTGGCGGCGATCTTGTCTGAGAGGTGGGGGAACAATGTCGGCCATGCATACGCGGTCTGGTCGATTACCTTTTTTTAGGAATTCATGTCCCAACAAAAAAAATTATTTAGGCCTACATTTTAGGAATTCATTTACACATAAACTTGATGACTTTTCTACCAATTCATCTCCAAAAAGTTGATGACCTTTTTTACTCATTCGATCGCTTCGTTTTAGGCCTACTACTTTTTCCGGGTCTCCCAACAATGATCTCATTAGGGCCTAGGCCTACTTTTTTTCTTTTAGGAATTCGTCTACAATAACCTTTTACACATTCATCCACCAAAAATTGTTAGACTTTTTCTTCACGAATTTCTTCTTCTTTCTGAAAATTTTCGGGGGACACTTCTGCTCAAAAATTGAGTTCTTACCTAATCTGGTCAAAAAGGCAGCAAAACCCTCACGCGCAATTACATTTCTCAGCTTTTTTGGTGTTTCTTCAAAATTTGGGGGGACAAATATATGGCGTTTCCCCCCCCCCCACTGTTAAAGGTGGGGGGACATGTCCCCTCCGTTCCTCCATGATCGCCGCCCATGTCGGTTTTAAAATATTAAACGAAGATTATTATTATTATTATTATTATTATTATTATTATTATTATTATTATTATTATTATTATTATTATTATTATTATTATTGCAGATCCATATTCCTCTGTCCTCAACGTCGTAGCAGTATACAACAGGGTGAATATATTTGCTGACGCCAGACAAGACAGTTTATGGCTGTGGGCGATTGTCGTGTCTGCTTTCATCAGAAACGGCTTTAACGAATGCAATCTGAAGCAGTTGTCAATTTATCTGAGCGACGACCTTTTCTTATACGTCGATCATCTATTACTGCTGTATCATGTAATCTTATTATTAGTATTATTATTATTATTATTATTATTATTAGTATTATTATTATTATTATTCATTTATTGTTTTACGTTCCGTTCAAATCTGGGATTAAGATTAGGCCCTACTTAGTAATATTACTATTATTCATTTGTTTTATGTTCCGTTCAAATCTGGGATTAAGATTACTTAGTAATCTTAATCCCAGGTTCAAATGATGTAGGCCCCTAACTAAATTTTAATTATTCTCTGGTCTGTTAATTTCAATGCCCTCCTTGCGAGCGACCCGATCGAAGTATTAACTAGCTGAGTAGTGAAATGCGCGCTATAAATCTTCAGTTGTATTGTATATTGTTGTATTGTCTTGTAGGACCTCGTCCGATCAATTCATTGAAAAATTAGCGGGGGTAGGCTAATCCAAATATCTAAAGCCCTACTCTAAAGCTAAGCGTAAAGCAGCAGCTTATTCACGAGCGTAGAGGTGTGGTGGGTATAGAACACGTAGGCATATACATGCAGTGTTGGGTATGAGTTAACTCATATGAGTTTAAACTCACGAGTTAACTCACTTGCTGTGATTTATGAGTTTGAGTTAACTCACCTTAAAGAGTGTGAGTTTTGAGTTTGAGTTAACTCATATTTTCTGTGAGTTTGAGTTTAACTGTCAATTATTTTAAACTCAACTCACTCTTCGGCACTCGGCACATATTATGTTGAAACAAGCCTTTTTTTATATCGTCGGCTTTCCATACTGGTGAGTGGTGACGGCAGGGAGGGTCGTAAACACTACTAGAGGACAGTATTTAAGCACTGCATATTTTGTATATTGTGAACAGTTAAGAACAACATGACTGAAGTACCGTGTATTCTTGATGGAAAATATTTTTCTGTTACAAGTAGGCGTGATGGAAAAATTGTTGCTCGATTAGAACGTGCTAGTATGAAACGTGTGAGTTTATGAGTTAACTCATTTAACAAGTGAGTTTGAGTTAACTCATTTCACTTAGGATGAGTTGAGTTTGAGTTTAAACTCATTTTTAGGTGCGTGAGTTGAGTTTTGATTTAACTCATTTCTTGTGTGAGTTTACCCAACACTGTATACATGTAGGCCTAAATTTACTAAATAAAGCAGGTAGGCCTGTTGACTGGATCGGTAGTTCTGTTAAGAAGTCGCCCCCCCAGAGCCAAGCCGTGCGCTACTACGGCTTGTTTGGAATGCACCAGGGTGCGTACCTCCTTCTGTAGAACTAGTCGAGTTTAACCCCCGTCCAGATGGTAGTTGGAAGGACGTGTCTCTTTTTAAGGAGTCACAACCGGAGGAATGAAGAAGGCGAAATCTACTGTTTTGATTCTGTTGTTTTACTTACTTTTAAATTCTTGACGAGTCTTCCGTAGTGGTTCAGGCGCGGTTGGACTAAGCGAACAGTTATTGATACCAAATATACCTGTCGCTTAAGATTAGAATGTTTAATCAGGAGGTTGCGGAGAACGAGGTTTGTCAACGAAGAACAACTGACTATAGCTGACCTTGCGAATTCTGCTGAATCTGATTGCCGATATATTAATTACGTCTATTAAGAACAATCAAGATCATATCTTTTGGCCTCTTTTACCACCAGTCCATAAAACTGTACATAGGCCTATGCATTGCGTCCACAGACTCACCAGTGGGCATTAAGAGTTCTTCGCTCTCACGGTCTCTCATCTGCGTCCCTCCATGATGTCACCTATACCCCTAAGCCGCAATTTTTTTGGTTAACGGCTGGCTTGAGCAAATTTACGGCTGGTTTTTCGGCTAGCCGTAAAAACGCGTAAACTACCTTTTTCGGCTACAAGTGCATCGGGCAAAAAAAATTACGGCTTGAAACACATAGGTCGTACAAAAAGTGTATCGACTATAGAGAGTTCTGATGAGTTCCAATAAGGTAATTGATGAGAAATTAGAACAGTTACTGTAAAACAATGCCACGAACAAATTACATACATAACAGAACACTAAATACAAACTAGCAAGCCAACGTGCAAATTTTATGGGCTAATCACATGTCTGTGCATGTTGTAGCTGAACTTTTTCCGGCGGCTAGCTGGAAAATAACTCTCGGCGGTTTTTCGGCTAAGCCGCAAAATTTCCGGCGGTTAATCGGCTTGCAGAAATGTTTTCGGCTCGGCGGCTAACGGCGGCGGCTTAGGGGTATAATGTCACCAAGGCGACTGCTATTGCTCAGATCTTTTACGCCTCTCCTGCATGGTGGGGTTTCACCTCCCAGAAGGACAGGGACAGGATTGAAAGTTTAATCAACCGCATGATCCTGTTGGGTTTCCTGCCTGTGGATGCGGCCAATGCGGTACACATAGGCCTATGGCCGAGACATCTGATTACAATCTTTTTAAGGCTGTTTGTAATGATCCCAACCATGCATGTCCTTCGGGGCCTGACCCCTCCTCCTCGTAGCACCGGTGGTCATAATCTTCGCACTAGATCTCATAGCCTAATTTCTTCCTGCCGCACAAAGATGACCGCAACTACATTTCACGCATCCTTTATAAGAATGCTTATTGACAATTTCATGCATAAAACCATGTAGGCCTACTTTTGGCCCTAGAATTTATCTTTTATAGTCTTGTCCCAGCCAGCACACCGACATCGGGCCAATGTTTGCCCAATGTCACAAAAATCACTAACGTTGGCCCTATGTTGTCCCTATGTCGAATGCAATAATGGCGTAATGTAGGGTGTACGACGTATATTCCACGTATACTTTTTCATAGCCACAGAACATGTATTTTAACTTAATTCCGTTTTCACCTATTAAAGAGTGCCAGGAACAAAGAATTCTGCACATGTGAACACTTAGATATAATATAATTTCCGATATTTTTCAAGTTTCTTGTATACGTCGGACCAATGCTGGGCCAACGTCGGATCTATTCATACTCACAGAATGTGTATTTTAACTCAATACCGATTTTGTCTGTTTAAGCGTGCCTTGGACAAAGAATTCTACATTTATATATGAGAAACTTTCCGATATTTCTGATGCATGTCACATACGTCGGATTGGGCCAAAAACCTCATATACACCAATGTAAAAAAACCACTAACGTTGACATATCGTCTCGTCAACCTTTTTTCCTAATCGCAATCATGATATTCCTGCAGCGCCCTTAAAACAGTCACGGAAATCATCTTACTCACAGGCACTCAAGCAAAGCAAAAGTGATAGGCAGGTGGGTTAGGTCAAGGTCGACGTCATTTAGCGGCAATGTAATGTATGTTATAAAAACTTATTTAATTAATTGACATTACAGAGCATCGTCAAAATCAATAGATTGTCTTCGTAGACTTAGTTGGTCAATGTCTTATCAACATAATTATGACTCAGTTTTGTGCATGAGAATGTTTGTATATTTACAGATATGACCATTATCGATCAAACAGTGGTTTGGCCCTTTGGAGCTATAAGACTTCATTAACGGGTTGAAGCAAAATTTCATCCTCATAATAGGCATTACCAGGGTGAGAATTGTCGGGGGGTTGAGGGGTTCAACCCCCTAGTCTTTCTTAGGACCCCATAGTTAAGTCTTCATTGCACACCCCAACTCCACATAAATCAAGGTCTAACCCCCCCCAGTCTTTTTTCTACAATTCTCATACTGGGCATTACTATTGCTGGAATGCACCTCTGTTATATACCTCTATATGTCTCCTGTACAATCAATAGGTATCCAAACAACTCTGCTAGACAAAGTCGTTCAACGAAGACGCCACAGCTTGGACCTGTAGAGATAATGCCGGTTGACCGAATCCCACACAGTGCACGACATACAAGATTCGAAGGGAAAACAAACAAAGCAGACCAAGGCTACGCTGGATATATAATATTAATGAGGACATAACATCGCTTGGACTAACACTAAGGGGGCAATAGACTTAACAAATGACCGCGAGGACAATGGAGGTAATTTATTTGTACCCATGGCCGCCAAATAGCTGGCAACAGGATCTTATGATGATGATGATGATGATGATGATGATGATGATGATGATGATGATGACGATGACGATGACGATGACGATGACGATGACGATGATGATGATGATGATGATGATACCTATGTAAACCGACATACAAATTATATGTCTACAAACTGTGCCATACGCCTACGTGTGCACATCAGACCCAGAGACCTTCTTATTGCAACCTCCTCATCCCTCCTGACTGCAAAGAAGGTACCGTGCTTGTCTGAATCTCGGTGGCAGTACTGTTGTGCACCCCAAGCTGCCCTCGCCTCCTTCTGCATCAGTGGCAGTAAGGTTCCCCCATACGCTTGCGCCCAGACTATAGGCCATCCGACCCTTATTACACCTTCAAGGTAGATAGATAATTCAGCAGTTGAGAGTGGTGAATGACGCGGCTGAGAGGGTGTGAAGTTGTTCGAGGATTTCTACTGCCTCATCACCAATGATGAAGAAGAAAAGCACTTTCTTCTCCAAGTGCTCGAGGCAAATATGAAAGCTGTTCTCACTCACACAACAGAGAAGGCTGCTGTTGATGCAGTGCTTGCAAAGCCTTGCAGTTTCTAGAGTCAAATACTGTAACAGGTGTTGAAATTATAAAACAAGAACAATCGACATTCGATTTTCATGGACTGGACGATGTTTTTGACATTTTTGGACATTTGCAATTCATTGAACCTTCTGAAATTTTACAGTTCCATCTGTCTAACTGTTCTTGTATTACATATGTTGTCAAATTACAGTAATATTTGATCTATCTTGAAATAAAATGCATTTGTATGCCAACACCCTCATTTCTGCAATTAATGTCTATTTATCGGTATATGACAAAGTAACATAGTCCGTGAGCATCGTCTTCCAATTGGAATTGGAAGCTGAAATTTTGTCTCAGTAATACTATTGATAGGTGTAAAAAACTGAGAGGGTGGCCTGGTTTCTAGCTTGAACTTTATTTTTTACCATGTGTCTGTGGACCACCCTAATGTAAAGGCTAGGACCAAGAACAGAACCCTGGGGAACACCATAGTTAATCCCAACCCAGGGCGTTCTTGAGGTACTCAGGATCACCCTTTGCGTTCGGTCAGTAAGATAGGATTGGAACCAGCATAGCGGTGGACCAGATAAACCACATGAGATTTGAAGACGGCGAAGAAGAATCTCATGATCGACCATGTCAAATTATAATTACAATTATTATTATTAAAGCAGTTTTATATAGCGCCCCTTCAAGACGCCTACTCAGGAGCATTCCCAGCCCAACCATGGTCGAACAACGCAGTTTTGAGGACAGTAAGAAATGAGGTGAAATGAGTAGTCAGTATTTGGCAGAGTGTTGTAGGGAGCCCATTTCAGGTAATGGGCTAGCCATAGAGAAGGCACGGCGCTGCCGTACGCTGTCCGCACGCATGGAACAATAAGCTCAACTGAGCGGAGAGAGCAATGGCGCTGCGAACATGAGGTGGGACAGCAGAGCTCCCTCAAGTATGGAGGGGCCAAGCCCTCAAAGCATGTGGTGGATAAACCAGAAGAAAACGGCAAGCTTTAGGAAATTGAGTGGTACTTTGTGAAATGTACTGGAGTGTTTAGATTTTGTGTTCTAGTGTTTTATGTTTCAAACAGGTCCATGATGAGCTGTCTGCAGCAGACGGCATGTTGACCACAGCACCAACTTTGAGAAGTAGCTCAACAAAGGCATGTTACAATTCTTTCTTGCTTAATTTTACTTGCTTAAAGTTTGTATGTATGTGTAATCTAGTTCATCAACTTTACATGTTACACCTCACTTGATCAGGACCTTTTTGACTGCTGTTTTATAAAATTTTGTTTACAGTTACAATAAGGCTTAAAATTGTAAGTAACTCTGCCTCGTAAAAATTCTTTCATCCAATTCTGCACCACAGGATTTGTTGTAAGTCGGGACTCATAGTTTACTAGGTATTTCTGTTGTTGGACCAAGATTTTTGAACGTTTTTCCCTGTATCTGTTCATTCTGCTCAGTTGCATATGTCATTTGGTTCTCAGGTTAAGACTTTCTCGTCAGTTCTTCTTGATGCCAGCCATTTGGCGGCACTGGGTAGGAATAAATGATCTCCAGTGTCCTCGATCATTAGCCAAGTCCATTTCCCCCTTAATGTTAGTCCAAGCGATGTTATGTCCTCATTTATATTATCTACCCAGCTTAGTCTTGTTTCGTTTTCCTTCGAATCTTGCATGTAGTGTGGGTTTTGTCAACTGGCATTCTCTCTACATGTCCAAACCATCGGAGTCTTCATTGAACGACTTTGCATAGTTGAGTTGTTTGGATACCTAATGATTGTCTTATGTCGTTGTTTCTTATCTTCTGTAGTCTTGAAATCCCTTTGGTCTGCAGGACTCATTTCTGCTGTTAGAATTCTTCTCTCTTCTTGTTTTAGCATTGCCCAACATTCTGATCCGTATAGGAAAATCAGTTGTATCATCGTCTCTTATATTTTTTCTTGTTTTTTGTTGTTGTTAATTCTCTGCTTCTCCATATCCTGTTCATTATTCCAAATGCTTGTGAAGCACATCTAATTCTCTTTTAGGTAGACGATAGCCTCTTGTATTGTGATAGTTATTAGTGTCTCTTTGGTCTTTTCAATCACCAGATGGGGCCCACCTTCGGCCCATGAAGGCTAGTTGATGAGCTGCCCACTTGGGCCTGACATGGAGCCCGTGGCCAGATTGACATCGAGCCCATCTGGGCTGTCTAGATGGGCCCCACTAAGTTGTACATATGGGGCCCACACGGGGCAGAATTAGGCATGCTGGCTGGGATGTCACGCTGTGGATCAGTTAACTCCAGCTAAAGTCTATAGGAGCTAATTGTCAATGTGAGATGTGAACGGTACAGTAAGCAAAGCAAATTCAGTCTCAATTGATTTAAAATCCGCAAATCGTCTGGAAAATTTGTCTGTCAAGCTTGAAGTCTGAAAGCTATATTCTTCCGCAGACTCTACTGTGACAGTTTGTAAGTGGAGGGTAGGAAATTGCTCGTAGTTTTGTTCTTTTATCTGCTTTGAAAGCAACATTAGCTTTACTTGAACGAATTTCACTTCTGCATAAACAGATCATGTGCAAAGTATCTGCAGGGAAGTGGGGCAGATCGGCAGAGTTAATGCATAGAGTTATTATTAAAGACGAGACCAGAATAGCAAGCAAGAGAACAGAGTCACTTGAGTAAAACAAAGAAAACTTTTCGCGGCCTGAATTTTTTTTAATTTTCTGAAGAATTGCGGGGGCCGGATAAAAAGTGTTGTCGGGCCGGATCCGGCCTGCGGGCCGTAGTTTGCCCAGCTCTGCTCTATCATGATGTTGCTAAATTAATGCTGTCTTTTCAGTCCCGTAGTTTACGTTGCTAAATTATTACAGGTCTTCTGTAGTCTGTATGTATGTATGCATGTATGTATGTATGCATGCATGTATGTATGCATGTATGTATGTATGTTGTATGTATCTATATTGAGGTAGAACTTTAAATACGTTTAATGTACATGCGAAAATAATTTAGCAACGTCAATTATGGATGTACTTTACAGAAATAATTTAGCAACGTAAACTTCGGATTTCCAACCACTATCAATATAGCAATGTAAACTACGGATTTACCCATATTTTAGCAGTCGTAACAGATTGATCAATGTTTTTAGATTAATTATCTCTAGTTCAATTCTTTATGCTAGCCTGGAGAAATAAAAAAGTTTTATAAAAATAAATCGGAGAAAATAATTAAAATGTAATTATTTAATTGGGGCGCAATTTATGATATTTGCATATTTCTCACGGTGCAAAATAGGCAAATATCACAAAAGCACCAAGCGTTTTTGCACAGCGTTTTTTGTTTCAAATCGATCGTGCCCTTTGTTGCTCGTGACTCTTCTGTCACTCCATATTCAGCCCTTCACATTCTGCATAGTATATTACAGATTCTTTAGTTAATATGTTGCTGACAATTTGTTTCAGGACCTGTGTGCTGAAACAGACTGCTGTCAAATGTCACAGTGCTGGAGCTGAAATGACAGTTGAACTTTGGTTATGCTACGCAAAGGTCGAAGTGGAGACTGGCATAGGATGAATATGATTTGGCGAAAGATTAGTTTACTGCCGAGGAAGAGCCATTGTGAAGACCTTTGCATTTCATAGAAATCTTATTAGTTAACGTATCTGTATGACATTAATAATTATAATAAGACGATTTATATAGCGCCGTAGTTCAGCTGAGGCCGAAGAAAAGGGAGCTGTTAATGCAAGTCAGACCATCAGCCTGAAGTATTCGACAGAGCCAATAGTGGCTCAAGGTAGTTCTGTGTTGGACCGTTGGTCTCATCGTAGATTGTTAGTTATAGACAATTCATATTACACCTTTTGTGCTGTCCATCAATAAAGCATGAAATATTGATGAGCCAATGCTACATATTTAATTTTCTGTGCTTTGCAAAAAGTCATGTATATATTCTGACAAGTGTTACATGGTGATAATTTCAATACTTGTTATATTTAAGTCAGACATTGCAACTATTTTTAATTTATTGTGACTGCACGCAGGCCCTTAGCCAGCCAGCCAGCCGTCCTTTGGACGCCTGAAAAATCATTTTGGATGGGCATAAATTGTGCATGGACGCCATGTCCTAAATGTGATATAATGTATATAATCCATTCCCCTTCATCTGTGTAACGATGTTCCTTTTCCCACACAAGATTCTCATGTAATTAAGCGCCAATTAGATGAGGTTGTTTCATGGTAATTGGTAACTGATTTGACTATATAAATACAATACACATGTAATTAAGTGCCGATTAGATGAGGATGTTTCAGGGTAATTTGACTATATAAATACCTTGACGTTATGAATAATTATAGGGGCTTGGATTGATAACAAGTAAAGGGACACATGATCAATGTCTGTTTCCCAAGGCTACCATAATCAAATAAGGGAATTAAAAGTTACAATCTGAAGTTAATAGATTGTTGTTTGTATCATTGTATGTAAACAAAACTGTTAAATTGTGATCAAAACCCAACAGGCATTCACTGTAGGGACATTGCAGACTTTTGCAGTCGGACTCATAAGGTCGAGACATCGGGGGACTTCGAATGCTTTCGGACACCCTACTTTTTATTTCTGGCTAAGGGCCTGACTGCACGTTATGAATCTGTCTGTGAATTTTATTAGTGTCTTATAACAAGTTCTGTGACGAATGTAGCCAACATTTGAAGCTGTCTATTTGATCTTGTACAACTAGACAGTTTGTTCTTACCGATTGACTGGGGTGATTAACGTTAAATTTCAAGGACTGCACAGTCTTCTCTTCAGAATATGTACAGTTTTTAATAACAATTAATAAGTATCGTTATGTACTGTGATAAATGTGATTATCGACTAAGTGTACTATTAATCTGTAACATAAGGTCATTTTACAGGATATTGATTATGTTTATGATTCAGTTCTGTGACGAATGTAGCCTACTTTTGAAGCTGTCTATTTTATTGTGTACAAGTTACAACTAAACGATTTGTTCTTACTGATTCACTGAAGTGATTAATGATAAAATTCATGGATTGCACAGTCTTCTCTTCAGAATATGTACAGTTTTTAAGAACAGTTATTAAGTATTGTTATGTACTGTGATAAATGTGAATATCGACTAAGTGTACTATTAATCTGTAACATAAGGTCATTTTACAGGATATTGATTGTGTTTATGATTCAGTTCTGTGAAGAATGTAGCCTACTTTTTAAAGCTATTTTATTGTGTACAAGTTACAACTAAACGATTTGTTGTTACTGATTCACTGAAGTGATTAATGATAAAATTCAAGAATTGCACAGTCTTCTCTTCAGAATATGTACAGTTTTAATAACAATTAATAAGTATCGTTATGTACTGTGATAAATGTGATTATCGACTAAGTGTACTCAGGGCTGTAGTCGAGGGAATACGCGGGTATACAGCGTATACTCACCTCTGGAGAAATTTGAGAGCGTATACTTACCTCTGTAGATGAAATTTTGAGGAAAAAGAGAGGTTTTTACAGGTTTTTAGGGCGAATGACTAAAAAAAAAGTCATCAACTTTTTCAGAGACGAAATCGTAAAAAGTCTGAAAATTTTCAGAGAATTCGTGAAAAGTCATAAATTTTTCTTAGACGAATTCCTAAAAAAAGGTCTTCAAATCTTTTTAACGGTGACACCAGCCCTACTGACGCCGCTGGTCACCGGTAGCGTATACTCACCTAAACTTTTACCACAACAGCCCTGAGTGTACTATTAATCTGTAACATAATGTCATTTTACAGGATATTGATTGTCTTTATGATTCAGTTCTGTGAAGAATGTAGCCTACTTTTCGAAGCTATTTGATTGTGTACAAGTTACAACTAAACGATTTGTTCTGACTGATTCACTGAAGTGATTAATGATAAAATTCAAGGATTGAACAGTCTTCTCTTCAGAATATGTGTAGCTTTTAATAACGATTTATAAGTATTGTTTTGTACTGTGATAAATGTGAATATCAACTAAGTGTACTCTTAGTCTGTAACGGAAAGTCAGTTTTGCCAATAAGTTGGTGGAAATGAGAATGAGAGGATGTCCTATAGATGGATGCTGCTGGACTGGATGATAGTGAGTGGATACAGTAAACTGTAGGAAGACCAGCATCGAGAGGAGTGGCGCAACTGGACGTTTGAACCTGACCGGGGCAGAGAACTTGGAAAGTAGTCGGAAAAGGCTGCACAACCATTCGCCGATGGTAACCACTGCTAAGGGCCAACATTGACCCAATGTATAGAATTTGGTAAACGAGTGGTTCGGCGTTGGCAATCGGTGGTAAATTGAAGGGTAAAGCTACGTTGGGCCGATGTTATCGGGCGAACGTTGGACCGGATTTCAAAAGAACATTGGGCCGATATCGTATGTACGACCATTCACCAATGGTAACCAGGACGTCGGGCCAACATTAACCCAATGTCGTATAGGGCCTATAAGTCGGTAAAACAGCGGGTCGACGTTGGCAATCGGTTTTAAATTGGAGGGTCAAGCTACGTTGGGCCGATGTTATCGGGCGAACGTTGGACCGGATTTCAAAAGAACATTGGGCCGATATCGTATGTACGACCATTCACCAATGGTAACCAGGACGTCGGGCCAACATTAACCCAATGTCGTATATAAGTCGGTAAAACAGCGGGTCGACGTTGGCAATCGGTTTTAAATTGGAGGGTCAAGCTACGTTGGGCCGATGTTATCGGGCGAACGTTGGACCGGATTTCAAAAGAACATTGGGCCGATATCGTATGTACGACCATTCACCAATGGTAACCAGGACGTCGGGCCAACATTAACCCAATGTCGTATATAAGTCGGTAAAACAGCGGGTCGACGTTGGCAATCGGTTTTAAATTGGAGGGTCAAGCTACGTTGGGCCGATGTTATCGGGCGAACGTTGGACCGGATTTCAAAAGAACATTGGGCCGATATCGTATGTACGACCATTCACCAATGGTAACCAGGACGTCGGGCCAACATTAACCCAATGTCGTATATAAGTCGGTAAAACAGCGGGTCGACGTTGGCAATCGGTTTTAAATTGGAGGGTCAAGCTACGTTGGGCCGATGTTATCGGGTGAACGTTGGACCGGATTTCAAAAGAACATTGGGCCGATATCGTATGTACGACCATTCACCAATGGTAACCAGGACGTCGGGCCAACATTAACCCAATGTCGTATAGCCTATAAGTCGGTAAAACAGCGGGTCGACGTTGGCAATCGGTTTTAAATTGGAGGGTCAAGCTACGTTGGGCCGATGTTATCGGGTGAACGTTGGACCGGATTTCAAAAGAACATTGGGCCGATATCGTATGTACGACCATTCACCAATGGTAACCAGGACGTCGGGCCAACATTAACCCAATGTCGTATATAAGTCGGTAAAACAGCGGGTCGACGTTGGCAATCGGTTTTAAATTGGAGGGTCAAGCTACGTTGGGCCGATGTTATTGGGCGAACGTTGGACCGAATTTCAAAAACACATTGGGCCGACATCGGATGTACGACCATTCGCCGATGGTAACCACGACGTTGGGCCAATGTTATTGGTCGAACATTGGGCCTGGTTTCAAAAAAACCTTGTGCCGATGTCGGGTGTACTAACATCGGGCCAACATTGACCCAATGTGTGTGTGCTGGCTGGGGTTTGTCTAAGTTGCGTCTGTGTCAACTTAATGTTTGAATAAACGAATTTGATTGATTGATTGATTGATTGATTGAGTACGTCTTCCAGTTGAAGACAGTACTTTAATTCCCGAACACGTTATACTCAACATTAGGCCTATCTATACATCTCAAAACTCTAACTTTGTCATGCTGCGGTTTGTCAGCATGTGTTTACTTTATAAACAATAAGCGAACATCATCATCATCATCATCATCATCATCATCATCATCATCATCATCATCATCATCATCATCATCATCATCATCATCATTATCATCATCATCATCCAGCTTCCCGCACTGATGTCTATTAATAGAGACCACTTGTGCCAGTCGATGATATGTCTATGGTTCTAGGACGACTTTCTTCCATAGATTATGGATATAATAGGCCTATCTATGCTTTCTCCTCTGCGAACATTGTAAATCAGTAAAAAAAACACGCGATTATTGTTAAAGAAATTATACTGTTGACGTTATGAATTCTTGATGTGAAGGGTTATTGTATCGTCTACCATGGGGGAGTCGTAAAATGCATACAATTTTATTGTAAATGTAGGCGTGTGTAATTGTACCATAACAGATCTGTGGTGGACAAGGACTCAACATTTCGTCACACTAACCTTCCCACGTGCAGCTGCTGATCGCGGACAATTACATCGATCGACATAAGTGATTTGGGAACCTTTGCGAATAATTGGTAAGTAATCGGTAACTGGACAAATGGCGTATGAGCATGGCTGGCAAGTACGTTTTGATAAAACGTAGGTAAAACAAAAGTGCAGAAACATTCATGTCCACGAAACATACCAATCTCTTCAAAACATATATTTAGAACTTAATGTGTGAAAATTTAGTTAGAAATAATCATTGAAAATCTAGTTAGAAATAATCACTGAAATAAGATGATTAAGATTACAAATTTAGTTTCAAATGAACTCTTTCAAAGACGTTTTTAAAAGTAGAAGCTTGTTTTGACAACTTGGAAAATTACCACTGTAGCTAATATTGATTGATTACAAACTGTTGTAGCATGAAATGCAAGCTGGGGGTGCAGCCTGAATCCCCGAAACCCGAATCCCTGAGACGAATTTAGGCCGGATCTCCAAAATCGATTTTAGATTAAAATTACAAATTTCGGCCGGATCTCCAAAATCGATTTTAGATTAAAATTACAAATAGGCAGTATATCGAGATACATCAAGGCCAACGCTAGGTGTATATCATGTATAAGAGTTTACAATTAACTTTGAATAGTTTTTGAGAGTTCGGCCGCTTTCTATTAAACTGTTTTCGGAAAATTGGGCTTTTGTGTATTGTAAGCGTTTCTGGGGATTCAGGTTTTGGGGATTCGGGTTGACCCCAAGCTGGGTACGGCTCGGTTTGTGCTGGGATGGTCAGAACATAGTCTGAATCAATGGCAAACTCTCAAAGCGATCATTAAACTACCATTGACAATGATGTCACCACAATCTTTGTTCAGTCAAATAGTATATAATGATACTTAATCACAGCAACATTTGAGGCCTGTCATTATTATTAACATTGTTATTATTATTTATTTTATTTGTTATTATGTACAGCATATGTCTAAAATAAATTAATTCATCTAATGCTGCATTTTATGGACCAGTTTAAACCTGGGGCCCCTTGCATGATTGAATTGGCAAGGCTTTCAAAATTGTCCAAGCCCAACTCTGGTCCAAATGCTACGAAGTTTTGCCTGTTGATACTTACATCTGAAAGTAGTTGAACTTGCCTATTCCTGTATTTTTGCAACAAATCCTACGATTTTATGAAAAAAGATTTAAATTCTATTCCATGCTATGAAAAATGATTTCTCGTCATTAAGTTTAACGTGAGTAAGCTCTGCGTCATGAAATATTTTAACTTCCTTAAATATTCCATTTCACTATACGTAATTTAGCGGAATCTATTCTCAACATTTATCTGAGTGATACCATTAAATCAACTTAATTCTGCTAAGCCTCTGCATGTCTCTCTCAATGCCTTATTTTATCAGTGACAATGCAATTATTGGTAAAATATTGCTGTTATTATTTACTATTATGGAAGTTTAAATAGCGTCACCCAGGAAAGTAAATTGAGGCACTCTCTGCATTAGCATAAAGGATGTTAAATTTGTAAAGTTGTATAGCGCAACCTCAAGAAAAAACAGCGGTGCTCCTAACCAAGCAAAGAGGTCCTATGATCAAACAATACAGACTTCAAACACTTGCGGAACAGGGAAGACTAATTAGCTCGTGAACTTCTGATTTTAAAAGGAAGACTATTCCAGGATAAATGGCCAACAATAGCAAAACTTCAGTGCTGGGTAGTGGATGACCTAGCCCAAGGGACGACAAGTATCTGAGGGACCTGCTACCGTGAGTAGATGATAAGGCATAACCAAAATCCGGATCGGAATACCGATTTTGCCAATTTTTGGATTATCCGGATCCGGAATGTCTAAACTGCCGACTAATAACTTGTTTTTTCTATATACTCTGTATTTGCCACAGGTGGCTGGGTCTGTCGACCGTCAGGCTGTCAATCAGTGAAGAAATACCATATATGTGACTTGCTCTGGCAAAAGGAGGTTGTTGTCAAAAAATTTAGTTTAGTATATTTTGGGCTTAAAATGCTAAATAAATAATAAAATTTAACTTCTGTTTAAAATGTTGGAAAAATTATTGTTCTATCTTTATTGATTCCAGAGATATGAAATTTAGAATGTCTTGCTACTCGGAAGTACAATTTCGAGAAAAATACATGCAAAGTTTAACACACACTAAACATAAATTGCAAAGTTTCAGTGTTGTTAACCTTAAACTTCGGAAATCACTATCGAAAACCTACTAAATGAGGCTATTTTTAGGAAGCTGAATGCATAAACTTTCCAATGATGTATCACACACAGAGCGTCTGATTTAAGGCGAGCGATCGATCGCTCTCCTTGGTCGCTCACCTAGCAAAGGTACCGGCGAGCGATTTACCGCTCGCCTGGCCGAAGGCTTCTCACCGTCGGTGACAGTCAGTCGTCGCTCGCTGAGTTTGAGTTAGACTCCAAGAAGATAGATGAACCTGGAGCCAGACCATTATTTTATATACCTAATTGGGATTACTTTAATTTACTTACTGCGTGCCATGACCTGTCCTAATTGCTGCAGACTCTAATTTCGTGCAATATGATTGGCCATAACGACACGGCCGACACCTCACGCCGCTTGACATCATCCGTAACATCACCAATTTCGGAAATTATTTTAAGCAACAATGGCGGCGAAGATGAGCAGGTCGAATAATAATGAACAGTTGAGCACGTATCTGTCATGGAAATTAGGCGACTCGTTCGATGTCGATGTAGTCAAAATAGAAAACCGTCGGACTTTGAACAAAAGTTACTGCAAGTCCTGCAAAAAGCACGCCGATTAAATTCGACTGGATTGCTGGCCGAAAGGTCAAGCCAAAATGAGTGTTCAACATATGCCGAAAGCTCAACCAACGTTGTGAAATCAGCCGTCACACGTTATCGTACGTCAATGGTAGGTTTCTAGTGATTGTTCATTCATTCATTGATTCTGAGAATTTATATAGCGTCTCTTCAAGAGACCTACTCCAATAACGGAACTGACGTGAGATAGTCGTATAGATGAGTATTACGTGCAGCGATACGAAAAATTACAAATACGATACACAAAATACGCTGTACACAAGAGCTCCCGAGGTTGACCGCGTATCGCTTGCCTACTCGATCCAGCGCGATCGATTTTCAACCCGCCTATTTTCAAATCAGACGCACTGATCACACATGGTATTCCTAACAGAAGGGCCATAAAATACTCTTGAAATTGTTCCCAAAAATTATTTTAAATTCCCGGATAATTTTTATCAATCAGGCAAACTTATGAAATTTGTTATGAAATAGGTGAAATATTATTAAATCAATATTTTTTTCATATCACATAAGATCTTATTTATTGATATAATCAAAAACCGATAATTGAAAAATTTACACCTGATTGGTGTTTTGTCTAATTTCTCTTGTTTCATCATTGGCGACTTCCACCTCCTTTTCCCAGAGCAAGTCACATATACTCGAGAATAAGTCAACTTCGAGTATAAGTTGTCTCCTAAATTTTGGGCTGGGAAAGTGAAAAAAATGTATTGACCCCAATATCAGTTGTGGTTGTAAATCACGCATCATCTGACAAGTGTTTGAATGCACTATACTAGCTAGGGTGGTCCACAGACACATGGTAAAAAATAAAGTTCAAGCTAGAAACCAGGCCACCCTCTCAATTTTTTACACCTATCAATAGTATTATTGAGACAAAATTTCAGCTTCCTATTCCAACTGGAAGACGATGCTCACGGACTATGTTACTTAGTCATATTCCGATAAATAGATATTAATTGTAGAAATGATTGTGTTGAGCATACAAATGCATTTTATTTCAAGACAGATCAAATATTACTGTAATTTGACAACATATGTAATACAAAAACAGTTAGACAGATAGAACTGTAAAATTTCAGAAGGTTTAATGAATTGGAAATATCCAAAAATGTCAAAAACATCGTCCAGTCCATGAATATCGAATGTCGATTGTTCTTGTTTTATAATTTCAACACCCGTTACAGTATTTGACTCTAGAACCAGCAAGGCTTTGCAAGCACTGCGTCAATGGCAGACTTATTTCTTGTGTGAGTGAGAACAGCTTTCATATTTGCCTCGACCACTTGAAGAAGAAATAGCTTTTCTTCTTCATCATTGGTGATGAGTCAGTAGAATTCCTCGAACAACTTCACACCCTCTCAGCCGTGTCGTTCGCCACTCTCAACTGCTGAATTATCTATCTGCCTTGCTTATAATCCTCATTCTCGATCCATTTCTGTGGTTGAAGTGTAACACAAAAACTACTCATCTTCAGGTGTGACAGTACTGTCAGTGCTCAGTGGGTTGTAAAATCACCCAAAACCCTCTTTCAGTACCTTAGCGTAACTTCTCACCTTCTTTCACCAGGCTTTGCAGTCATTCTGTAGACAATCTTCACTTTATCTTTTACAGGAAGTTGGTCTTGCAGTCATTCTGTCGACAATCTTCACTTTATCTCTTACAGGAAGTTGGTCTTGCAGTCATTCTGTCGACAATTTTCACTTTATCTGTTACAGGAAGTTGGTCTTGCAGTCATTCTGTCGACAATTTTCACTTTATCTGTTACAGGAAGTTGGTCTGAGAACAGTGCCAGACCTACAGCCTCGTCTGAAAGGTACCACAAGTGGTTTTTTTAGGACCGTCCTGGCAGCAACGCTAACGTCACAGTCAATAGACTCATATTGTCCTAGACCAATCCAAAGTGATAGATCTTGTTCTTGAGCTTCAGCAGCAAGTGGGGCCTTTGTCCATGCCTTTGCGTAAAACAGGGCACCAAACTTCAAAAATCAATGAATCTGATCGCGAAAAAGTTAGATTTTGATTGCATACAGTAACTTGGCCATCCAATGTGCATGGTGAATTGGCCCAGGGCTCTCCAGTGAATGATTGAAGACTGACTTCCAAGGACAACCACTGTCAGCTCAATTAGCTCTTGGTAGTTGTCTCTGATCTCTGAATTTCTTTCAGCAAACCCCTTGAGAAAACTGATGCTGTTTCATGGGGGACTGCAGTGCCGGATATGACTTCCAGTCCTCGGAAGTTGACACGTGTCACACCTTCCCAGCAGCTTTAAATCTCTTGAAGATTGGGATTTATGGAGAACAGGTGGACTGCAGCACAAGGTGAATACTTTGGCTAAAATCAATTCCATGACATGATGACGGCAGGCCAACCACAAGAGCTCTCAGCTTATTTGTCTTCCAGCAGAACACACAATCCGTTGAAATGACCAGTGTTGACATACATTGTATCAAAGCTCAAGGCTTGAACCTTGTCAACTGTGAGTTTTCACAAACTTCAGAAGAATATGAACGACCATGATTTCATTGCATCCTGTCCCAAAGGCTAATTTGGGCACAAAGAGGAGCTTATTCACACCATCACCTGAAAGCAGCACTGGGAGGCGGTCGACGTTTCCTGCTCCAAAGATCTTAGGCAGGGTTTACTCAACCCAGTGTAGTACCAGTGGCTAATCTGGTACAAATTCAGATCTTACAGCTTCAGCATGCTCTATCCTGGCTTTCTTACGCACTCTGTTACGCGAAAGTGGCAGGGCAGAAGGACCACAGCCAAGCGCTGCAGCAATTGTAATGTAAAAATTCACTTCTGAAAACATGTCATCCCAAAACACAGGAAGTAGGCACTATGACCTTCAACAAGAACTGTACACTTTTTTGTTTCAAGTACCAGTAAGTAAGTAAGTCTGATAACACAACAGAAACTATTTCAAGCTCATCTCCATGATAAATGTTGACCAAGTTATAAGGCATCGAAATTTACAGCAAATACTACTATATGGTAATATTTATATGTCATTGAGCACCGTCTTCTAGTTGGAATAGGAAGCTGAAATTTTGCCTCAATAATACTATTGACAGGTGTAAAAAACTGAGAGGGTGGCCTGGTCTCTAGCTCAAACTTTATTTTTGTGGACCACCCTAATTACTAGCGCTGTTTAGAGGTCATGGCGCTGTGAATGATTTGCAAACCATGTATTAAGCGATTTCTATACTTTAAAGGTATTGCTAAATGAATGAAATATTTTGCAAATTTTTATAAATTAAGCAATTTATTTTTAATTTATTTTGATATGTGTGGAGTTTGTACCATTTGCAATAATTATTGATGAAATTCGTGAAATTGCCTATTCTTGCCTCCATGGTGGAAACAAGTGTAGAACATGGAGTATGTAGCATAGCGTAGAGTCAGTTTCTTTATATAGCACTTTAACTAAACTTCTAGCATATCTGGTTTATAAGGTTTCCTTTACCTGGTTTCAATGTATACTTTAAAAATGTTGTTAATAGACATAAATGTTTCAGTTTTACATTGTACTGCATATCCCATTATAGAACTGATGTGCTATAATTTTGAGTGGAAAGACTTATCTTGTGAAGATGCCGGTAAAGAAGTAGGAACAAGTTTTGCGGACAGATTGAAATATTATGTAGATAGAAAACTTTAATCAAATGCGTGACTTTTGCAAGAACCCTTCATTTTCTTTAAAAAAAATTTTTTTGTCAAATAGGTTATTTTAATTTTAAGAAACAGTTATGATTCTACCCAGCAAGAAATTATTTATTGGCAACGTGATGAGGTAGAGTAACATTCCTTAGCGGACACACTCTTCTGTAACCTCGTTGGTCGACACATGAAATTTTGCTGTAACCTGAATGTAAGTCATACCCCAACTTCAAATTTGAAAAATTGTCCAAAATTTTACGACTTATACTTGAGTATATATAGGGGTATATCGCGGTCTAGGGAAGGGGGAGACTGACTGGCTGTTCTTCCATCCTACCGCACCTGTAGCTGACCCAAACCATTAGCCAGTGATGACTAACTTGGAATTAGGCTTTAGTGCGTTGGTTTAAGAACATACGTTATTACTAATCGGTATCAGTTCCGGAATTGGCAAATAATGGCCTATACTATCCAGAATCAGCAAAAAGCCAAAATCATTTATGTCTTAATAGATGATACACAAGGATCTGAAATAGGATGGGGCAGTTCACATGAAGCAATTCCCTGAAAGTTAAAATCTTATGCTCTTATATGTTGAAGTGCTCATAGGTAACAAGTGCATAGTGTCTTGTATGTAGGCAGAGATATGGTCAAATTTTGGGATGTCGTCGATCAGACGAGCAGATGCATTTAGAACAGACTGCAATTTCGAGGTAAGAGAGGAGCCCAACATGTCAAGGCCAAGCAGAATCATGTTGATTTAATGGTACTGCTTAGATGAATATGTTTTGCAAGATGCCGCTACAAAGAACTGAAAATAAATTATGGATAGGGATATGGAATATTTATGAAAATGAAATATTTTGTGCCACAGGGTTTACCGGTGTTAACTGTAATGGCGAGAGGTCGTTTTTCATTGCGTGGAATAGAATTTTAAAATCATAGGATCAGTTGCAGTATACTGGAATTGGTGAGTTCGACTACTTCCAGTTGTAGGTATCAACGGGTCAAATTTCATGACATTCGGACTATGTTCTAACCAACCCAATAAACACAGCCATACTGCAAGCTGGATCGGTTCAAAAACTGAACTCCAAATTGATTTGACCCGCCTGCAGCAGTGTTTCCATGGTGTCTCTTTCTCTACATATACATATGAATGATCCGGGTGTGACCTTGGACCAGGAACTGACCTTTTCAGAGCATGTGAAGAACTTATGTTGAACATACTTCTATGACCTGCGTCAGATTCACACAATACAGTGCTTGCTTACGACTCGAGCTGCCATGACTCCGATGCATGATTTCACATTCTTCCTTCCCTGGTTGCAGTTTTCTCTGCTCTGCAACGCATGGCAACTTGGTTGTTCCACCGGCCCAGACTTGAACGGTTCAGCATAGAAGTTTTGCTGTGGTCGGCCCAACCTCCTCGAACAAGCTGCCTAACAACATGTGACATGAAAAGAGACAGAGAGGCTCCTCTGTCTCTTTTCCGCAAACGCTTGAAGACCATTTTGTTTGATCGTGGTTTCATTGTGATTCAGTCAATAATGGATTTAGTTTTTGTATTTTCAATATTTTGAAGAAAACTTATGTGGCTTTGCTTTCTCTTCCACTGGTTACATTTCATTTCATGCTTCATTATAATCATATGCGCTTTATATTTATCCAAGACTGTTTATTCAGAGCGGTTTGATTTCAGCCTGCATTATAGAAGTTAACTTTTGTAGGGGAGGTCTAAAAAACACCTCGACCTTCCACCGACCACCCCTTGGTGCTATAGAAGTTACCTTTTGTAGGGAATTCTCATAAAAACACTCTGGTGCCAAACAAACCATCTTTTACCCATGGCAGGACAAACACTGCCCCAGACCACAATCTAACAGATGGCTTTCCACGGGCACACTTCCGGTTTGAGGCCCGGCCGAGCTTATATAGCGGTATCCTCTAGCGCCTTGAAGATGTAATCATGAACCGTATTAAGTTTACTGTCAGCTAAAACATGTATCTTGTCATGCTTTGAAGTCTTAGCAATGCACTTGCGACTCACGGCGGTTCCAATGATATCCAGAAAATGGATATCATTGGAACCGTCCCAAGCAATACGAAAAGAAAGCAGTATGAAAAGAAAGAAACATCCAAGGGGCCATCCACATATTACGTACGCAATGGGGGGTCGGATTTAGGCGATTTTGCGTACGGGTGCGAACAGGGGGGAGAGGGACAAAATGTGTATGTACGCAAAATAAATTTCTAATTATGACGTCCACATTAGCCTATTTATAACTCTGTATTGTCCTATAGTCGTCCAATGGCATTTTATTACATTATATAAAAGCCATGTGCAGTTATTCTGTGCTGTGAACGAGACACCTATAATTTCCCTATATTGGCCCTCACTCATCCTTCAATCTGGCCTAAAGTGCAGACAGTCGGGCTGCCTGGAGCTGTTGAGACACTTTCTGCAGCTGGTCTTCCGGGGGGGGGGGTGCGTCAAGCGTACGTATGCAGGGGGTGTGTGTTGAAGAAAGTACGCTTGCGAACAGGGGGAGGGGTCCAATTTTCCAGAATTTTTGCGTACGTAATATATGGATGGCCCCAAGTGCTTGATAATGTGGAATAAGGGCCCAGTATGAAGCTGAAATAGCACAGAGAATCAATGAGGCAGAAATTGGACCGCTTGATATGGAAAGGAAGGTGGACATACTCAGTGAAATCATAAAGCAGGCAGTTGAAGTAACTATACCTTTAGCAGAACAGCCAAAGAAGAAGTGGATAAGTAAACAAACACTAGAATTAGCAAAAGAAAAAATAAAGATGAGACTTAGGGCTAAGGAATCTGAACAGGCAACACTAGAGTATGAAAAACTATGCAATGCAGCAAGGTCATCAGCAAGGAAGGACAAGCAGAACTGGCTGGACAAACAGTGTAGTGACATCGAACAATACGCAGGAGAATATAGAACAAGGGAAGTGTTCAAGCTGATAAAAAATATAAATAGGAAATGGCAACCAAAACAGATGGCAATCAGAGACAAGTGCGGAAACATCTTGATGGATATATAGAAAAGATAAAAGAAAGATGGACAGAATACTGCAGCGAGCTATATAGTGAGATGGAACAAATGAACAAAGAGTTCCTGGAAGAACTGCTAGATCACCAGCCACGGGAGAAGATGAAAATGATGACATCGTATATGAAGTGGAATGGGCAGTGAACCGCTTGAAGAATAACAAAAGCCCTGGAACAGATGGAATTACAGGAGAAATGATAAGATCAGGAGGGAAGGATATGATAAAAACAATTCATGGCATATGGAAACAAGTGTGGCAAGAAGGAAAAGTACCAGAGGAATGGACAAAGGCCATACTTGTAACAATAGCTAAGAAGGCGATTTAATGCTATTCTAGAATTATAGAACCATTGCACTAATAAATCATATGGGGAAAGTGCTCATGATAATTCTGTTAAGGCAAAAACTGAACAATATATGTCAGATGAACAAGCAAGGTTCAGAAAAGACAGAAGTACATTCCATCAAATTTTGATGTTAAGACTCATTACAGAAAAAGCCAAACGAAAAAATAGACTTGTCTACAATTGTTTTGTGGGCTCAAAAGGCATTCGATTCCATCAAGCACGATGCTACATGGGCAATAATGAAATCATATGGAGTCGGGAATAGATTGATTGGGATTCTTCAGAACATCGGAGAGAGATCAAAGGCTGCAGTGAAAGTGGGATGGGAAATAGGAGGATGGTTTGTGACTACAAATGGGAACAAGGCAAGGAGATGCAGTGTCACCTAATACTTTTATTACTTACTTCGAGAGGGTCATAGATGCGATCCAAGATAATGGAACCGGAATCTCGGTACAAGGAGAACAGATTAACAACTTACAATTTGCAGACGATATTGACTTGTTAGAGAACAGCTGTGAGACATCGCAAGAAAATGTTTGTGGGTTGCACATTTCTCCCAAACGTGCTGGATTAACCATAAATGTGGATAAAACAAAACAATGGTATTTGGCAAAGAGACAGTAGAAAAGGAAATAAGAGTGCAAGAGGAGGTGATTGAAAATGTAACGGAATTTGTGTACTTAGGCAGTTTGCTAAGATGGAATAATGATTGCACAAGGGACATAAAGGCAAGAATAGCTAAAGCAAAGGAAGTCATGGCAGGACTAAATACCAGTCTTGTTGTCAAGACCTTAAACCTCAAGACCAAGACCAAGACTTTGAACCTCAAGACCAAGACCAAAACTTTGAACTTCGAGACCAAGACCAAGACTTTGAACCTCGAGACCAAGACCAAGACTGAACCTCGAGACCAAGACCAAGACCCAAAAAATCACATTCAGGCCAAGACTTCTTTTCCTTACCCAAAAATTGTCAAGTTGAACTGCTCGCTATTTTAATGAAAACGTGAGTCTTTTATTTTATTCAAGAAAATTACCTTTAAATGCAGATGCGAGAGAATTCCGAATTCTTATTTACAAAAGCTCTTCATGCAAGATGTTATTCCAAATACCTTTTGTATTTAAAAAAAACAATTCGCTCAGAATTTTCTGACCAAGACGTGCCTTGTGGGGCCTCATAAAAATTCCGCCATGTGAAAAAATACTTTCCATAGATGCTGAAGTCGCTGGCACACACCGTAGCTTTTCAAGCACTGGATTTAAATGTACAAATGTCCAGATACAGCATAACTTAGTTGCTGCTGCCAATGGGTTTTCCTGACCTGCAAGACTTGTATCCATCCGTAGCTATTTGTCGTAGGCTATAATGCAAACTGGCTTGATAAATTTTTAATTCTTGAGTTTTTTATATGACTTCATATTGACAGCCGGTCTTGGTCTTGGTCTTGCGAAACCAAGACCAAGACTTTGAACACCAAGACCAAGACCAAGACTTTGAACCTCAAGACCAAGACTTTTGGTCTCAAGACCAAGACCAAGACTTTTAAAACGAACTCGAGGACAACAAGTCTGCTAAATACCATATGGAAGACCAAACAAATCAGTTACAAGACCAAATTAAATATCTTAAAAGCATGTGTGTTTAGCACAGCTCTTTATGCCTGTGAATCATGGACAATTAAAAAGACAGACCAGGATAAAATATTGGCATTTGAAATGTACTGCTATAGTAGGGTACTACACCTAAACTGGACAATGAAGGTAACAAATTGGGAAGACTGAATATAAAGAAAGATCTAATGCAAACAATAATGAGGAGAAAGCTAAGTCTATTTGGGCATATATGTAGAAAGAATAGAATAGAATATTCTTTATTAATCCAATTGCGAACCACATTTTGGTGTACATAAAACATATAAAACATAAAAACATTCACAAATACTGAGCCCTGCAAAACTGGCAGTGGCTAAACCTATTTAAATAGTGTTGAACAACGAGAGTTATTCATCAAGTTGAGTACAGAATGGATGACAATAGAAAAATAAAAACCGTGATGATGGGAACTATGGATGGAAATGGGCGGAGGGGCAGACCTAACAGAGAGTGGACAGACAGACATCGAAGATTGGTGTAAACAAGATCTGCACAGCTTAAGAATATTAGCACAAGACCCCGGGGACTATACCCGTGATCGATTGAGTCAGTCGATCGAAACTCGGCCAACTCGAGTCGGTCGAAAAATTCTTCGACTCGATCGACTTGCAAGTCGAGTCGATCTTGTGTTTTGCCAAGTCGAGTTGATCGTCGTTTCCTCGACTTGACTCGACTATGAAATATTTTCTTAGTATTTTTGCGGTTACGTCAAAAATGTCCCACATGATGTGATGGGACATTAAAACTTTCATGTACACCAAAGGGCGGTTAGCAGTAGGTTCAATAAATAATATACTTACTTACTTACTTATAACGTAATTGTGTGTAAACGCACAACTTCTGTATTAACCTGATTTGAAATTCAGTACAAATTATGTGCCTTTTGGTGATTTCGTATAGTGGAAGCTGCAGACACTTTTTCACAGTTTTACAGTGAAAATGGAAAGATTAAGATGAGTTAAAAATGCGCTAGTTTCAGGAAATTTCAGATCTGTGGTCAGTAACGACGATCTCAAAACGTTCGAATGTCTGATGCTAGGACAGGACTGAAAGCTTAACCTATGCACTGCCACTACAGACTACTATACTCACTAACTTCCGTAATCTTGAGCAGTATAAAGTTTCTTACAATAACTATTAACTAGACACTTCTTCTACTGCCGTCTTATGTGTGGAATTGGTACTAATTTATTTTCCGTACTGTAGGAGAGTCCCTTGTAGCCTAGCTGATCAAGTCAACGGCGACAACGTGGCTTAATACTTACATGTACATAACAGGACTTAAAATCGCGTGGCTTCTGACACGAGGTGTGCAGCTAACATTGTCCAGTGTGCAGTTGACTTGCCTGGAGTGTGCAGTATGAATTTTTGACAGATTAACTCAAGTCAACCACACACGACATCATTATAATACCTGAAATTGTACTTACCAGTTCAGTTACAGTTTGGCAGTTTGAGGAAGAGTGTGCAATTGAAATTTATGACTAATTAAGGTACTGGAATATAAGAATGCAACAGTCGTCAACAATTTTGGCCAAGAGCAGTGGCCCGGGAAGTGTATAAAAGTTGCGTGAGCTAACCTCAGCCAGGTACAGACCTAAGATGGATAGAATCATACATTATATCCGATATAACCAATATGAATATTTTGTCATTTTTTACAATCAGTGGAAAAGTTTATTATACTACATATTCATGAAATGAAAAGCATCTATAGCTCAATGAGTCAAGAACTACTTTAGCAAGCATCAAGTGCAAAGCGCCAGCCAAAAGTTGTGTGAGCATCCTCCTGCCTCGGCGTCACAGAACAAAAAACGTGTGAGCATCAGCACCTTTGGTGCCATGGCTTCCGGGCCTCTGGTCAAGAAATACAGTCCAAGTCGACAAAGTTGACCAAGTTGATCGTTAATTTGCCAAGTCTATCGAGTCGACGAGAGGTCGATCGAGTCGATCGCCAAGTCGATCGTAGCAGCTCGACTCAATCGATCACGGGGTATACCGGGGACTATGGAAAAAACTGATAGATCATGCAGTGGACACGGGCCTTTGGCCCACGGATCCTGATGATGATGATGAATCTCTTAGTTCTAAAAAGAATTTGCGTATTAAGGAGCTTATTTAAAGTAGTTTGAAACTGCAGAGGTCAGTAGCTGTTTGTGCAAGAGATTGCCATAATGGAGATGCTATGATAGCTTTCTTTAGTTTATTTAAATCCATTTTATGCAAAGGGTAAACTATAACAGAACTTTTTGTAATTTGGTTGCGGTTTAGATCGGAATTCAAGTTCTAGAAGATGGGAACATGATCAGAAAGATACATACAACTCAATATGAATAACAGAAAGCTGCTACTAATATAGCTGGGTGAAGTGACTAATGTATAATTGTGAGGATTATATAGTATATACTGTCTCTTGTACAATGGGAACACCAGTTGAATAGTTTCGCCTCTGAAAATGCAATTTGTTGCATACATAATTAAACATAATACTGAGGTAGTGTTGACTACTGTGCAAATTTGGATCTGTATGTGATTTTATTTCTAGCTTCATTGCTTTGCTGAACGTCATGTCTGACTTTGGATGTATTGACAACAAACATGCTTTCTTCACTGTTGGTGGTCAGTACAGTCCTCAGTCTACCTCATGCTCGGAAGATGTAAGATATGACATTATCATTATGTTGAATTTATGTTGTAGTAATAACCATCAGATAGGCTGGATACATAATACATAGTGATCTGCAGCTAGCTCACTTCCTGTATTTTAAGGTCATTTAGTGCAATGTTCTAAAACCAACACAATGATTTGCATAGACATTTAAAGGAAAGAGAAATAAAGTAGACCAAGAATGTGCTGGATAGACAATGTAAATTGAGGATATAGCAAGGCTTGTACTAACATTGAGAGGAGCACTGGACTTGACAAATGACCGAGGACAATGGAACAATGGAAATCATTTGTTTGTACCTACTGCCACCAAATGGCTAGCATCAGGAACTGACGATGATGATGATGAAAATTCTCTAGATTTACCATGTGTTGATGTTGGTACAGCAGTGATCTTCTACTTTTAAATTTACTTTTTACCAAGACAAAAGAATGTTTTTATACCTCAGTAGTTGAATTGCTGCGTGTTGGTCTGTGCTACAGCCAATATCCATTTGTTTTTGGTGTGAATAAATCAAGATTTTGACCTTCCTTGATGTTGCTCAGTTTTTAAAAAATGACTGAATCCAAAATAGTAAACACCCACTTTTCTCACTCAGCACCTCATATTATTGAATAAATGATAATATGTACTTGGAGTTGATAGTATGGACGTTTGAATTGATTTCTTTGATGGTGTGTGTTCTGTACTGTAGGAGAAATCAAGTGATGATGAAAATGACTTTGATGATGACGATGATGACCGTAGAGTCATTGTTGGTGTTTGTGCCATGGCAAAGAAGTCCAACTCGCGTCCAATGCAGGAGATACTGGAACGTCTGACTCGCTTCAAGCACATAGAGACACTTGTGTTTGATGAGAAAGTGATTCTAAATGAGCCAGTGGAGCAGTGGCCAGTCTGTGACTGCCTCATCTCTTTCCACTCAAAGGGTTTTCCACTTGATAAAGCTGTTCAGTACACCGAACTATTCAAGCCATTTCTCATTAATGACCTCATGATGCAGTACCAGCTTCAAGATCGGTAACCATTTCACATACTCTTCAAAATGTTGTTGTAGGGCAGAAAGACATTCAGAGTTGAATAGGATTTTAAACATCTGGATATCTTATTGTTCTTCACCTTACAACTGACTAACCGCACCTGAATTCGCATTTCTATGTGACTTTGCGTGCGTTAAAAATTTTCGTAATAATAATAATGGTTTGCAATGAATGCCTTGTATGTATGTACGTATGTATTTGGACCCTTACTATGGCACCTTTTAAGTAGTTCACAAAAGTAATCTGTGGTGCTCAGAAATAGGGCATTTTTTGCTGATACCGGATAGTATAGGCCATTATTTGCCGATTCTGATGAGTAATAGCATATGTTCTTAAATCTGTGCACTAAGGCCTAATTCCAAGTTAGTCATCATTGGCTAATGGCTTGGCATCAGCTACAGGCAGTAGGACGGAAGAATAGCCAGTCAGTCACCCCTTCTCTATACCACAGTATATTTCTTCACTGATTAACAGGCCTAACGGTCGCTGGCTCTGGCCACCTGTGGCAAATACAGAGTAGATGAAAAAAAACTGTTATTAATCATCGGGTTAGACATTCCGGATCCAGATAATTCCAGATAGTCCAAAAATTGGCAAAATCGGTTTACCGATCCAGATTTTGGTTCTGCCCTACTCAGCAATGCACAATTGCGCATACTGCATAGACTGCTCTTTTGGCTTATATGTAGGTGGTGGACTGGTGGTGTTGACAAAGCTTAGACAGTTACTTGTGAGACACAAATTTCATTCTTGACACAGGGTAGGACAAAAGAATAACAAATCAGATACCTGTTCGGTGCTTGCAGATAAATTTTTAGAGTCGGTGTTTATTGTGTACCATATATACTTGCCTATAAGTCAAGGTTTTTGAACAGTTTTGAAAGTCCAAAGTTTGGGGTTGCCTTATATGAGGATCAAACCAAGATCTCAAGATATATCCATCGGAGATCGCATGAAACATGCAAGGGAGGAAAATGACACAACAGGAAATCGCATGACACATGCGTGGTAAAGAGCGTATACATGATGCTATATAAAGCTAGTGATACTGTAGACAATGAATTTTTAGTAAAGTGAAATAAATATTTGCTTAAAATACTGACTGAATATGTGGTAGAATAAAATAATATTGTGTTGAATTTAACCCATCCTGGTTAAATAACGTCAATATCAGTTTTTATTTATTGGTCTTTTCGGCTTGGCGCTGTTTCTTTCTATGCAGGACTAGATTGTGGTTTCATAGTGCATTTCAGTGCTACAACTGTAAATTTATGTTCGGCAATATAGATGAAAGCCAGTGATATTTGACCTGCCTGGGAATTGGACTGTAAATGATGTATAAGGAAGCGCCATTCAGGTCAAAACTATTGGCCATGAAAAATGCATTTCACTGTAATCTTTAGCTGTCTAGCAGATGGTACGGAATTGAAGCCAACAATTATTTCTAGAATGAAAGATCATGCTGAAAAAAAGTTTCCAACATGAACATTGAATAAAGCATTGGTTGCAATGCGTGTGGAACACGTGATCGAGTGCAGTAATCTAGAAAGGAGGCCTACTAATAATGGACAGGTTTCATGTATATCTGACCAATCCAGTTAAATCAAAGGTTAAAGAATTACACACCAATGCACATGTAGTCCTTGGTGAACTTACTTCTGTGCTGTAAATTTTGTACATTTGCCATTTGGACTAGTGCTTGGAGTCAGTCACTAAGGAATTACTGACTGTGAGTGACTTGACGATTTAGTTGACTAAGCAGAGGTTGAAACCATCATATGTTCAACACGACTTTTGCTTATGAACAGACACCATTTTCAATTCACATGATTGTGTGACATCTTGCAGCATAACAAACACCACTCAGGCAGGTAGTAACTACAGAATTGGTGATCTGACATCAACTGATTGCTAGAGACTGTTAGTCTGTTGCACTCTGACTTGTACCTTATAATCGAGTGCTGATCCTGTTCTGCTGCTGATGCCTTCGTCAAATGGAAATCCGGAAATCCACTGCCTATCCTTTAATTGATTAATATTTGGGTCATTCCGTCTCAATTCAACAAATTTTCCAGAACATTCCAGGTCGACCATCTCGGATTTCAATGAAAATTTCACAGAATGTTTATTATGGTATTAGAGGAAAGTATGCAAAATTGTTTCAAAGAGGTATGGGGTGACCTCGTGTTTGCCGTTTTCGAACTTGCGTCTAAATCTGTAGCGATGTTCAGGAGCTTATAACTCCATTAATAATGCAGATAATTTTATGAAATTTTCAGGATATTTAGTCATTGTTGCTTAGATGAAATGCTGAAGAAAAGAATGATGAGTGTTGAAAACTGTTATATTATGACCCTTCTGAAAATGGTAAAAAAAAACTTGTGCACGTCTGATGATCATACTTTGCTGCCCCGATGTGCCCAAACTGAAGTTGTATTCAAGAATGTTTTAACAACTCATAATGCTAATATACTTTCTCTACAAAAATATGCAGAAATTTTGTATTTCTGATACCTGTGTGCTACCATATGGCCCTCCAAAAATGGAAAATTGCATTCCGAAGACCATTTTCAAAGCCAAAGATCATCATGTGGGATAGGTCATGGAGCAATGCAAGTTGCATCATTGGAAAGAGCAGCTCAGACACTCTAATTGCACCAAAAATGGTGATGGTGTTCCTTCTTGTTCGTTCTATACTTTAATTTCTTTGTTTCAGCAAAAGCAATAACTCACCCTCTGAATTCAGTAGCCTAATATCTACCAGATCCACTGCTGTCTCAAATCTACTTGAGTCAATTTGATGCCAATGGTAATGAAAACGGTGAAATATTAGAATATCTGGACCAGTGGAGGGAGCAAATTTCATGACACTGAATGCCTTTTCAGCAATGATTTCCCTCACTTGGTGACGACATGCTAGATGAAGTAAGTTCTGACCAAGTCCCTTTTAAATAAGAGTGCATACGCCAGCTTTCTGTCCAGTAGGTCTGTTGCTCGCTGTGGTGTCAAAGCACATCCCCCTAATCTTCTTTCTCAAGTTCCGGTCATCCAGACATCGGATGAAGGCACTTGTGGGAGCTTTTCCAGTGCCTGAGTTAATCTTCGGGACACCAATAAGTTGCTCTATTCCAATTTCAGACACAATGACAGGCAGCCGATCTACCTTCTTGCAGCCAGTGATGTCGAGCAACAGCTTACCGTCCCAATGCATAATCTGGAGAGAATTCATTTTCCAGCTACCTGCTTAGTTACAAAGGGTCTCTTGCCTAGCTGTTTATAAGGTGGTTGTTCTGCTGCTCGACTTCAGATCTAATGTGGTTGTTAGAACTTCCATACCATTCTTTGATCTGTCACGCCACTTTTCTGCAGCTTTCGCTTTAATATATTTCTTTTCCATTTTATGAATCAAGACTCTATCGTCTCTGAGCAACTATAGGAAAGCCCAGTTAATTAATTTAAGCACTAATCACACAAGGAGATAAACACGTGCAAGAAGAATTAAGTACACAGAATTTTGCAGATGGCCCATCGAGTAACAGGGTGCGTGAAACTTTCAGTCACTTGTGCAACCCCTAATTATTCTCAAATTTAGATGAAATTGCACCTGAATTATTTTTTTTATATTGGATTAAATTGGCACCTGCTAAAATTAAGAAACTGAAACTTTATTTTTTGCCATGTAGTTGTGGACCACCCTAGTGTATAATTGTATGTGTGTGGTGTATTTAGTTATATTAACTTGTGCTTTATAAATCTTCATATAATAATAATTTATGAATATTTGAATGTGTTTGCTCTGTACCTCTGCCTAGCTCCAGATGATTACACCTTTTTGTTTTAGTTCAAAGGTGTATCAGATTATTTCAGAACAAGGAATTGAAAAGCCTCGATCTGCAATACTTCGACGAGATTCTACTGAGAGTAAGAATATATTTCTTTTCGATAATCGTGAGATTTTTAGTTTTTACTTTGGTGTTACTTAGTGATAGTTTAGTTTCAACTCTGCAGTTTTGACAAACAACATGTAAGTCAAAACTGTTTCTGAAATACACATAAGAGGCTGCCTAGAATACTGAGCTACTAATGTGTTTCTTACACCTTCCTTTGGCTTTTTGAAGGTTATCTATATTACAACAGTTAATATTATTATTATCATTATAAACATTTTTAACACATGCAAAGTCACACAGAAATGAAAGTTTTTGATAGCAGGACAACAGTGCCAGAGAGATCAACACTAGTATGAGAAGGGGAAAGAGCACAGTCATTGGCATGAGCCAAACACGATTGCCTCAGGCTTATCAGGGTTTATGACAAGACCGCAGAACCATACGTGCACTGTTTAGAGGCACTCTTCGAGTTGCTTTGCAAGACTGATCCTTTGATGACAGCAAAGTACAGCTGAGTACCATTGGCATACGGCTGTAACTGGAGTCCAAAATGATTGGCAATGCGGCTGATTGTTGAAGTGAAGATTGTAAATAACAAAGGACCAAGAACAGATCCCTGTGAGACACCAGCAGTGCAGAAAGAAGAATCAGACCAAGCTGTACCAATACCCATTTGATGAGACGGATTGAAGTGGTAAGAAGCTCGTTAGTTAGTGCCCTATTGAGAAAATGTGAAATACTAAAATCAAATTAAATCAAATGTATATTGGATTGTTTTTTTTTTATTTTCTAGGTTCACCTTTCATTGAAGCTGATGACTATATTGAAGTGGATAACATGGTTTTTCATAAGCCTTTTGTTGAGAAGCCTTTGAGTGCTGAAGATCACAATGTTTACATTTATTTTCCGGCAAGTGCTGGTGGAGGAAGCCAACGACTCTTTAGAAAAGTAGGCTTCCTTTGTTTGGCTTCTCTTAAAGTAAGCTCAACTCTCATATGTCACTATATTTCTTTGGACTGCTCAGAAGTTTCATCAAATAGTTTAAGTGTTTTCTAAAAATTTTATTGTAGTTTGTAAGAAGTATAGGTACAGTTGAAAGGGGAAAAGACAGTTAGGATTTACATAAGTGAAGAACTTCCTTATATGCAGCACTGTGTTCAGATAAACAGATTTACTAAAAATGGATAAGGACAATATCAGATAAGACAACAAAGAGATATGATAGACCTTTTAATGTTTGACTATCAAACACTTTTCAGGGAGCTAACGTGATGATGATGATAAGTTATCTGCCTGAAGGTAGGTCCATTGGCTTTATGCCACCCAGGGATAAGGTGAGTAAGGTGGTTTCCCATTACCTTCCTCACAGACAAATGGGTGAAGAACTTGTCCAAGGTCACTACACAGTGGCTTGAGGTAGATTTGAACCTATGACCATCCAGTTACAAGGTACAGAACATACTGCTACACAACTGCGTCCCACTAACATAATCAGTCAAAAACCTCGTCCATTCAGCATGCACCAGGAACGACAAACCTTTCTTCGGTCAACATGGATCATATAAAGACATGTAATTTCGGTTAGTGCATTAGAGGCACTGGCTTTCTCTCAGTTCTGACAACAAGCAGGTCTTGCAAAGATTTACTGGCCACCATTCCTCTCTTTGACCGGCTTTTTGAGCAAATTTCAGGCAGTAAATAAATATTTGATTTCTTCTTGTGAAATGATATCACATACTTTAATATTTATATTGATGTAACCAGCCTTCCACATTTCGTGATATATTAGGAGTATTTGACTTGAAGGCCATACCAAATATGTCTTGATAATTCGTTCTGATACACAATCACTTCATTCTGTTACTCCTGTTGAGTCACATCTTTTGGATATTCATGGAACAGATTTTGCATGCCTCAAACTGAGTCATTCTTGTTTGCAGCTGTTTTATTTTCTTGCCATCTTGACTACTGCACCACACTTCTCATTGACATTGCTACAACAGATTTGTACAAACTACAAAACTCTGGCAAGAGTCATACAAGTAAAAACTCCCACTCGCTGCCCATAGAGCAAAGAATTAAGTTTAACACTTTCGAGGTTGTTGTCAACAATTGAAACTTGCCTATGCATGCAATTGGCTGCCTTGATCGATATCATATGTTGGGCTGTCAAAATTTTAGAAAAATGAGGCCCAGGTGCCTGAGTTAATTTTCATCGGGAACCCAAAGCCCCATCAGTCTGATTTGCATATGGGTGCATATGGCGGGGGTCTCGACAAAATTTGTATGTACGCAAAAACCAAATCACTGACTATATTCCTGCTTTATCAATTTTATGTAGTATTAAAACTTTTTGAAATGTAAGTGTTAGTGTTGTTAGTATTTTATTTCTTCATAACAGTTAACAAATTTCAGCTAGCAAATATGATGTTTAACAATAATATTTAGTAGCCTACGGTAAAATAAATGTCTTATAGATGACTTTAGCTAATTAACTTTTGTAAAGGGGGTAGAGAAGCTTAGTTGTATGTACACATGGCAAAGGGGTCCACAAAATGTACAAGGTGAAATGGGGGGTATGAAAATATGATTTTTTTGCATACATAATATATGGATGGCCCCTTACTGGTAAGGCTAGATGAGACCGAGAGGCAGCAGAGAGTACTTACAGTGGTTAAAAAACACACAGTACCAAGACAGTCACCTGAACCATATCCACATCCCCATATATCCAAGATCAGGTATATCAGGAATGACTCGGTAGAATAGTTTATTTGGAAACCTTTCTTGTCAAGCCTTTTGAATTCATATACATTACTGTTATTATTAGTACCTTTAATATTAACATTTAACATCATATAGGCTAGCAAAGCTTGGTTTTGCTCTTTGAGTGGTGCTGAATAAATGTCCAATTACAAATTACAGTTATTAATTTGTAATTTCTATAGCACCGGTGTCTATCAAGTGCTAATTGCACCAATGTCCAGAAGATCAGTCTGTTGACACAGAGAGACAGCTCATGGTTGATTAGCCAATTGTATGAAAGCTTGACACCTGTGTATTCTCATGGAAAGCAGTGCTTGTGACTCATGTACAGCGCCCTTTTCTTCGGCCTCGGCTGTGCTACGGCGCTATAAAAATCGTCTTATTATTATTATTATTATTATTAATGATTGCCAACTTGACTGATGTAGATTTAAAAGCAAAGCTCACTGGTGTATGCCATGCTGTTGCCAATAAGTTACTTGACAACAGTTACTCAACAGGCAGCAGCTGCAGTGTTTATAACTAGATTCAGATTCAGATTGTTTTATTGATCACCAAGTAACAAAATACATTTCCAGTCAGTCACATACAATGGCACCAATAGGTAAACCCATAAGGAACATAAGGTTCCACTATCAGGGTCTCCCTAATTACATTAATCATTGTTACATACAATCATATAATCATGCAATTGGTGACAACGGCATACTAATCATGATTAAATCAGTATTAATCTGTCGTACAAGATGAAAGAAACAACAGTGCTTGTGCAAGGAAACACAGAGTGCAGTCATATGTGTGCATCCAAGAGATAGCGTTTCAGTTTTTGTTTAAATTGATGTATAGGTGATAGGCAAGGAATTCCAGAATAGCGGGCCATAGACTTCGATGCTGTTCTGCATAACAGTAGTGTGCACACTACGTTGATGGTACTTGTTGAGCGATCGTGTGTAGTGATCGTGTACCTCAGAATTTTTACAAAAGCAATGATTAAAATTCACAGGCAGTAGATTTGATTGAACTAGAACTTAGGGATGTTGGCCACACCACAGTATGGACTATAATTAAAGCAGCTGCTTTCTATGGGAATATGCATGTGCCAAGCTTTCATACAACAATTCAAACCCACTGTTCTTTTGCTAGTATTTTGCTCAATCCTTGCCATGTACTACATGCAATGCTGCCGCCTATTAAGCACACATGCTACTCTCTGTGCCCACGGTCCTGCAACTGTGAGCTTTCAGTGTATGATAATTTGTCTCAGAAATGCTTCCTTGCTAGGATGCTATTCAAATAACTGCTCTTCCAAGATTTGGCTACCTTACTCCTCCTAATATTCTCCTTATGTCTCACTTAATTCACAGTAACTTCTGTTTTTATATAATTGGTTATATTGTTTGATTATTTGACTGTAATATGTTTACCATGTACAGCGCTGTGCGTCTGCTAGTGCTTCTCAAAAAAGAAAATACTTACTTACTTGTGTTGGAAGTTCTTACAATGTTCAATATTCATGTGAAGATATTGTTATAAAGTCCCCTTAAGAAAAATGGCTAAGACTAGGTATATGATAAAATTACTTTTTACACATAAAAAGATACACAGATCTACCTTGTCGAAAAGACAACTCAGACTACACTTGTTACAACAAAGCAGATGGTGAAGACTTCATCAACGCAGCTGCACCATTGACAAATCAGCAAGACAAAGAGCTATCAGATGTCAACTCATTCGGTTCTCCTGAGAAATTCTAAATAACTTAGCCTTGGCAGACAACTAACAAACAGGATCTTGTCAGACCAAAATCTAAATGCTATCATCGTAACATGCACTAAGCTTATATAGACTTAACTGGAACTACCACTCCTTTATAGAAAGCAGTGTAGCTGCAGCACAAGCCTAATCAATCATCACGAATCTAGCTTAGAACTAAATGGGTCTACGAATCCTTGTAAACAGTTAAGTAGATCCAACAATATGTATACACTTTCTACTATTTCACTTGAGTCTGCTTACCATACATTTTCAGCCTACCTGAAATTCCAACTGGAACTTCGGCAGGCTTCAGTGGTTATATTCGAAAATTATCACTCAGCAATTTCGCCAGATCACTGACGTAACTCTGTGGTTGAGTTGTATTCCACATAAATGTAATGAATCTCTAGATTTTCAACTTAGTCAATCCCAATTGACTTTTCGAACATTCATCCATTTCAACATCTGAGTATCAAAACTGACCATTGTTTCAATTTTACATTCCAAATCACCTCATGCTGCCATCATAATCACCTTGGTAACATAGTTCATCACTTCCTCTCACATGTACAGCAAAATTTTGGTATTTTGAACTTCCGGTTATATCAAATAATAGTAAATGGCCCTTCCACAACCAATGTGAACACATACAAATGGCTTTGTTTTTCGAACCTGCATATATTGAAGTCTTGCTTATTTTAATGCACTTTTTGGTCCTTATTGAAGAGTAGGCTGGCAGATACGTCGAAGTTACAGGGCCACTTTGCAACTCGAAACTATTGGCCTAGTTGTAGCTGACTGATGAATAATTAGGAGATGATTTTTCCCAACTGGCTTCAGCTAAGAGACAACCTGCACGCAACCAAGACTGATTGACATGTATGTCTGGTCACTGTGAGGGGGATCAATCAATCAAACAATCAATATATCTTTATTGGCATCAATGACAGCATTTAACCAATAACATACAACGTTCAGCATAATTACATGCAGGCAGATCACAATTTAAAGGAGTTAAACAACTTGCATCATTTGAGATAATGGCAATAAGCTTTCTGGATACATAGTACTGCCATCAACGGCAATGGGTACCCCCCAAAGGATGAGAGTCCCACTAAGATGGGGATACCGCATGCACATGTATCTAGTCAGTTTGATGCAATAGGGCTAGAGATCATCCTCCCATTCGTTAAAGTAGCAAAGAATTTACCAACGCAAATAGAGGAGATTGTTTAGTTAGTTTTAAAACTTAATTATCCTTAACTACAGCTCCCGTCTCCAGTGTGACGTCCGCTAACAAGAGTTACTTCAAGGCAATCATGATAGATAAAGCATCCTATGATGCTGTATCGGTGGATACAAGAAAATTACGTAACCTTTTTTTGAACTCGTATTTATTATTTGATGATTTGATTTCCATTGGCAATGCGTTCCATACTGATGGACCGGTAACTTTTAGTGAAAACAGTCTGGTATTGGTGTGCGCTTTGATTGGCCGATATAAAGAAGCGCTTCTAGTTAAATGATCGTGTATCGTGGAGGTAAGCGTGAAGTACCCAGCAAATGTAATCGGTAAAAGGTTTTGTACGTACATATAAAATAATACACCAATTTGGAGGATCCGAATCTGCTTTAGTTCAAGTATCTTGAGTTCCTTAAATATTGGCAGTGAGTGACATGTTGATGGTGCCCCATAATCATTCTTATCGCTTTCTTTTGAAGTACACATAACTTATGGAGGCGGGAATCATAATTTGAAGCCCACACGAGATTGCAATAATCAGTCTATGTTTACATTGATTCCACTTTTGTACCGTAGCCTCATTATACTGACCGCAATCCTATTTAGCTACAAGCACGAGGGACGGCTCCTTCCACACCCTTCTTGGTTATAGCCCAGCACCTCTACGGCCAGCCACGTGAATAGTGAGCCATAGAACGTGGTGCCCCCTGGCATTCGATAGCATATGATGGCTAATTTGTAGGATTTGATGTGTCTTTTTTACCTGAGAACTTTCGGGATATGTTAGAATGGATATTGTGTTTTGTCTAAATGTACAGAAAAAGTATGTAGTGCCATGTTTTCGATGTTCGTGGTATCTATGTATATATTGTAGCCAGGATGGCCGCCTTTTCTTTAGCACGTCCGTTTTGATCGATTAGTTTGTCAAATGTCGATTTTGTGGGTTGGTTTTTGCTCATTCTGACTTCTAAAGTCATCTAGTATGCATTGTTGGTGTTATTTCTCTCTTTCATAGTTGTTTCTGAGTGATTTTGGACGATGTTTGGATGTTGTTATCAAGGTTTTATGTGTAAACACGCACTCTTCCAGCCGAGGGGTTTTGTGTTAGCACAGTGTGAAGCTCCATTTGGAAAGGCCAAGCGAGTCCATGTATTGGTGCTGAACAATTCTTCTGTGGTGATGCTCTACTATGAACAGTTGCTGGCTGTGAGGAATGTTGTCCTCCACAGATCATGTGGCAGAGGGATGCCTGGATGTACCATCTTCTACCATTGGCAAGGGACTACTTATTGTTGGCAGTGTTGGGGTTCACCTGTCATCGCCTCCCTTCTTTGACGTTATGTAGTCCAAGAGCTCTGAACATCATGTCTCCTGTCAGCTGTGAATAGAAATCCATCAGTTGAGCTCTGCATGTCTGAGCAGTTTGCTTACTGATTAACAACATTTTGTCCTTAATGACTTTAACATAATCATCTAGACTTTGGAAGTACTTAAGGGTAGTAGTAATTGTCCACGTTCACACATACATACTTATTGTTCCCCGCATGCCGACAGCTATACGGCAGCGCCGTGCCTTCTCTGTGGCTGCCCCTATGACCTGGAATGGGCTCCTACCAAGCTCCGTCAAATACCGATTGGTCATTTCATCCTGTTTCTTACTGTCCTCAAAACCGTGGTTGGGCTGGGAGTGCTCCTGAGTAGGCAATCTTGAAGTGGTGCTATATAAAACTTTAATAATAATAATAATAATAATAATAATAATAATAATTGGTGTTGACAGATTTAGACATGGTACTGGCATAGTGTTTACATTGCGTAATATTTACTGTGGCAGTGTAACAGCTACAGTTGTTAGAAAAGACTGAACAGTTTAAGGACTAGTATTAACAGCAACACAATACAAATGAAGCATGTGATAGGGCTCCAGTGCTTTTTAAATCTTGATGCTGGGACTGATATCAGCATAAGTCTCTAAAATTACTGGCATCATTTGCTGTTTATTTGCTATAATTATGATGCTGTCTTAATCATGTGGGCTTCTAACTGGTTTTGCTGCAAACAGATTGGTTGTCGTAGCAGTGTGTATTCACCGGTTAGCACTGTTCGCAAATCTGGTTCATACATCTACGAAGATTTCATGCCGACAGATGGGACAGATGTTAAGGCAGGTCTTTAAAATCATTCTGTGATTTTCTCAGTATTTTCATAGGGACTTTTCTAGTGGAGATCTGATTTTATTTTACTTGACTTGTAATATGTGACCAGCCATTACAAAATGAGTCTCTAAGCACTTTTCGACTATTTTGAGTTATATATTCCACATTATTCTATGTTAAATTACCTTCAAAATGAGCTATTTTTTATCAAAATCGACCTAGTGCTTGTTGAGTTATTAAATTTTTAAGCTTTCATCCTGTGCAATAAAAAATGTCGGGAAATCAACATTTTCTATTTATATTTGTTTACCCAGGTCCAGTTTAGGGCTTACGAGAAAAGCACCTTATTGGTTAATTAAAGGTCATGTCGAAAAGATAATTTCTTCATGTCATAGAGCGAAGTCTAAGCTTTCCAATGATATATTACAACCATAATTTTATTCGCCAGGTGGCCACCGTCTAGGAACGTGAAATTCGTACAAAAATGATTTTTTTTATCTTATAGGTCGCTTATTTTATATAAATAACACATTAAAAACAACAAAATAAATAAAGTTGTAATATTTTTTAGTGTATTATATAATGTAGATTCCGAAAATGTAAATATCACAAAATCAATAATTTGAATGCAAAACACCTTCAGAAGCGATTTGCAGCATTTTGCTGTATGCGACTTCCGACTCATTTTGTAATGGCGGGTCACATATATGAATCATGAGTAAATATGATAGTTTTATGGTAACTGACCTGCTTTCCTGCAATATTTGACTTGGGTAAAAAACTTATGTGATTTTGTGAGTGATTCACACGTGTAAGCAAATACACTTTATCTAATCCAGTGACTACTATAGCACGGTTGTTGTAATGCGCAAGGTATCAGTTGCTGGTCAGCATAAGTTGAATTGCAGTCAGGAATCTTATGTAATTCATTGGAACAGCCTGGTTGAAATCCGATAGGCCAGGGAAACCAGTAATTAAGCCTATTCCTTAAACAACAACGTAGTCTTAGTGTTGCTTGTGTGTTTGTGACAGGTTTATACAGTTGGCCCAGACTATGCTCATGCAGAAGCTCGGAAGTCTCCGGCCTTGGATGGAAAGGTGGAAAGAGACCGGGATGGTAAAGAAATTCGCTATCCTGTTTTGCTTTCTGCCAAGGAGAAACTGATTGCAAGAACAGTCTGTCTGGCATTTAAGGTATGTTTTCTTAAATGCTTGTAACTTTGTGGACAGTACACGAATATGATCTTGAGTACAAATACAAATTTGCTTTTGATATGCTTAAAAATAAAAGTGAAATACAGTCCTTTGTTATGTGGGTCTTAAGGCTTAATATCTGGAGGTAAAGTGCCTTGCAAGAAGTAAACAAACTTCATTTATTACTAATAAACTATACTTTAATTTCCAGGCAAAATATTTGCTTATGGGAATCTGGGAATTCCCTGAAGATTCTTTGCAGACAGAGCCTATAAAAATAAGTCAGCCTGGGTGCACAATAGGCAATGGACTTCTCAGTTTCCCACAGCAGATTTGCCTTTGATTGAGCAGCCAGGGTCTTTTCACGTAACAGTCTTCAGATTGGAAGTTGGTTGCTTTAGGACTACACAGATACATGCAAAGCGTTGACAGCTCAGCATTTTTGGTGTGACTTTGATATTTGAAATTTGGAATAAGATCTTCATGTACCTTCCAGAAGTGTGTTTGGTCAATTTCCCCAAGTTCCATATGGATAGTGCTTGCTAACTATAAGTGAACCAGTTACCAGAGTCGGTTGCAGGCCATCCCAGTCACCACTAAGTTGACTTCTAGAAAGACATTTCTTGACAAACCTTAGCAGCACTACCTCTGGCAGCAAACTCTCATGCCCATTGCCCATAGTCAGTTCTGATTGGAGCAACACCAGACTTGAACTAGTTGCAAACAATGAGGAATATTAAGGGGTGCTTTGCTTTGGAATGTATCACACTGTCAGATTACAAGGGAAAGTTTACTGCAGATGACTGCAAGTAATATGTGCATAAGTCGTCATTTGAACTGTGGGTTACTGCTTATTAAAATAACACTCTGTTGTTTATGTATATCTATACAAGACTTAAAGACCCTTGTAAGAGTGGCAGATGATAGTCCAAACATAATTTGTAGTCTTTTGTCATAAATTATAATAAATTTAGTCTTCTTGATTGCCAATAAAAATTGAGTTTTTTGTAATGGCATCTGACAAAAGCAAACACATACAAATATCTAAAATATATACTTTTTCTGAATTCAAATATTTCACAAGTTTCATATTTATAGTTTACCTCTGTCTTCAGTGGTTGATCCTGGTATAATGTTTTACCATGTACCATTTAAGGGGTTAAATTAGATCAAATGCCAGATATGTGGTCTAGGCCAGAACATTAACATTCCTCCCTGCATATCATCTGTGAAATTGGGATCTGAATCAAAAGTCCCAAGAGCAAGAGTGTGCACCTGGGATTTTTCTGTTTATCTTATCACTACCGTACTTGCCTGCTAATGAACTTTACTTCTTAATGAACTTTAACATCGTTTACTCTAATATTATACCTCTGTTGAAGATTCATTATACAAATTGTACAAATTCTCTCACCTTTATTGAACACATTTCCAAACTCACCCACACTTCCTACTTTCACCTAAGGCGCCTTAGGGTTATCCTTTACTCTGTCTTATCTCCAATTTCACTTCGATTGTTCATGCATTTGTCTGCTCAAGCCTTGACTACTGCAATTCCCTCCTCATTGGTCTTCCCAAGGTCCGTCTTGCTCCTCTTCAGTCTGTTCTCAATGCTGCTGTTAGGCTAATTGCCCGTCTTCCTTGATTCTCTCATATCACCACCTTTATGGCAGAAGAACTCCACTGGTTCCCGCTTTTTGCCTGTATCCAATTCTAGGGTCCTCATTCTTGTCTCAAAGGCTCAACTTGATTTCGCTACGAAATATTTATGTGACTTAATTCATCGCCCGCACTCTGCTACTTCACTTCGTCCTCTTCGTTCCTCTGACTGTTTGGTCCTTCTCGTTCCTCGTGTCAGGACTTCTCTGGTTCAATCTAGGTCTTTTGCTTCCATTGGCCCTGCTTTTTGGAATGAGCTTCCTCCATCCGTTTGTTCTTCTATTCTCTCAGGTAATGTCTCTTGCTCTTTTTTACCTTTCTTAAAACTTGCTTTTTCTCTCGGGGTGTCTTGCAACTGGGAGCACTTCTGAATGGCCCTCCCGCTAGAAGCGCTTTATAAATATCTGAATACAATACAATATACAAAATACAATATATTATAGTACTCCAGAATGTTTCAATCATACTTCCATTCAATTCATATTCGTGAGACAGGTGTAGACATTTTCAACTTTTGGTCACAAAAACCATCAACTTCTAGCAGGGTGTGACCTGTTGATGGTATGTTCATGTTTATAAAAATGTTATTGTTTTGTGATTAATGTAGATTTCGTGAAAGTTTGTTTAAACATTTATTATCCAAGATGGTCTTTGTTTCTTGCAGCAAAATGTTTGTGGCTTTGATCTCTTGAGAGCAAATGGCAAGTCCTATGTCTGTGATGTCAATGGTTTTAGTTTCGTCAAAACATCTCCTAAATATTACGATGACTGTGCAAAAATTCTTGGGTTAGTTCGAGTTTTTATCAGAGAAATCAATGCTGTTGCTTTTTATTTCAGCTTAAATTGATGATGTTCTGGAGGATGGTGATTATGATGACACAATTCACTGAGAATGTAAAGAGCCACTGAATATAATTGTAAGAGATTAAATTGGGTATAGTGCTATAAAAATAAGAAGAGAGATTGCATTCATGTTGTAAAATGGTAGGTTCTTTTCCTTGATTGCTGTGTAAAATTTTGATTTTATATTTGCTTGCTGTAATCTTTGTCTTTATAGTAACATGATCCTCCGACAATTGGCACCAACGTTGCACATTCCCTATAACATAACCTATCAGCCAGAAGATATTGCCATTGTACCAACCACTTATGGTACCATGTAGGTATAACTGTCATACATGTCATTGTCTGCTAATGGTTTGTTTATTTTGTGTTTTGTTGGGAAAGTGTAAGGTCAGTTTAAGTTTGAAGCTTTTGTCACTTTTGAAAGTGACTCAGTACATAGGTCATTCATCAGAAATATATAGAGGTTGTAATGCAGCAACTTATACATTGGTGATTATTTAATGAACAAAACAAAATGAACAAAACAGAAATGAATGATTTTAGGAAAGTCTGCTCTTTATCTCTGTGTATGAAGTAGAGGAAGCACTCATTTCCTTCTGTTAGGCCTTTGAGGTGGGCATGACAAGGTAAAAAACCGGACATTAGTGCATAATACAGCAGTGCCACTTGCTTACTTCTCATCTGACGTTGACACCAAACTAAAGAGAAATCATTCCATCAGCAATTCAGCATCCTCAAACTCATCATCTTTGAATCACAGAGCAAGTGTTTTATTTTCTGAACATCAAATGTAGCTTTCCTCAAAAGCAATGTTATATGCTAGGCTGTGACTAGCGGACCGCTAGTATTCGAAACTTGTGGGCCGCCTGGCGATCCACTAGTCAATACGATATTTTGTGACTAGAGGGACCACCAGGCAGCCCTGAAATTTCAAATTCTAGCGGGCCGCCAGTCACGTGATTCCACTAGAAGCCCTTTAAACTCCGAATCCTTGAACCAAAACATTGGCTACACTAACCCTAAGGCTAATCCTAAACATCTGAAACCTGTCACTGAAAGACCCCCAGTCGGGACGGTTGCCTTGTCCTTGTTTTTTATACTTTCTGTGGCCATAGGCCCGCTTCGTGCAGCATAATCGCAGCGAGGAATATTGCAGCTCATTCTTGGCACGTCAGCCTTCTGTGCATATTTTTTTGGGATTATAATGTCTTGGGATCACGCATTGTAAGAATACTAAACTTACTCGATGCATACAGTCTTTTGGAATTTTCTAAGTCGTTAAAGCTACAAATTTGACTAACATAAATTAAACTGTCCGTTACGGCCACCATGTTAGCTTATGATAGTAGCCACGTTCTCAAATCACGTGACGTCTTACACATGACTGGTGGCCCGCTAGTCACTTCGTATATGCTAACATCTGATGCACAGAGAAAGACCAAGAGAAAGAATGTGTGACATTTTGAATATGGCTTTAATCGAATGTTTGAGTACCACCAGCAAAGGTCAGATCAAAAACAACAGGCAAACGCGAAATCCCCTTGCGATTAGTGTAGGACCATAGGTAGAGAAATTTAAAAATTAATATGTAATTTTAACAATGTATCCTTTTTGAATTTTTTCACATATTGTATTATATTTTTTGTGTATCTACAAATTTATAAAGTGCCTCTCGCAGTACAAGCTAATCAGAGGCAAACTACCACTTAGCGACACCTGGCATACTACTAGTGGTACGTGTGGTACACGTACCACTGTTGGAAGCTCTGTACTACAGGTTTTTCCTTCAAAACACAGACAGGCAGACAGACAGACAGACAGTAGAGTCTTGTGCATTATTGTAATAGCATTTTAGAATTGTTCAGATTTAGATTAGGTTTTGAAATAATGGTTATGGAATGGTAATTATATTCAATTTAAGAATGTGTGAGCTATTAATTATACATAATTTCTTTCTATTAACTGAATGGCTGTATGCAGTGGTGCTGTTTGATTTTTGTTGAAGGATGGAGCTGCGATGTGTTGTGGCTGTTATTCGACATGGGGACAGAACGCCAAAGCAGAAGATGAAGATGGAAGTGAGACACAAGAAGTATGCAGTTGCTCAGTGTTTATGGCGATTTAACTGATGAGCATGCTGTCACAAAGTTCTTTGCAAATGTTGTGTCACCATCTTCTCAACACAGATATAAGCCGAAGACTCCAGTTGCACTGTCTGCTGTTGGTCGTTGCGAGCATTTTGTGTGTGTGTGGTGGCCTAAGCATTTGTGCCTTCAGGACCATCACTTTTTTATGAAAGCACCTATATATATATATATAAACTGGACACTAGGATCATGTAGCATGTTTTAGAACACTGCTTTTTAGAAGTTTCTAGAAAGGTGCTACATAAATTGCCAACTATATACAATTGCACGTGTTGATATGTGCTCTATATACACAAGAACACAATGAGGCTTTTCCTAGTACTACCGATATTCAGCAGTTTGCTGATATGTCACTGGACGTTAGGATAGATTGAATAGAATAGAATCCAATTTAACAATGATGCTGATGCTTGTATGCACTAACATTTCATTATCAATTACATGGTACAGTAGGACTTGAATAGTGCAGATTGTTGTACAGTCTTTCTCAACATTTGCTTTGCCACCCAAACAACTATGCAAGCACACAGCTGAAGCTCGGTTTCAGGGTGATAGCTCAGAGTCTCACATTCTGAACTAAGTCCTGTTTGAGTCGTTCTTGTTGTTGAGTGATCTGAACTTGTATATCACAGGTTCTTTGATCTGTTTGAGAAGTATGGTGGCTATCAGGTTGGTCATTTGAAACTGAAACGGCCAAAGCAACTTCAAGAGGTTCTTGATATAGCACGATTCCTCTTGGCCGAAGTCAGCAGTCACCAGGATCCAGAGATTGAAGAGAAGCAATCAAAACTTGAACAGCTTAAAGCAGTGCTTGAAATGTTAGTTCTCAGCTTTGATTATTTTGAATATAATTTATTAGCGTTAAACATGGTAGAAGGGTAGGGTAAGCTTAAGTTTAAAGTTCTCACTCATTTATTATGTCTGTCTATCAAACCAGTTATATGGCTCACTGGACACTATCATGTGGTAAACAGTAATTGGTTTCTGACCTGACAAAACATCAAAGCCACGACTCTACTGGTGCGATCAATGTTTTGATTTTTTAATTTTTGCTTCACATCGCCTTATACAAAGGAGCAACTTTTATTCTGGAAAATACAGTATTTAATATCATTAAATACGATTGATTGTACTTGATCATAGGAGCTTATAAAGCAGGTCAATCTTCTGCATTTGGATGTATTCATTTGACTTGTGTTTATCTGGTAAGTTATGTAGGTTTGCAGCTTGCCCATGGCTGCTACAGAAAATACATAATTGGTTTTGATACTGGATGTTGTTGTGCTGTCAGTTTTTTAGTGGTACTATTTTGCTGAGGATTGTTCGTTTAGTAAACTCATGTCAAGGAATTTAATTTAACTTCCTGTTGCATTGAGATGTTTTGTTGTGAGCTGCTGGGGCCGTATGCATAAGACGAGAGTAGCTTATTCCCTGAATAGCGCTTACGCCAGGAGTAACTATTCCCTGAATAAGCCTTGGTGGTTATTGGCATGCACGACCCCGTTTAGCCGTTGGATTAGTTACTCCGGGTGTAAACTGTGCGAGACAATGCATGTCTCTGGGTTTTCCCCGCGTGAAATACCCTCATCATTACCCACCGTACGGAACCTGCCACGGCACTTCGAATGCAACATCGTCAGGTATCTCGTCAAATTTTAGCATTTTGTGATGGCAAACGAAAAGTAATATTAAGTTCGTTGTCGGTGAACGAGGCGAACTAATTATGGCGCCTCTGAAACACTTTTTGACGTATAAAATTTAGTCGAAGCGGCGAATCACAACGGCCGCCATCTTTGTTTATAGCCACTAAGCTGGGAATAGGCGACTTATACCTAGGGGTAGATTCGGAATAGCGTTATGTCCAGCATAAGGCGGTACGCCTGTCTCATGCATGCAACATTAACCCACTACTCCGGCGTAGGCCAGATTTAAGCTGGGAATAAGAGTTACACCCCTCTTATGCATACGGCCCCTGGTGCTGATGCTGCTGTCCTTTGCTTGATCTGTTTTTGCCTGTTGCTCAGGTATGGCCATTTTTCCGGCATAAATCGCAAAGTACAGTTTAAATATCAGCCAAAAGGTGCACCAAAAAAATGTTCCTCTGATGATGATGGTTTGTATATCACTTCATCAGATTTATTTGCATTATAATCTTAAGTTGTGATTGTCATGTATTTCTACTGCAACCCCATTCATTTGTAACTCGCAGGTAGTTCATTTGCAGTGACTGAATAATAAATCCTGTACGACTGCAAGATAGAGATAGGTGCAGTTGGCTGGATTGGTTCAATGAAAGCATCAGTTACAGATGAATGGGGTTTGATGCTGAAGAATGTCATGAAAACTGTCTGTTTTTGATGCATTCGTAACCTACGTCTGTAGACAACTGTGACTAAAATGCGTTCTAGTAGCTCCAGCCTGGGTCAACACTGTGACTGAGTCATGCTCAGTCATGCTCAGTCAGAATGCCAGTGGGTTTCACTTGACTTACAACGAAATTTATTGATCTCAAATGACAGGTACAGATTCTCTGGAATTAATCGAAAGATTCAGATGAAGTACCAGCCATGTGGCTATGCCGAGCATTGGGCCAGCAACAGTCTGTATCACTTTTATCCTGTCCGCTCTCTCTTGCATCCCTGTTGATGTGAAAACTCATAACTGGCATGCTGCAGTGTTTGGATTTGTAAACCAGCATTTCTTGCCCATTTTAGCTTTTCCTGGATAGTCTAAGATTTGGTTGGAGATCAGTTGGTTTGGAAAACAGTGGCAGCACCATCCACTCGATGATTTTGATTTTGGGTGTGTGATTAATGGTTGGGTCTAATTTTAACCTCTGTTACTTGGGAAGCATGATGAATAACATCACTTTGTCTTGCACACCACTGACAAGTTGACTTTTGAAGTCTAGTTATCCAAATATAGCAAAATCAACAAAATTTTCATAGCAACACAAGTCTGTCTTTTTGTTTTCTTCAAGAATAATAAAAAAAAATCCCAGAAATAAAGTGTGCATTATCTTCTACTGATCGTGATTTAATTCATCTGTCCAAAAGACAGAACCGATGCATTTAAACAATAAACACTAAATGTAAGTACTGAAATTAAACTTTTGATGAAAAATATATTTAGTGCACACAATAGCAACTTCTTTGACATACGTGTAATTTTAAGCTATAATGATACTTTTGACTGGATTTTTTCCAAATAAAACTTTTAACAGTAAGTGAAATTTTAAAAATCAGTTGTCAACTTTATGCAGAGTTGGTAGGGAGAAGCCTAGAATGTCTTAAAATGCTGTGCATCGCCTTAATGGTGCAGTGACAGTGTGATAATACAGTGGAGCGCCGTTTACGTGCAACCTGTTTATGTGTGGATCTACTTGGCATGTGGTTATACCATGGCTTTAAACTAGCCTTGATTATGAGAAGATTCTAACTCGTATGTGGTTTCTTTTTAAATGAAGATTTGTGGTGTTTAAGACCTGTTTGGCCTGTGATGTGGTTGACTACAGATGGTGTCTTGTGTGACATGCATGCTTAGACTAACCTTCAATAATTATTGTTAACTTGTTGGAAAATTTCAATGATATCCACAGAACCAACACTGATTGGTTCTGTTGATATCATTCAGTTCACTAATTCATTCTAGCTTATCATGGGTGATAACTTCTTCTTCTATTTTGCCCTCAGGTAATTCTCAGCAGTTATCCTCAGATAACAAATAGGTAATAAATTTATCGATTTGTTAGGCTGATGTTATTTAAATACAGCAGCATACTAAGTTTTGATTGTTGCTGTTTTCTTTTTAATTTTCCAGAACCCGGTGTTAATTGTGGGTTGCAGCATGATTTTGTTGGTCATGATATGACCAATTCTTCAGACTATCTTCAGGAGCCATCTCTTGTTCTGATTTTGAAGTGGGGTGGAGAGCTGACACCTGCTGGAAAGATTCAAGCAGAAGAACTAGGGAAGGCATTTCGGTGTATGTACCCTGGAGGCCAAGGTATGTCTGTGTCACTCATCTCAGATTGGGTTGTCTTTCTGTTTCCAGTGCTTGGTTAAAGTGCATGTTTGAATCTAATACAGATACTAAGATGCAGAACTGACGAGGAATGATCACATTTTTTCTTCCTTTCTTAAAACTATATTTTTGAACATGGAGTGAAGTATCCTCGTTTGTTGAATGGTTCATAAAACAGCCACCTGTCAAGTTCATGCAAGTCCTTGAGTCCTTGGTAAGAATTTTTCCTTGCTTTGAACTCATTAATACATTTATTATTGCAGTATGGCCTTCACTTTAATTGTTAGCATTGCTGTATGACAGATTGGTCATCTGCAGTTTTGTTTTACTTCAAAATCTGTCAAATTGTTGGTGAACTGTAAGATTTTGCTGCAGGTGCTATTCATACAGTGCACCAGAACATCTTGAAATGGATGACTGTTATCTGGTAGGATAAGCATCCTAACTGCTTAAGTAGTGCTAAAGCTAGAAGGTGAAAGCTGAGGATGGGATTTAATGAAGTTTAGTTTGCTCATGCAGGTTCAATTGCTGCTATGATAAAAACTTCACTGCCCATTAATTGGGAAAGTTCGGGCTGCTAATTTTTACTGATTGATGCAACCCTTTTTTTCTTGTGTTCATTGCTTTAAAAGCTCTTAAAAGTTTTGCAGTACAGTGTGAACCAGGCCCTTAGACAGAAATACAGAGTTGCCCGTTCAAAGGCATTCAAAGTCGTGACTGTCTGACACCGTGAGTGTACAAAGTCCCGCCATCGAACGAGTCCAACTGCATTGTCCCTATGCTGTTTACAGAGCCTAATATCAACCCTTGCTCCTTACAGATCTGTCATCCGAACGCTGGCAGTGGCTCTAGAGAAGAAACTGGATGGTGGTGGAGAATCATGCACAATTTATGCCCGTCCTAAATAATTTTCGCCCGTCTAAGGGACGGGTGGACGGGTGGCTGGCTAAGGGCCTGGTGTGAACCCATTACCACAAAGTTGTTAGGGGACAAGCCATCTGAAACCATTCATAAACCAGACTGTATGCAAAATGGGATGATACTGAAATAACCTTAACTTTTGTCTTACTAAACCTGTACACAGCATTGATATTTTACTTCTAAATTTCCTATGTCAGTTTTAATTCAGTTCTGAACTCTTGAATTTTACTTCTAATTCTAATTTTACGTCACAAATAATTTTACTTATTGCAATTTTAGTTCTGAAATGATTTTACTTCCTATTTTAGTTTTCCAAATAATTATTAATTTCTTCGCCGTAAAAATATGCAATGCTTGCACAGAGAAGCACCCCAAACTTGTCTCAATAAAGAAAAAACTGTTTGAAGTAAAACAAGGGGTGAAATGTTAGTCTCACAATGTAGTGATTAATGCTCTTATGCCAGTGTGTTACTATTCATCTCTCAAGACTTGTATTGCTTGTATTTCTCTAGCAAGTGATGTTGCACAAATTCGATCTTTTCCCTGTTTAGTATTTAGCATATAGATCTGCCTGTAGCTTCGTCAAAATGATAAACATAAAATCGGGCTATCTCACTTCCTTCTGGACAACATGCTTGATAAACTCATAATTTTACAATTTAATGATCAAACCTGAAATAAAATGGCATATGAAACTGAGGTCGTTGGTATGCAATCAAGGTATAAAAGGATCTTGGTATGCAGTTAAGCGGGACAATTATTAGACAAGGAAGACCAAAGATGGTAGATTAGGGCCTACATCGAGAATGGTATGCAGTGTCTTTATCTCAACCAGTGATATTTTACTTCTAAAAATAATTCCTAATTCAGTTTTAATTCAGTTCTGAGCTCTTGAATTTTACTTCTAATTCAAATTTTACTTCACAAATAATTTTACTTCTCATTCCTATTTTAGTTCTCAAATAATTTTACTTCTTATTTTAGTTTTCCAAGTAATTATTTATCTCCGTGCTGTAAAAGTATGCAACGCTTGCAGAGAGAAGCACACCAAACTTGTCTCGAGAAAAAAAATCTGTTTGAAGTAAAACAAGGGGTGAAACGTTAGTCTAACAATGCTGGTAATTTGAATTTTGAGTCCAGTGTGCATTAGGGTGGAGTGAAAAACATAAAAATTCTAGAAAATAATCGTAATAGTGATGGATAGTTGCCTTTTGGTATAGTTAGTTATCACGCAAAATATTATTTTTAAATTCGTTCGGGAAGATATGCCCCAACGAGTTTTAAAATTTGATAATTTTTGAAAAAATATCAAATTTATGAAAATTTCAAATTTTTTTAAAATGTCACACACTAATTGTAATAGTGTTTAGGCATTTAATTACGACGTATTTAATGACCATGCAAGAGAAAATTTATAAAATCTGCCTTCTAGGATGTGCCCCAACGAGTTTTAAAATTTGACATTTTCCACAAATTTGTCAAAATTTGTAACAATTGTATAAACTTAAAAAATTTAAAAACGCTAAGTGTAGAATAGTGTTTAAGCATTTAATTATGATGTATTTAATGACCATGCAAAATAAAATTAATAAATGATTGTATGTTAGCAATATTATATAACCACTAAACAATAAACAACCCAAACAGACTATACTTTTTAATCACTGAAAAGTGAATCAATACTCCATTGATTTAACTCGTTTGAAATTCTGCTTTTGTGTTAAAACAAGGAATTAGTTAACGTGATTCCATTCTGGCAAGGATAAAACCATGTCTAGATGTTTGCCCAACCACAGCAGCAGATGCCTCAGTAACAAGTTTTACAGAGCGCTCAACCGATTGTGATGGCATAGAAATTCTGGAAAATCCAGTGTTGGCACACACTCACAGGCGATAAATTCTTCAAGGTCAGCTTTGGGAAGTGTGGAAATGACCGGTGGTTCTGTTACTTTTACGTTTTGCCGATCAATCAAATCGATGTAATCATTTGCAGCAAAGTTAAGTTTTGTAATAGAAAATTCACGTAGCCTATTCTGATTGCCTGTTGACAATCATTTTTCGATCGCAAGATTCTGCGTAGTCCTAGAACACGGATATGCTTCCGAGTGTCAGTTATCATTCCAAGAAGGATGCTTCCTGGATGTCAAAAAATCCATTTCGCTGTATTATCGGGTCGATAACAGCCGTAAGAACTTCCGGCAGGTAACGTGATCTCGAGATTGTATGTCAAAGGTGCATAGAACCATATTTGCACGAGGGTTTCATTCGGATGCAAAACCACATCAGAGCATACATTCTTACAACGTATGTCGCCAATATTTTCAGATTGTCTGATGGGCATTCACTTGCAAGACCAGGATTCGATTAGCTGTGATTACCCATATGGAGTGCGACACAGCACCTTGATTACGTCTGGCCAGAGATTGAGAACAACATCCTTTATTACTGCCTTCAAAAAACTTCAGAAAAAGTATAAACGAAAAGTACAAGAAGGTAAAAGAGTAAGCAAATATTTAAAAACCAATGATCCCAAAAACAAAATGGCAGCAGATAATTTGTCAGGATCTAACACAGATAATGAAAGAAGTAATTCTGATCATGATTTAACTATTGAGAATGAACCTGCTGATGGAACGGTCTTCATGTCAACATCCCATTCTCCAGATGAAACATTATCTCCACCTCTACAACTACGTAAAAAAATTGCTGGCATTTGCAAGAGCGTATGACAGACATGCAATTTCGGATCGATCAGCGGGACTGTTACCTTCAGTTGTTTTGCAAGACTTTGGCCTTATATCAAAAGCTATTCCAGAACTTCACTTTGCTGCAAAGGATCTCCAGAATTTCCATTCCACACATAATCGGTTGAGCGCTCTGTAAAACTTGTTACTGAGGCATCTGCTAAATCATTTATTAATTTTATTTTGCATGGTCATTAAGTACATCACAATTAAATGCTTAAACACTATTACACTTAGGATTTTTGAATTTTTTAAGTTTATACAATTGTTACAAATTTTGACAAATTTGTGGAAAATGTCAAATTTTAAAACTCGTTGGGGCACATCTTAGAAGGCAGATTTTATAACTTTTCTCTTGCATGGTCATTAAATACGTCGTAATTAAATGCCTAAACACTATTACAATTAGTGTGTGACATTTTTAAAAATTTTGAAATTTTCCTAAATTTGACATTTTTTCAAAAATTATCAAATTTTAAAACTCGTTGGGGCACATCTTCCCGAACGAATTTTTAAAAAATATTTTGCATGATAACTAACTATACCAAAAGGCAACTATCCATCACTATTACGATCATTTTCTAGAATTTTTATGTTTTTCACTTCACCCTAGTGTGCATATCATTTTACGAAATGAGGGATTATCTAGTATCAACGTAACCGGGTAGGCCCTACTGTGTGGACAACCATATCCAAAACGCTGTGCAGTTGCTGATGGAATTCATTCGAGTCAATCGGCCATGTGACGATTCGATGTTGAAAACAATCCTCTTTTTTCTGGGTCTTCAGCGACGCTGGCATATCTGCATTGATAGACTTACATTTCACCGTAGTGCCTTGTTTTACTTCAGTTTTTTTCTTTCTCGAGATAAGTTTGGTGTGCTCTAGGCCTATGCAAGCGTTGCGCCTCTGAGTAGTAATCTTGAAGGGGCGCTATATAAATGTCTGGAATAAATATGAACTACATGTACCATATTTTTTATTCCTGTTTACTGACAAGCTCACTGACAAAACACAGTAAGTTACATTGAAACATGATGGTACAGTTATCAAGCTCTTAGTTAACACGACTTGGCAGCCTGTTAGGCACCCGCTCATTTTACTGCTGCCCCCTAGGGAGTGGAATGCTGAGTCGACCTACGGGTGTCAAACCGCGACTTCAAGATCTAATGCTCTTAGGCTATGCCAGCGTGTTACCATTCATCTATCCCCCTCCCAAGACTTATATTGCTTGTATTTCTCCAGCTAGTGCTGTTCCACAAATTCCATCATTTTCCCCGTTTAGTATGTGGCATGTAGATCTGTAGTTTTCCGATGGATTATGCAGTTTGGATCGCATGCAGTTTTACTCGCCTTTGTCTCAACCTAAGTGCCACAAGAAGTAAAATGATTTTAGTTCTGAAAATAATTCCTAATTTTGTTCATAATTTTAGTTTCGAAAATAATTCCTAATTCAATTCCTAATTTTGTTTCTGCTGCTGAAATAATTCCTACTTTTACTTCTAGCTTTCGTTAACGAAATCATTTATTTTTACTTCTAATTTTAGTTTTCGTTAACGAAAATATCACTGATCTCAACCAAAGTTTTCCAATGGATTATGTGTTTGGATTGTGTGATTTTACTTGCCTTTGTCTCAACTTAAGCGCCACAAGAAGTAGAATGATTTTAGTTCTGAGAATAATTCCTAATTTCGTTCATAATTTTAGTTCAGCAAATAATTCCTAATTCAATTCCTAATTTCGTTTTTGCTGCTGAAATAATTCCTTATTTTACTTCTAGTTTTCGTGAACGAAATCATTTATTGTTACTTCTAATTTTAGTTTTCGTTAACGAAAATATCACTGGTACACAGTACAGGCTACCATCATTTCCATTTAGTCAGCATAAATAATGCTTTATATGCAGCTTGTGATGTGATATTTTGAAAACCCAAAGAATTCAAAATATTAAAATCTTTGACCTTATGAATAAAAAATAAAAAATAAATAATTTAATCATGAGAAGAATGTTTTTGAGAATTATTAGCACAAACAATACATCTTGCGCATGATTCAGCATAATGTCAACAGAGTTTATATTGTAAAGAGTCACACCTTACTGTATGTTGTAATTTACTTTGAGTCTCGTTTTGGTTAGTTTCACAAGCTGTATGAGGCCCACTATTACATCCCACCAAGACAAATGGTTGAAGGGAATTGAACAATTCATGGCTTGTCTCACCTAAGTATTCAGGTTTCTCTCTGGACAGATGCTGCGATTCAAACTAATGCATCAAGGATGCTGAATACAACTAATTCAGCAGAAGATGCCTTAGGTGATTCAGTGGCTGAAGCTCTGCAGTATCTCAGGTGACCATCATTCAGTGATGCTAATTTTGTGTTCTATGTCAGTGATGCCATGGCCAGGTCAGATGTGAACACGGCAAACAGGAATTCGCCAGTCCAGACCAATTGGCTGTAATCGAGATGAACAAGGCTCTTGATTATGGAGCCACACATTTGGAATATATTAACTACGGTAGACTGACAAGATCAAGTGAATGCACCGATGACGGTTTGCAGTGCTGTTGGAGAGTGTGAAGAAATAAAATCATCTTCAGCTTTTAAAGTTCAGCTTCTTCCTGTTGAATGCTATTTGTAGAGATCATGATTTGTTTGACTAAGTAATTGCTTGTCAGTGAGAACTACTCTGTCAGTGGCCTTGATCTGAAGTTTCTCCTAGTTCAACACGTCTTCAATTGCTTTGCAAAAAATGCAATAACTGAATACTGAGGCAAATCAAGGATCTTGGCAGCAAGAAAAGTGTAGAGAGAGTGCCAAACTGTCTAGTTCCTTCCATCAGTGAATGGACAAAGATCTTAAATGCACTATGTAAATCTAGATAGACACAGATATATAGATATGCAGTTATGCATGCCATTAGGGTCTATTGTTACATAAACTTCATGCATAAGTACATAAATGTATACATATACATGCTTGTTATCTATTATTTTATAGTGCTTAATAAAGTTGCACGATTGTCTAGTGGTTCATTAATTCATTAATTCATTCATTTCTAAAACAATATAGTGCCCCCTCAAGCTACCTACTTAAAGGTGCTCCCAGTACAGCCTAATCATGGCAGTATAGACTAGACTTAACAACTTGTGAAACATAATCGAATTATTCCTAGGCAGCAGGCATATCTCCAATGGGAGTCCATTGTAGAGGGGCTGACCACAGAGAAAATATGATGCTGCCTAGTTGTAGTGGTGGCTTGAGGAACCAAGGGCTCGCCGGCAGAGAAAGAGCAAAGGGCTCGGCAGCCAGTCACAGCAGAGCTCACGTAGATAAGCCAGGGCACAGCCAAGAAGGCATTGCCAGAACAGTGCAGCTATTCTGTAGTTGATGCTTTGTGAGATGGGAAGCCAGTGCAATATATCACGCATATAGGCTGAAACAGGGGCACATTTAGGAATGCAGCCAATGAAACGTGCAGCTGGTCGGAGTGCCCGAGCACGCGAGCAGTCAGAGCAAGGGGCAAACCCACCAGGATTGAGTTACCATGCTAGACAGGCTGGGGTTTTGAAATCCGCTTCAGGACAGTTGATATCACCACAAGGCTGAAATTTATTTAGAGATTTTGACTCTAATTGCACCCTCCAGCCAACTCAGCTATAATGTGTACACTGATCGTACAATGTCGGAAAATATGCGGCAAGGGAGAAGACTGGCCGCTCACCCACTCACCATCACATGTTGAGGCTAAGAATGAAGTTCCTTACACTTCAGACCCGTGGCTGCCTCTAGAGTTACTGAGTTTCAATTTTTATTTTTGCATTATTGTAATTATTGTCATGCAACTTATCTTGCAGAAAATATGGTCCAACAATTATTTGCTGTAAATTTTAGAGCCACTTTATGGTTTACTTGAAAATGAAAATAATGATAGAGCTGAAAGAATGAAACTATTTTCACCATCAGTCAGCAGCTCATTTATTTGAAAAATCCTATTTTGAGCACTAAACTAATAAGACATATTCAGATTCCATTTCTGTTCTGTTGAGAAAAAGCAAGACATACTCAAAGTATTTTAGGTATCTCTGCTATTTGAATTTGTGTTTAGCAATCATTAACTTTATTCTCGAAAGCAATCTGCACAAGATAACAACCCATCTGAAGTCAGTCATCTATGTAGTTTCTGTCTTTTCGTCTTCTGATGTGTCAACTTCAAGGTGGATGAAATGAATTCAACCAGAGTCATGTCTTCTTTCTTTTGGCAAACTGAATCTTCAGTACTTTTAACTTTTTAAGAAGCTTCTTGATACTAAACATTATGCTGCGTTAAAGTCGGTATCATATTTAACCCCAGCCGCCCATGATCAGGTGGTGATTGCCAAGCAAGTCAAGCTCTCAAACTCGTGAATTTTCATGATTGAGATTGATACTGTGATGAGACTGATGCCACTGATCTTGTAAACTATAAAAAAATTATAAAATTACTTGGGTAGTGGATTTGATAACTCAGACCTGACTAAACCTATGTTGACTTTACTCGAGTGCACATAGGCGGGTGTTTATCTATGTGGGTATTTATTTCTGATGTGATTTCTGCTACAATTTGAAAGTTACAAATAAGTGCAAGGACATTTTTGAATTTGTTTCTTCTGACGTAGACAACATTGTTTTAGGTTTTAATTTTTCATTCAAATTGTCTGATTGCTTTAGTGTTAAATGGTTAAAAGGCAATTGAATTTTATCAGTTTTGTAAATAACCTGATAGTTGTGTATGAACTTTGCAAATACAGTGCACACTTGGTAACTTGCTCCTATTCTGTTTAACATAAACTGGTGTTATGTCCCCCGAAGCATTGCCTTAACACGCTATATGGGTTACCGCACCCTGTAAGATTGCAGTGCAGTGTTAAATATTGACTTTTACAGCCAGATGTACTCACTGGTGCATAGTCTAATATTAGGCGTATTTCCTGCTTTGATGGCCGTTTTAGTAAGATGTATTGCGCTTAGTCGCTACACTTTTTTTGGTATTATCATAAGCTTTATTTGATAATGCTGAGTGAAGTGTTGACAGTTGTCCAGCACTGTTGATTAAGATGTAGCTGTAAAAGAGTGATTACACAGAGATTAAATGCAAGCGAACATTTAAGGTGCAACTGTAACATAAGTGCTGTTGGTGTAGTGCATCATAAGCAATAATGATGTATTGTCTTTGCTAATAATTTCAGAAATATTCTACTTTATAAATTTATGGTTAAAATTAAATTTATTGATGAAGTTTATTTAGTGGTACCAACATTTTGTATTTGCCTTGTTGGGTTTTTAAATAATAGATCATAAACTACATGTCTTTCTTTCTTCTTTATGGCTTTGATGATGCCCAGCACGCAATAGCCGCTCATTTATGGTGAGTCTCCACTTCTCCCTGTCCTGTGCTCTCTGTGTAGCCTCCTGCACGGATAGGCCCATATCCTTGCAGTCCTTTCGAATCCCATCAATCCATCGCAACCTTGGTCTTCCCCTCCTCCGCTCTCCGTGTACGTATCCGTGTAGTGCTATATTTGGGTATCTTTCATTTCGCATTCTTGATATATGGCCGAAAAACTAATAAGCTAATAAACTACATGTAAAATATATTTACTTACGCTGAATGAATGAAAGGAAGTGATGGTAAATAGGACTGACAGTTGGTCGGATGAACATTCAGATGCACAGATGGTCAGACAGTCGGACGAACAAGCTGATAGTCGAATGGACGTACGAACTGACAGCTGGATGGTTGGATGTCCAGGCAAATGTACGAAATTGGTTAGACAATAGGTTATTTCTGCATTAGTCCATTTTACACACGGTCTGGTTTACACGCCGTGTCAGAGTATTTGTCCCTCAAAGACTCTGTGTTAATGGGTGTTCTCTGTACTTTTGTGGTGTGTTTTGTGGTTTGTGTTGTCTATAGTTGTTTTTGTTGTTGTTCTCAGATGGGACAAGTCTTGTAGTCTCTTGGTTGTCAGGGAGGAAGGGAGGAAGGAAGGGCTATTGCTTGAGCTACAGCTTTTCTTTGACTTACTTCAATTTTTATTACTTTTCAACCTTGTACTCAATTATTGCTTGAAAAATTGCTAAATTTTGCAGCATTTTGCAGGTGTCTTTAGTAATTCCTATAGATGAGACAAATGAATTTAGCATGCAAAACAGCACAGTACTTTGCATTTGTTTATTGATTGAATCAGATTCTCTGCCTTTGATGATTATTTTTATCCCTTCTGACTATTTGCAACAGTTCTTCATTGTGTGTATGTTCGTAAAGCTGCCTTCCTAAGCTTCTGCTGAGTGTGCTAATATGAATTATTCTGCTAATACGATTTGTGCTGCATGTGAACAAGAGCCTGCCAATGGTGACCAGTTCCAGTTATCTGAGCAATAGTTGTTTATAGATTCCTTCACTTGTGTTGTGGCCAGGATGGCTGCATATTTCCTTAGAATAGCATTTTTATTAGTTGGTCACATGGCTTTTACTGGATAATTTTCGATTGTTCAGACTTCTGATGTAACTTGGTATCTTTTAGTGGAGATATTTCTCTTTCACCATTGTTCCTGGGGTTTTGGACGGTGTTTGACATTGTTGTCACTGGTTTGCGCATAAACACGGACTTTTCCAATCAAGGGGTTTCAGGTTTTCACGATGTCAAACTCCTTTCAAGTGACTCTGTGGATTGATGCTGACTGTTCTACTGCAATGACACTCTACAAACAGTTGCCGGTTACAAGGAATGTCATCCTCCACAGAACCAGTGGCAGAGTAATGCTTTTACCATCAATAAGGGACTGCTCACTGTTGGGGTTTCGTGTGTTGCAACCTTCTTCACCTGTTATCGCTCCTCTTTGATGCTGCATTGTCCAGGAACTCTAAACATAGTTTCTAGTATCAGCTGTGGATGGGAATCCATCGGTTGGACTCTGTGTGTGTGTGTGTGTGTGTGAGAACCCGTTTGTGGTTACTGTGAGCAATGTTCACTTACTGATTAACTTTTGTTCTGATTGACTTTAACTTCATTTAGTTTGGATAATTCAATGCTTTTGTGAGGTACTTAAAAGACACTATAGTAAGTGTTCACATACATACATACATACATACATACATACACACATACATACATATGTACATACATACATACATACATACATATGCATACAGATGTTGTCATTCTTCTTCCTCAATGTACCATAGACTAGGATCTCTTTATTTTGTGTTAACTGGTAACTCTGCATGGGACTGCATTGGCTGTACATGTGAACAATGGCCTGCAAATGGTGATCAGTTCCAGTTTTCCACTAGTTGCATGCAGATGAGCTTTCTGTTGTTAATAAACTATAACACCACTTAAGCTGGCTTAGGCAGCACTTTTGTGAAATCCTCAAAATGAACTGCAATATATACATGCACAACACACACACATACATATATGCATATTTACATACGGTCATACATATATAGTCTTTCTTCATTGCCCCTCCTTATCTTTTCTGTGGTACATTCTGCTGTACCATCCAGTTGATTACAAACAAGTTGCTTATTATTTCTAACTGCTATCACAAATCTTTCTCTGTTTCAAGTGATTTTTTATCTGCTTGTGACATGGCACTATTTGATTGGCTTTTTATAAATTTGCCTCTGTTCACAGACAATTATCCTTCAACTGGTGTTGTTTAGGGATTTTTTAGCTATACAATTAAAAGTGATTAGAAAAGGCATTTCTAAAACTATTCCCACAATATGACTGTTAGACTTCAAAGTCCTTTCTGCAATGCCAACTGCATTTTAGAAGCATTTATTTGGTAGTAGTGTTTTTTGTTGTTTGATTGTTGTTGAAATAGATATTTATAGCATACCTAAGTTCACTATTGTTTTTCTTCCTTATTGTATGACATTTCCTAATTTTGTGCTTAAAATAGGAAATGGTTTCATAACTGATCTGCTCATGATACAGCCACTTCCTGCTTGAATCTTTGGCTTCTTTGGTGCATTCAGCTTCAGTTGATGTTGTCTGCATGCATGTCATGTGGGACTGTGAGTGTCCCGTCTTTCCAACCTCCCATCCCTCCCTCCCTCCCTCTCTTCCTCCGTCCGTCATCCGCCGTCGTCAGATGCTGAAGTGTCAATGGATTTCTTCGCAGTTCTGTTGCTAATGTGGGCTTTCTTTCTGCATTTACCTTTTCAGTAAGTTTGCTTCTCATACCGCCACTTGCAGGTGATTACGGCCAGTCTCCTGGTCTTGGACTGCTTCGCCTCCACAGCACCTTCCGCCACGACCTTAAGATCTATGCTTCCGATGAGGGTAGAGTTCAGATGACGGCTGCCGCTTTTGCTAAGGTCAGTTAATTTCCTTCGATTGTTATCAGAAAACTATTCAATGGTGTGTCCAAGTCAGAGCTGTTTTTGCTTAAACAGTGAGTGGTCAGGTGGAATTGCCTTTCAGGCTGCATCAACCATTCAGAACCTAATTAATCAGAAGAAGTTGATTTACTCATTGTTAATCTGGCAGCTATCGGTACAGCTCGTTGTTTTTGCTTCAGCTGGAAGACCTACAAAGACTAGGCTCAGTCACGCCTGGGATGGCTAGTGTAGTTGACTTGCTTTACTTTTTGCTTTCTTGTAAGCTAATCAGATATAATTATACTTGTCTGCACTCATTTTATATTGCATAACATTTACAAAGAGTGCAAAAAGTATGAATTCATTTTATACAAGCCATTGATTGTTAAATTTCCAAGTTTATGTGTGATCTATAAAGCCAGTCATTATCTTGCTTTAAGACATTTTAAAGTATTGTATATAGTCTATTACAACCACGTCCTCCATAATCACCACTATTCCTAAGTTTTTTATGTAAAAAATACATTGGAATAAATTTTTGTGTATGACATTTATTGTTGTATGAATACATTGTAGGGCTTTCTTGCACTGGAAGGAGAACTGACTCCCATTTTAGTACAGATGGTCAAAAGTGCAAACATGAACGGTCTTCTTGACAATGAAAATGAATCATCCAAATATCAGAACATGTAATTATGATATTATGCTACATGTGCTTGAAGCAGACTTACATGTATTATGTCTATATTAAAACTTTAGTTTACTGTATTTTCTCACATATAACCTACAGAAAATTTTTAAAAAAGTTTGGTGTATTGTGCACTTGCATATACTTCATAGGTTTACACAGACGACACAGGAATAGTCCTCAGACACTAACTCCCCTACCCCCATTTTAATACATCTGAACCCATGTGCATGGTCTATATTTATTACATTCTCATTAGACTGATTTAAGTGTCGCTTTTCCAACCATTCTCTTGGTACCAGCAATATTTTATGTGCTATATGAGTGCTGTTTTGTTTGTCTATACATTGCTTGCAATAGGTGCAAAAAGAATGCCTCTGTAAATCGTTCAATGCATTTCTGTTTATAGCGCATATTTGATTGTTGTGGTAGCATGAACTCGAGATGCAGCTGTATTAATTTAACACAAAAATCAGAAAATACAAGCATTCATGAAGGCGTAACTCTACTTATCTGCAGTTCAGCTACTTTGTTTTGAAGAGAAAATGTATTTAAGAATAAATTCAGGATCTCCTTGATGAGGAAGACACCGAAGGAAAAGATTGCACAGGCAGTGACTAGTAATTCTTGTGGTAGACTTTTGATATATACCGGTAATAGGACTACCAGTCGTTGTGTGTATGTGTTTGGCTTTGTGTGTATGTGTTGGGGAGGGGGGGCGGAGTTTGTGTGAGTATCATAAAATTTTCTAATTGCAAATTTATATAGCTTCAGTTCAAGAGAACTTCATCAAAGGTGGTCTCAAACTTACAAAATGATGCCACAGTCGAGCAGAATGATCTTCAGGCGCTTGCAGAATAGAAGCAAAGAGAGGCTGAACAGTTCATGTTGCAGGTTATTAGTCAACTTATTCCACGAGGATGGTCCCTCTACAGCAACATTTCTGTGCTGGACCATGGAATTTTGGGCCTGTGCAACAGCTTAGTCGCTTTGCACAGCAGGTCGAGAAATCTGTGACCAGGGATGGAAAAGATGTATCCTTCAGATAAGATGGAGCACAGCCTTCTAGACAATTACGCATAAGCATCAAGATCTTAACTCAATGTATGTGCACATGTGAATAGTTCATGTGGTTATTTTTTATGGACATATTTTTGCAGAGTGAAAGAAAAACTTCAAGGAATGCTGAATATTGATCGACAGTTTTCAGAAGAGGACCATGAAAAGGTGAACTTGTATAGGGCTGCGTATTAAGACTGTGCTTATTAAGTTAACATAATTGTAAAATAAACACCGGTACTTTTTATTGGGAGATTAATATTGTCAAAGTATCATTCTTGCTTTTTGCATCAGCCTTGCTCCGCAATGCCTTTGTTTTCATGCATTGGTTAGTGCATTGCTTGTGTCTGGATTCAGTGAATTACTTCTATCGTGCTACATATGGTACACATCTGGGTTTGCCTGTATAGTTGCACTTGTCTTCCTTGCTTCCTGTCACATCTTGAAATGAATTCTGAGTTTTCACAAGTTCATTCTTTGATAGATATTAAATAAATAAATGTTAAATAAATGTCTAGGACCGGAGTTAGATTGTCTGGGAGCTATCAATTGATTTTAATTAATCTCCTTTTCTAGGTATCCTGGAATGAATTGTGTGCCACCCTCTTCCCTCTAAAACAACATCTGTCAAAGTGGTTCAGGAACTTCTGAAGCTGGCAAATGTTATGAAAGATTGATTGAAGTTATTCTTTAAAACCAAATTGTTTTTGAGTGAGTCACTTAGTGTTTACACATGTTTTGTATGCAGCTTATTCCAACGAATAGTACTTCGATCCTGAAGGCCATGGAATATATTGACAATCCACACGAAATCTGCCACAAGATCTATTCCATCATGCAGAAACTCATGGAACGCATTACTGAATTGAAAAATGACCCTAAAGCCCCAGGTCAGTTCGGACTAAACACGGTGTTATGCTATACTGGAATAAGTTTTAGGTGTCTGTAAATATTAAACAAAAGCAGGATAAATTAAAATATTCTTTCTTCATTGTTTTAAATGTTTTTCTGTATAGTAACTCACTTCAGTGTGCAGATGACTTAGCAGTGAGTTGGTGTCATGGTTGAAGCTGGCAGGCATAGCAAAGTTCAGCTGCATCAAGAGCAGTTAGTACATGGATATGGAGAGCTATCCGTAGAATACCACGACATCTGGGCCAACTCAGCCTCCTGGTGGGATTTGTAAATGAGTATAAAAGCCAGTCTGAAGATTAAAATGATGTCCTGTTGTTGAAATGCTGTGACATTTATTCTTTTCAGCCAACGTTCTTCAGCTAGTAGTCCCATGGTCTAAGACTTTGGGACCCATGTGTTAAAAGTTCGAAGGAGGTGCGAGAACAAGTGTATTCACCTTTATTTTATACCTTGGAAATATCAGGTAGAAGAATTAGCTTTGTCACAGCTTTAAAGCAGGAAAAATAATTGGTATATGAGCAGCAGATAATTAATTGGTGTTGTATGAATTGCTGGGTTATGTATGGTATGTGAGGAGCAGGTCATTAACTAGTGCTGTATGAGTTGCTGAATTGCATACACATGTTATTGCAGAGATGAAGCTCTACCACAGTGAGTCGTGGGAGTTGATGATGCGCCGCTGGGGAAAACTCATCAAAGACTTTTGGCCAAAGAATGAATCATATGACATCAGTAAAATCCCTGACATCTATGACTGCATCAAGTATGACCTTCAGCACAACATGAAGATTCTGCGATTCAATGAGGCTGAGGAACTGCACACTCTCGCGAAAGCTATGGCTGATATAGTCATACCACAGGTATTAATTTCTGTGCTCTAGAGTAATACAGGCTGTGGAGAATCAGGACACCAGTGTATATTCTGCTCATACACCAAAAACACCAAAACAACATGGGAACCAGTTAGGAAAATCCATACATGCGTAGCGTATTGTGTATGTGTCCTCCACCAAAATGGTCACTGTGTATGTGGGGATCTTGAACAACTTCTAATACGCAGTCTTGTAGTACCAAAAATTGATGTGTCACGCCTCCACTAGAGGCAATGGATCTACAAATATAACAATAGAAATATAAGAAAAATCATATATGATAACCTTCATGACTTCAACCAAAGAAATTCTTTAAGTAAAGTAGATCCAGTTCATGATGGTTCTGATCATGGTTCTATCTGCAAATGAGAACTGCACTTAGAAGGTGAACTTTTGGGTTTGGAGCCACATCTCTTGGAGATCATAGGATACCATATTTCATGTATTGTAATTATAATTGAACATTTATGTAGCGCCACTCAAATCAGCGGCGCTCTCGACCCGCATCACTGCCAAAACCGGCAAAAAGATAGGTTTTCAGGCATCTACGGAACTGAAACTGAAGAGGAGAGAGGACAAGAAGCTCTTGGCGGAGGGGAGGGTCTGTGGAAGACTGTTCCAGGCCGAAGGACCCATATAGGCAAAGCTCCTGGATTGGGCCGTGGAGGAGTGCATACGCGGAACAACCATAAGGCCATGGGCCGATGATCGCAAGGAGGCCCTCTCAGGCAGGGAAGAAACCGGGGATTCAGAAATTCATTAGGTAATGTATAAAATTGTATATTGTTCATGGGAGCTCTGCTTGGATAGTGAGCTTTGTAACTTTGGAACTAAGTTTTTTGAACTCTGGATAAGTTTTTAATGTGGAAAGGGATACACTGATGTCTTTACAGTGACCACAATACTTTATATAATAATAATCTTCTTTATTATTTCAAACTGACAAGTTTCTACGCAGTACGACAATCAGGATCTTAATTAAACACATGGTTTGGCAGCCATGCAAGGCGCCGCCCTAGAGGGGGGTTACGGGTATCGAACCGCGAATCTAATGCTCTCCTGGCCATGAGTGTTACCATTACTCTATCCCCCCTCCCCAATACTTTGATCTTGATACTTTGATTCCGAGCAATATGAGCTTTCAGGCTCGGAATGTGCTGTTCTTTAATGTGTCATCTGTTGATCGATGCCATTTGTGTTGAAGTGTGGATAAGATTAAGAAGAGAGAAGTGGATTATCTGGTTTAGGAATATGGCATAAATCAGGAGGAGAAGCTGCTGATTAGTCAGTGCATCTGTGCTCCTCTTCTGCGCAAGATCTTGGCTGACTTCCAGAGAAACGATGAAGAAGAAGATGAAACGACTCGACTGGACTCCAGGTAACGATGCTGCCCTCTTGTTTGTTTTTATGCATATTTTATGTATGTGTCTGAACTGTTGTTAAACACATTTAAAAAGTGCTGTGACCATGGCTGTCCAAAGGTTCTAAACAGGTGTATCTTAACTTTACATGAAAAAGTAACTTGAGCAGAGTTAAAAGGAATTCTTCATATCTTCACAGAAGATTGTTCCAAAGCGATGGACCAACGTACGTCTGGGAATGATGACAGGAGCTCTTCTTCGTCAAGTTCCGATCCATAAGTATTGCATTTTTGCCAGGTTAAGTCAGAGCCGATATGATGACATCCACTCTTGTACCTGTGTGACAGTATTCAGAACTGACATAAGGCAGACAAGTGAATCTGATGGCTGACAGCTGTCAGAGTAAAGCTGGATGTCATCAGTGTTTTGATGGACATGGAGTCCAAGTGCTTGATGACTTGGGTCAGGTTAGCTGTGTATAGAACATAGAGGAGACCAATGGGGAGAGGCAATAAACCTGTAAATCCATGCGATGTACTGAGGCATGTCCCTAGTATCTGGTGGTCAACTGTGTTGAACGCTGTGCTCAAGTCAAGAAGAGTGACCAGTGTCGATGGCATCGTGGAAAAGCAGCTGCACAAGAACTGTTTGCCCTAAAGTTTCTGTGTAAGTTTGCTTGATAGATGCTGAACATTATTTGCTTCTTTGTTCTATTGCTTCGACATTGTGGAAGGTTGCCTTTGAGAGCTCTTATAGGGTGCTACATAAATAGCCAGATGCATCTTTTATTGCTGAACCTTTGGAATTAATGTGCCATATATGTATAAGATTAGCAAATTGGGAGCATGTGCTTGCTCGACTTATCAACCTTCTACGTCTGTCTGTTGTTCCTGTAGAGCTTAAGTGTGTTCTTTAAGTGGTACAATACTCATTTATGTTCTTAAGTCTTCTGCTTTTGTCTTGCATGAATTTACATTTTCAGTTTTGTCACCTGTGGAGTCTTTTATGTTTTATGTATCCTTCATTGGTACTTATTTCTATTTTCAATTTCTTTCTTTTGGTCCGCTTTTGTCTTCTGTTCTTTTGTTCTAGATTCAGTGATATATTCTATTTGATATTCTATTTTTTTCTATTATAACCAGATTCAATTTCTGTTTTTTTTTCTATTTTACATCGTGTGTGAATTTTCTCTTGTGTTGTATTTTGTGTTGTTTTATTTTGTTGGCCTATGTTGTTGTTTTCTGTGTTGTCTTGTTTGTTGTCTTGCATGTTAGTTATATGCTCAACTATATTAGAACACATTGCTGTCCATGGCTTTGTATAATCATGTTGTATTACTGTTGATACATTGTTTGTAATTGGTGTTTAGATACTCTGAAGGAGTGAGCTCTCCCCATAGACGAGTCAAGACGAGGCTTTATTTTACAAGCGAAAGTCACATCCACTCTCTTCTGACTGTCCTACGTTTTGGTGGACTGTGTAACGTAAGTTTGTTACCAAAATTTCGTGGACTAACAAACTCTTTCAAAAGCTTTCACGGTTATAGCATAAAACAATGCACTGATGTTTGCCAGAAGAGCTGAACTATATGACCATACTGTAATTACTGCTCAAGTTTCTTCTGCCACAAGCACCGTCCACTTACTCTTTCATCAGTTACCACCCTTGGAATATGCTCAATGTTTCAAACTTCAAAGCGGACCCCTTGCCTCCCTCTCTGGTTCTGCCCATCACAGACAGCTACTGAACTTGCTGTCCAGCCAAATTCAACTTTATCTGAAATCATAGATAAACACATTCCTTCTAAGTCAGAGAGAGTTGCTGCATGCTCTTCCCAGCCCTGGTACAACTCGGATATTGCTGCTGCCAGGATGATGTGCAGCTGATTTTAGAGGTGTTGGCGACAGTCCCTTTTACCTTTCCATCTCCTCAAATTCAGACGACATTGTCATGTTGTCTGTAAACTTGTCTCAGCAGCCAAATCCACCTACTTGTCTCATATGGTCTCTACGAGCTCCTCATCACTAAAGTATTATGGCAAGCAGTAAATAAGATCCTATACTGTGACAAATGCAATGTATATTATACTATGTAGATCTATATCACACTCTTCCTTTTCAAAAGATTTCTTCAATTTCTTTTCTTACAGGATCTCGGCTAAAAGCCTTAAGTTTTCCAGCATTCCTTCCTCTGATGGCCTATCATACCCTAAATCTTTTCGACTGGTTCCCTCAGCCTATACCAACCAATAACACCGACTGAGACTCGTAATCTCATCTCTCGTCTGATAAACAACGTGCATGAGATGTTATTCCTACTGCTTTTCTATAAGAATGTTTCAATTTCTTTGGCTTAATCATTACATCCATCGTTAACCTTCCTGTGTCAGAAGGCTGCTTTCCCACCCATTTCACTCTTGTCATGGTTTATCTTCTTAAAAAGCCTTCTCTCTCCTAAATCTTAACAGTAACCAACCTATTATTATTAGTATTATTATTATTACAAACATTTTGCAAGGTCACACAGAAATGTGAATCAGAGGTGTGGGTAGTCAGTCACCAGGTGAAGAGCTGTTAGATATCCAAATTCTTGAAAGTCAATGAGAAAAACTTCAGACTAACATTGGTAGTCGGTTTTGTTCCTTAAGGGTAGCAAAATGGAATGCACAAGAGCCCATTACAGTGCTACATGGAGCCTCAACCAAAAGACCCATACCTGAAGATCACAGACTGCATGGCAGAATGTAAGGAGAGAGTACTGGTTGAAGGTAGGCAGGAGTGCTTGTTGTGAGAGTTTTATAGGTAAGACAAGCCAGTTTAAATCTTTTTCTGAATTCTACAGGAAGCCAATGCAGCTGACCTAACAGAGTTAATGAGCTTGAATGACAAGATGCCGGTAGAACTATGGGAGCCAGAGAATTTTGGATGCATTGCAGACTGGTGACTTGAAGGTTTGATATGCCTGCAAACACAGAATAAGCTTGGCATAATCGAGGCGAAAGCAGACAAGAGAGCAGGCTGTAGTCTGTGACAGGTCTTTGGTAAGAGCAGACCTTATGTGACGTATTGCTCTGATATGATAGAAACAAGATTTGCAAAGGTTTGTTATGTGGGATTGGAATGTGAGGTTACTGTCCAGAGTCACCCCAAGTGTTTTGGCAGTTTTTGATAGCAAAACAACACTGCCAGCAAGGTCAACACTGGAATGAGAAGGGAAAGGGCACAGTTATTGGTGTGAGCCAAACATGAATGCCTCAGTCTTATCTGGGTTTATGGCAAGAACTTTAAAGCAGAACCATGCATGCACTGTATTGAGGCACTCTCCCAAGTACTGCTTTGCCAGACTGATCCTTTGGTGACAGAGCAAAGTAAAGCTGAGTATCATCAACATACTGCTGCAACTGAATTCCAAAGTGATTGACTATGTGGCTGATTGGTGAAGTGAAGATTGTAATGGACAGAAGGTCGAGAACAGATCCCTATGGGACACCAGCAGTGCAGAAAGAAGAATCAGACCGAGCAGTTCCAATACCCACTTGCTGAGACCAATTGAAGAGGTAAGAAGCTAACCAGTTTAAGGCAGTTCCAGCAGCACCAAAAGTTTGACTGAGTCTATATAACAGTAGCTGGTGGTTGACAAGGTCAAGGCATACTTAGAGGCACACCTTTCCTTTATCAATAGATGAGAAGATGTTGTCCAGCGTAAAGCAGAGAGGAGTTTCAGTAGTGTGACCTTCACGATAAACTGATTGGAAAGGACTGAAATTAGAAAATGAAGTAATCTGTTTCTTGATGTGTATACAGAAGAGATGTTCAGGAATCTTTGAAATGTTATTAAAGTTGGAGATGGGTCTAAGATACCAAGTGTATTGAGATATAGATGCATAATATAAAGCATAACAAACGTATAAATTTTGATAAGCTGTTGAAGATTGCAAACTCCTAAAATCCATGAGCATCCATCTTAGCCACCTGGGGATGAACTATGTCAACGTCTCTTCCATACTCACAACTTACGCAAATGTTTCAGCATAGACACTATGCTGGATCAATGGATGCTGTGACCCTTGATGTGCCCTGCACCCGAACGGTGTTGGGGTCTCTGGCTTTCACGGTCACTGATTCGAAACATCTTTGGAATTCACTGCTGAATTCAGTTTGTTGTGTCAATTCTTTGATGTCATTCAGGTCTAAACTTAAGACTCATTTCCTTCAACTTGCATATCCACCGTAGCCTGCTTCTGATTTCTCTAATCTCTTGAATTTCAAACTAGGTTTTCCAGTGGATTATAACTTCTGAGGAGGCTAGAGCTAAGTTTTATGAGAATCTAGCATATTCCATATTCTAATAAGACTTCTCTAATGCAGTCATGATTTGTTGCCTTTCTGTTGTTTCAAAGTGAAAGCATAATGCATACTTGTATTCTCTTAGTCGAGTAAGTTACAGCTGTTAAGCAGGTTGACAACAAATAAGTTGTAGTGTAAGAATGAATTTATTAGATTTTCCCAGAATCTAATGTGATATTTAAGAAAAATCTGGTTAGAAATTAACTGTGAGTTTTACTGCTCAATGAAATCATGACATAAAAACATTTAATGTGTCTTGTATACTAATTGGGCAAGTTAATTGTCTGTGATTATGAACATGACAGTGGTAAGCTGTGAAGGTAAATAATGTTGAGCCTAGTTTTACTTGGATGTGTGAGCATGGAATCACATCACATAGCATTTCTGAGTGCCTCTCAAAGCGCTGTGCTCACTAGCCTGAGTAGTGTTACAGTTCATTAAGAACAGGTTCTGGAATGCAAATAATGTTCAGATAACTGGAAAAGTCATCTCTGTTGTGCTCTTGTACATACGTGTTGAGCTAATCAACGGCGTTCCATCCAGAGATGACAGTTGACACTGTGTTCAGAGTTCCTGGTTCTTATTTGACTGGAGATGAGGAATAATGACAACCAAATGAACCATTGCCAATATCTATTTATTTATTTATTTATTCCGGATATTTCTATAGCGCCTCTCGAAGTCAACTACTACTCAGAGGCGCTCCCGACTACAGCATTTGATACTGTGCTGGAATGTTCACGCCGAAGCGCCACGAGCAATTGCGAGTGAAGGACTTGCCCAAGGTCCGTACGCAGCTGCTGGAGTGGGATTCGAACCTGCAATCCTCCGGTCACAAGGCGCCGAACTTACCACTGAGCCACCACGCCTCACCTAGTACCGGTGGCGCATCTATACAGCACCTCTGTTCACTTCTCGTACGTTCCCCCTTAGTGGAAGACTAGCACCATCACGCCTGTGCCTAAGGTCAAACATCCGAGTGAGGTGGCTGACTATCGACCTACATCTGTGACACCCATCCTTTGTCGTCTGCTGGAAAAATACATAGTTCGACGGTATTTCCACCCTGTTTTACTTGAACCCAGGTTAAACCGGGACTTTGCAGACCAGTTTGCTTTTCGACTGACCAGTTCCGCTATGGCCGCTGTGGTCGCGCTGACCTCCTGTCTCACGGAACTATTGGAAACTAATCAGTATGTTCACCTCATTGCTTTGGACTTCACTAAAGCTTTCGACACAGTTCGGCATTCGTACCTGATGGAACAAATAGCGGAGATGCCCATACCAGACTGCATCTACAACTGGATTATTGCCTTTTTAGAAGACCGGAGTCATACAACCAAATTCAACCGAGAAATTTCACAAACTGTTAAGATAAATTCAGGCATTGTTCAGGGTTCTGGCACTGGCCCAATTCACTTTATCATTTCTATCTCTAAACTCAGGACGATCCACCCTGGAAACAGGATCCAAAAATATGCAGATGACAGCTGCTTAATGATCCCCGCCTCAAATAGTTACACTGTAACAGCTGAATTGGACAATGTAACAAATTGGGCTGCTTCATGCAACCTTAAACTTAATAAACAAAGACACAGGAGATGATTGTCAGAGGAACTGGGAGCCGGGCGGGGCGTGTGATTGATCCACCTATTGTTCCTGGCGTGACCAGAGTAAGCAGCATGAAGGTTTTGGGTGTTACGCTCTTGAACACCCTTAGATTCGGCCAGCACATTGACCAAATATGCTGTCAGGCAAGGCAGTCTATCTATACCCTGCGCATTCTAACTGCTCATGGTTTATCTGGCCCCAGGCTCCACGACGTGGTGCGCGCAACCACAGTGGCCAGAATGTTATCGCTGCACCGGCATGGTGGGGATACGCTGGTCAGCAAGAAAGGAGAAGGCTCCAGTCCGTTATGGATAGACTGACCCGCCAGCGATACCTCCCATGTAATAATCCAACAATTGAACAACTTTGCCGCCATGCTGATGTTGCCCTGTTTTCGGCAGTCCTTTGCAATCCAGGTCATGTCTTGCACGAGCTGCTTCCACCTGTTAAGCCGAGGGTTTATGGTTTAAGGCCTAGATCCCATGACAGGGCTTTACCACAAGCCGACAACAGCATGAGAAAAACCTTTATTGTCAGAATGCTGTATACTTACTAACCAACTGGACCTATGCTATATAGTAATATTATCTAATATATATATATATATATATATATATATATATATATATATATATATATATATATATATATATATATATATATATATATACATATTATGGTTAATGCTATGTATATATACCAATGTATGTTTGTTTATTAACTTTAGAAGATCTATTCACCAGAGTGCTGTTTGGCAGCTGGTTTAATAAAGAATATACTTACTTACTTTACTTATATGAGTATGTGTATGCGACAGTGAAGACCAAAATGAGTCTGGAGGTTATAAATAGGTTTATACTGTTGGATTGAGGACTGTTTTTTTGTGTATGTCCTTCTGCCAGAAAATTATTCAGACCCAAGGGTCCATGCATCTTAAGAGTTTCTGCATTGTTTGTAAACAAGTGTTTACTTTTTACTTTTCCTCAAAGGCACACATGCCTTGTGAAGTTTTATGACCAGAAATTGGGACATTTTACTGTGCCCATCATGTTACCCAGCTGTTATACTGATTCACTGTGTTGGTTATTTTGTTATGTTCTGATGATTTTCAGGCCAAGCTGGATGAGCAATGGTCACGTGCAATGGAGTATGTGAGCAGTGTTTCAGAACTCAACTACATGACACAGATTGTCATCATGCTCTATGAAGACCCAACAAAGGTTTGTACTTGTTTCTCCTGTTCAATAGCATGAAAAAGTAGGAACAATAAGTCATATCTGCCATTTTTCAAATAGTCAATTATCCTGCTTTGGCTTGTTTGATGCCTAGTGTCTTGATGTGTTGTAAACATCTTCTGATTGTGCTATATACTGCTGTTACCATGTTACTCACTTGAATTATTTTTCTTTTATGTTGTGCATTGATGGTAAGTAAGCTGTGTTGCTTGCATGTTTATCTGTATAGTGCATCTTCAAGGAAGACTCATCAGAGGCGCTTTCAACTTCATATCATTAATGATTATAACATGTCTTTGTAAGACTTGGTATTGTTTGTGGTCTGCTTTACAGGATCCACAATCTGATGAGCGTTTTCATGTTGAGCTGCATTTTAGCCCTGGGGCTTACTGTGTTGGTCAGAATAAGGAGTATCCAGCTGGTAGAGGCTATCGTCCTCAGCATGGAGAAAAGAAGCAGGTATAATTCTCCATTTGGATTACCATCAATTTCTCCTCTTTCTGAAGTTCTTTAAAGTTTGGGTGAGGAACTGAATTTTGAGTGTACAATATTGAAATATGGATACTTATAAACTCGTGCATGTGGTAGATTTGTTTGTGGTGAACTGACTATGACTGAGCTTGTCTAAGACTAACAGTTTGCTTCATTCCCATAAACACCACTGCCACAGCAGAGTGTAAAATTTGCACTGATAATTAATTACTTTTGCTAACTGAATCCAATAAATTCCTTGGTTTTTAGATGAACATTTCACTTGGAAAGAACATATCAGGCATATATTTACTAAATTGTAAAAGTAATTGGTGTCTTGTCTTGCATTAGGCCAAAAAAAAATAATGGTGTGTTTCCGGTAACGGAGTTTTAAAAAAGTGGGTAGGTAGGTAGGAAAATATTTTTTTTAAAATATTTTTATACAATGCCATTTCACAGCGACCGTATCACCTTTTTGTTTTTCTTACGTTTTGAGAACAAGAAGATGTCACTAAATAAACACCTTGCTAAAAACAGTTCCATGTTCTTTAAACTTATTTGTCAGTAAATTAAATTTTAAAAATGTTTTCTTTATATATACTAGAAGGCTAATATTTTCACAAGTGTAGTTCATTGATATCGTTTTCTGGCAGCCATCAACAATAGTCTAACGTATGTTGCGTGTGTATGTCGTATGTATGTATATATATGATGTATGTACTGTATGTGTGCATTTATATGTGTATTAATGTATATGTGTATGTATGCATTTATGTATGTATGTATGTTGTATGTATGTATGTATATATGTATGTTATATGTATATATGCATGTATATGTATGCAGTGCTTTTTTTCAGCCGGAACGGCGTTCCGGCACCTTTTTTCAGGTACTAAAAAATAATTTATTTATTTTAATAATAAAAATAATAATTTATTTATTTTGATTTAATTTAAGTGTTTTGAACTGTTTTCAGTGTTTATTGAGACCCCCTCCCAACCCCCAATCCCGTTTTTCTCGGAATTTTAGCCCGCTCATGATTATTGCGTTCCGGAACCTTTTCTTCCAGAAAAAAACACTGTATGTATGTATGTATTTATATGTGTATTAATGTATATGTGTAATTGTGTATGTATGCATTTATGTATGTATGCACTGATGTATGCATGGATGTATGTTGTATGTATGTATGTATATAAGTATGTATGTATGCATGTATGTATGCATGTATGTTTGTATATGTGCATTTATATGTGTATTAATGTATATGTGTATGTATGCATTTATGTATGTATGTTGTATGTATATTGTATGTATGTTGTATGCATATTGTATGTATGCTGTATGTATGTGTGTATGTTGTATATATGTGTGTATGTTGTATGTATGTATGTATGAAAGTATGTATGTATACGAGCATTTGTGTATTAATGTATATGTGTATGTATGCATTCATGTATGCATGTATGTATGTATGCATGTATGTATGTATGTGTGCATTTATATGTGTATTAATGTATCTGTGCATGTATGCATTTATGTATGCATGTATCTGTTGTATGTATGAATGTATGTATGTATGTATGTAATATTATGTATGCATACATGTATGTATGTTGTATGTATGTGTATTGTATGTATGTATACTCCGGTGGGCTCCCAGAATAGCGGATCCCCCGAATAGAGGGCCGGCACAGAACTTTACTCATACTATGATACATACGATAATTAATCGTAGATGTTGATAATAATAACCCTGGCGCATAACCGTTTGAAAATCGCCGACTTTCGGGTCTATTATCTCCGCAACCCTCCCACATTTGTAAAAGCTGACCATGGGAAACTTACAGCCCATTTTTTGCTCTAATTACCCTTAGACCTAAGTCCTTCCCGTGCAGGTCTGCACATCGGGCGACGCATCTCGTTCTAATTAACGGTGTTCTTATTTACATTGAAAGACCGCTGGTTTCCCACGGTCTGTAATGTCGCAATTCTGCACCTCTGGCACATAAAGTGAAGTTTCAGTTGTCGAAAAGCTGCAACTCTGACACGAAATGAGTTACTAAAAAAAAAATTTTTTTCCAAAATTATCCGAGTCGCGCCAAAAAAGTGACTCGGTCGCGTTACCGGAAACACACCATTATTTTTTTTGGGCCTTAGTAATGTTTTACCTCACCAAGTGCTCGTTAGTTATATCATTCCTTTATTTATTCCTAGAAGCACTGCAAGTTAACCTGGAATATTTAATAGCCTATCATTCTTAGCTTCTTCTTAAAACCTGTGATAGTGTCTGCTGAGATATTACTGTCATCCAAACCATTCCTCAAGTGTGGAACTCTTTAAATGAATAATTTCTGCGCTAATGTTCCGTTAGGTTTAATATATAAATAATTTATGTCTGTGACTTCGGGTTGTCTTGTTCAGTGCTAATTCAAAGAACCTCTCCAGTGCTGCCTTCTCTCCAGTGCCATCTTATAAACTTCGATTAGGTCTCCTCTGTTTCATTATTCTTCATTGTTGTTAATCCACACCTGTTAAACCTTTCTTCTTGTCATAGCTCATATCATTTTAACCCCAAATCATTTTGGTAGCTCTTCTTTGCACTTCTCCAGTTGTTCTATGTCGTGGTTCAGTTATGGATTCCATACCTTGGGGTTTGGATTCCATACCTTGGTGTGGCCTCACCAGTGGTTTGTACAACCTCAGTATTGTATCTTTTTCTCTGTTGACTACATAAGGTCGTCTTGATAATACCTAAAGGATGAGTTAGTTTGTTTTGCTGCTTCATCAATTTGCCTGGATGGTTTTGCATTCTTATGCATAATCATTCCCAAGTTCCTTTCTCCTCTACTCGCTTTCAATACCTACCTCCCATTTCACATTTCCAAATTAAAGAGCATCTGCCAGTCCTGTGACCAGCTGAGCCTTTCTCCTATATCCTATCACAGTATCTCCACTTCTTTCTCACTGGGCAATCTGTGCTTAGTTTTGTACATCCTCAAACTTAAGAAAATTTAGTCTCAAGACCTTCTGAATGTGGCTGATGTAACTGCTGGGAGAATTTGTTGAGGAAACTTAGATGCTGCTGCCTGTAAGCTCTAACGTGCTAATGCAATACCAAATCCATGATTTTGCATGGCATGTACCGGTAATTCCGGATTTGGCTCTGTTCGAGCGTGAATATAGGTCTGACAAGCAGTGTGTAGATGACCTGGGCTGAACTGTATTAGATACTGAAAATCTTTGGTAGTCCATTTCTTAAAGTCATTCTGAAATTGCAAATACGAGGCAGTCTTCTAGAACTCTGAAACATGGACTGATGATTCTGTACTTAAAGACCAAGGTTACTATTCAAAAGTGTCAAACATTATATGCCCATCAGAGAATCATTCCGAAGTATTCAGTATATTTTCATGGTTTTTTCATGGCACTTGGTGTAAAGTGAGCCTTCTTTAGGATTTTCTGGCATCTTATGCTGATTTGCTTGTGTTTTATCATAGGAGCAGGTGGCTGGTAGAAATGTTGTACGTGATGTAGCTACATATCCTGGAACATTGTCTGGAATTGACGATGAAACCAGCCTAAGTAATTGCAATGAAAGTTCATCAGGAACAAACCCTCAGCCTAGCTGGCCTGGTGCCAGCGGGTTGAATGCCTCTGGTATGAATCAAGACTCATTGTCTGTAAGAATGGAGAGAACAGACCAAGGGCCTGACAATCAGTCATCCTCTGATATGACTTCAAAGAATCTGGAAACTTTGAAGACTGATGAGCATCTTGGTGAATATGCTGCATCTAAAACATGTGGTCCCGAGACTGAGCTTCATGAATTGCCTCTGAACAAGGCCAATAACCTGGACTCAGAAGCAACTGCAGCAGCAGCAGCAGCAGCAGAGGATGCCAGTGGTGCAGTGGGAGTGTCATCTCCTTCTAGTCAGTTTGACTCATCGTGTAGTACAATGGACAGCCCATGTTTAAACTGTTCACAAGTATTTGAAGAGGCAAAGACAAATGGCCGCGAAGATATATTTCAGCCAATTGATGAAAGGATGGAGGTTCGATTCTCTACTGTTCGAGTCGTAAGTAGCTCTGCTGCTTTATTCTTAAGAATGAAGAAAGTGATAACAATGAAAACATGAAGGTTGTTCAGATATTTGAAGTCCATGGATAATTATATATCTGTAATTGTTACACATTTACATAATTATGGTACATTTCTGATCTTCAGTCATGTATTTGTGCTGTTTTGTTAGTCAGTAGAGTGCAGTGAGATTGCTGAACAGAGATTGTGGGGCGTGGTGGCTCAGTGGTAAGTTCGGCACCTTGTGACCGGAGGGTTGCAGGTTCGAATCCCACTCTAGCCGCTGCGTACGGACCTTGGGCAAGTCCTTCACTCGCAATTGCTCGTGTCGCTTCGGCGTGAAAATTCCGGCACAGTATCAAATGCTGTAGTCGGGAGCGCCTCTGAGTAGTAGTTGACTTCGAGAGGCGCTATGGAAATATCCGGAATAAATAAATTGTGCCTCTTTGTGTGCTGATTGTAGGAGATGGCAGATGAAGAGAGTTTAGAGATGCGGGATAAGGCTGGTTTGGTTGGAAAGTCTACTAACTCTTTGTCCATCGATCTTAGTACTCGTCGAAGGCACCAGTCCAGTGGAAGTGTTGGTAAGTGGCTTGTTCCTGCTACAAATGCATGCAAAAGTTCCAGGTTCTTAGGAGTCTGTCTTTCTCTAGCTAACTATAACTCTCAAGTATTAAGAATGTCTATATAACAAATCTCCTAAATATAAGTACCACTCACAACAAGGATTGCTCAGATCTTCCAGAGTTTTGCGCTTCTACAAGATATGCCCGCCAAGCTAGTGTCTCAAATTTACACATGTTACAGGAACACAATCCCTGATAACTACCCTCAGCAAGTGCCCCTGCAACATCCCTCCAACCAGGCACTGGAAAAATTAAAACTACAGTAACCAAACACCACTAATATATCTGCATTTGCAAACAATGGTCTTAACATTTGATTCCAACACAAACTTAAAGAAAAATTAAAGGCCCATTTGCAATTTATGTCATATGCATCAGTACCAACTATCATACAAACCCACAGCAATATGCAATGAGCAAACATGTACCAAAACATCACAGAAGAAGAACCAGTCACACTTCAAACTTTGTGACAGAACAACAATCAACACCAAATGCACTGGTGGGAAAAACATCAAAACATTATTGAAAAACACAGTCCACAAGACCATCAAAGCAACAATTGGCACAATGGCAAAAACAACATTCCAAAGATTGAAACACTTTCTGCCACAGACTTAAAAACTATGCAAAGTGACGGAATAAATTAAACATGGCCCACAATACAAATCCAGCTCTGATATAACGTTTCTCCACTGCACAAGAAGTTTAAACTATATGACTAACCGGATTGACGTTCCGAGAAAACTGGACAAATTCCCAGTGGTGACGAGTTAGGGAAAGCTCTTTCATTATGTTTTACTTCGCTTGTCTAGCAGTCTCTTTCTCTCCCAAACTCATTTGTAGATTTAAAAGCAATTCTTCAAGAAGGTAAGAATTTTAAAAATTGTTTTAGACTGTATATAAATCTTCAGTCTCCCTAGTTTTTCATGAGATACACTTTAACAATACAGTTTTCTCTTTCTTTAGTTCTTCTTGTATGTCTAACTCTGACTCTCAAGTATCAAGAAGTATCAAGAATATCCAAATAACAAATCTCCTAAATATATGTACCAGTCATAAAAAGGATTGTTTAAATCTTGCTGACTTTGGGACTCCTACAAGACATGCCCCACCAAACAGTTGTTTCAAACTTAAAACATGTTATGTTTCAAACTTAAAACATGGTAATGGCGCACAATCCCTCACAACTATCCTCAACATGTGTCCTCACGGCAATATGTAAAACAATGATTCAAGAGTCATTCTGTGCAACACCTGTGAACATGTCAAAGACAAGGCACTATTCAAATATCCAGAAGCACAGCTACATGCAGCTACAAAGTAAATTTCAAGAGATTCTATGTCAGACCTTTTAATTTCCATAAGGTATCATTATTATTATTCGTTTATTATCGACTCACATTGACAAACCGCAATATGTTACAAATACATTAGTGATGCTAAGTAATAGTAATGTAATGTTTGCATTTGACTTTGTATTTCTGAATAGCTTTTTATATCTTATAATTTTTCTGCAACATTTCTGGAAATTATCACAAGCCTAGGGAGAGCCAAATTTGAGGGGATATTTGGTGGTATTGTCTTTGCAGCTAGGATGACTATGGATTTCAGATGTTCCTTGCAGATTCAGCATATTTAATCAAACTGGAATATCAGTTATGATGGCAGTGTTTGTTGGATTGAAACTTGGTAGAAAATTTAGCAGTTGCTAACTGGATTGATTGTTCTTAGAAGGAACATCTAAAGAGAATGCAGCAGTAGACATGAGAGAAACAAGGCAGGCAAGTTTTGATGATGATTCAAATGGGCAAACAATGGAGAAACCGGTCAAGGAAGCTCGGAGTCGTTCATTGGAAACACTCCAGAAGAAGGACCAGAGAGAACATCACCACCACCATCACCACCACCATCATCATCATAAGGGTAATGTCGTCGGTTTCTAAGAATTTGACTTTCACTATGACCAGAAGGTGTCATGTCTTTAATTAGCCAGCTATTGTTGATTTTGTGTTTAGATGCCTGGATGACCATATTACCACAAACAAGAAAGCAATTATAAGAAACTTAGCTTAACATAAGTAATACTTAATAAATACACTTAAAATTATGAATATTTAGAATATAAAGCAAAGTAACTTTTGGCACAATAGGCTACTGGTGGATACTTTCTCATCTAATGGAAAACTTGTTCCAGATGCAACTGTTCCATCCAGTCCTAAGCTTTTCTCCATGCTGTTTACAGCCATAAGTCTAAAGAATTTTATTTGATTGTATTTGGGGAAGGTAGATTTCTGAATCAATGCCATGTACAAGGACTTGAGGACATTTCAGATTACAGTACTTGTGGATATGCCTTCTTGTGGTGAAAAGTGGTAGCACCTATGCACTACTTCCATATTTGTGTACATTTTTCTTTAATTTTCATCTTTGACAAGAGACAGAGATGTTTCAAGAGCAGAGAGCTCTGTTACATTACTTGAAGAAGCGTGCATGCCATAAGCCAGGAGTTGATGATGTAACATGAACATAGCTCTGCTGAAACAGTGCAATGCTGAGACTGGCTGATGTAAAATGCCAAAGGTGCAAACTGGAATCTTTCTTTGTGAAACTAAGCTTCAGTATTTGAAGACTGATCTCATGTGTTAAAGGGCAGTCAAAGAACTTTAGGGGATAGAAATTAAGGAAATGGAAAGGCAGACAAGCATTTAATATTACGCCATGTGAAGGATGTCACTCAGTCCAGATTATTATTGTTGGTATATATAGACTTGGCTGCATTTTTTAACAGATCACAGCAAACACAGTCACAAGCGCAACTCTTTTCTGTCACTCTTCACTGGATCAAATGTTGAAGCAATGGGTACGTAGACAGTCTACTTGCATTTGCATATATAAACCACTGAAACATCTTGTAAGAAGCAAATGCTCATTATTGAAGTTACAGAACACATTCAAATACATGAAATGTCTACAAAATACAGAAAATAGGAGACACTGTCCAGCACTTTACTTTTGTAAAGTACGTATCAATTATTTGCTATTAGAATCTTACTAAATTTTGCCATATTTTCACGCATGTAACCCACACATACATATAACCCGCACATGTGTAAACCCACAGAAATTGGCTGAACATGCAAAAGGTGTGGTGTAGTATTTCACTATGCACTTGCGTATACTCTGCAGGCGGCACTGACCAGAAAATGAGGAATAGTTTGCAAGTGCTAACCATGTCTTAAAACATCCCAGCTGACATGCATGATTTGTTTTTACTATATTCTTGTGAAATTGAGTGGAAATTTGGATTTTTAAAGCTTTCTGGAAAGTGTAACAAATATCTAAGTCAGAAGAAATTTAATCTTTAGCAATCACTTCTGATTTTGCTGACCTTGTTTACAAAGTCATTTATCAATGTTCTGCAACTAATGGTACTGTTTTTACAGTGCAATCCAGAAAAAGTGGTAAGTTCAAAGTGACGACTCTGTGTAAAAAACTGGTATTTTCCGCACACTGAAATAACCTGCAGGGGTCTGTGAAACCTGATTTAACCGTGGGATAGATGCATGAAAATATGGTATTTCAGTACAGAAGTTAATTATTCCCAAATGGTCAAATGAAAATCTTTGAGCTAAATCTATGTCTAATTCCCATAATATGCACTTAAGCTCCAAAGGTAATTATAAACATATTTCACTCTTCATTCACATCAACTGGTATTAAATTCTATAATATATATTTAAAAGTCATAATTTTTATTGTTTAGATTATTTAAATCAGTTTAATGACAGGGGATGAACTTTAATAATTTTGTAATTTGGTGACACTTTAAATGAGAAGTGAAATTTTGAGAAGATGTAAGTTAGCTCGTGTAAGTTTGCCACTTACTTGAGCTACAGAATATGACTCAACAGTAGTAACATAATGAAGTGATTGTGAATAAGAACGAGTTATCGATAGATCCAAGAGGCTGTGACATTTGTTACGTCTGGGAAAGGTAATGAGCTGCTGCATGCTGATGTATGATTAGGTTAAAACCACGTCTCATTCAGACCATGTATATGTAAAAAATATTCACATAAGAAAGAACTGCAGTCTTATTTCGAGTAGAACAAATACGTAATTGACCAATAACCACCTCCAAAATTCTAACTGGACCAGGATATATCAACAGCTAAAGAAGCAACAAAAGAAGTAGATACAAAGATAAAACAGGATTTGAAGTTGAAGAAGTTCTACACTAATTGCATTAAACATAGGATGGGAATTAATCTTACTGATAACACAAAGCAGCAGACTGCGCAGAGCATATAACTGAAATGAAAAAAAACGGCTTTTCTCCACCAGATTTCGCTAGGAGCAGGACCGTAGACAATACTAGCATTGCATTCAAGATCTTTATGCTGACATTTACGTCAATTGTTGGGACTGCCCCGGCATACATCAGGGAGCTCTTTGTTGTGTTCCAGTCTTGAGTCAGCTGGTTCGGCAATCATTGCGCTCTGTGGCTCATGGAGACAGTGCAGGTACCACGCTTCTGCACATCAACTCATTGTGTCTTCTCATGTGTTGGACCATCTTCCTGGAACAGTCCCCGATTGCATTTATGTACAGTTGCCTTTGACTTTCCACAGCATATATCTGCAAGCTGCTTGAAAATGCACTATTTTAGATCTGTTAGATCATTGCTTCTCAACCCAGGGATGCTGTGAACCTCCTCTTAAGGTGCTGCAGCTGGTTGGCAGAATGGCAGACCATAATTTCTGTGCGACTTTGCATGCATTAAAAGTGTTCGTAATTATAATAATAATAATAATAATAATAATGAGCAGCCATAATCAATGTCGTAGAAACCATAAACATGCAGACACAATAAGGACAGAACATTTCTTCAGTTCATGAGCGACTCTTAAATGCTGATAATTAAGACAGTGCCAGCCAGTATTAGTGTCATCCTAAAGACCAGAGAGACCATTATGAGATTGTGGTTGGGATTAGCTGGGTTGTGCTAACTGATGCTGATTTGATTGATATCAAACTGTTGAAACTACAGTCCTCAGCCTGTTATATTTTGATATTATTTAATAAGAGGTACATTTTGGACATGTTAACACACTCTTAGATAACGCACAGTTCCGATTAGCATGAAGTACTCTTAAGTCCCCCAGAGCTAGTAACTTAACATGCCATATTGTTTAATGTGCCATGTAGAAGAACTGCAGTGGAGCACTAAATATTAACTTTTACAGCTGGATGTACAGACTGACAGTCAGCCGGATGGTCTGATGATCGGATAGACAAACTGATGATCGGATGGATGGATGGATGGATGGTCAGTGGGACATCAGTCGGACGAGCGGTTCGATGGACAGACTGAGAGTCAAATGAACGGTTGCCTGGATAGACATATGGTCAAATGGATGATCGGACTGACGGTAGGATGGATGGACAGTTGGTCGAACAGACGGACGGACGCTCAGATGGACAAACTGACGGTTGAACGAACAGACTAATGGATGAATGGTTGGATGGACAGTCAGACTGACAGTTGGATGGATGAACTGATGGATGGACAGACATACGAATTTAGTCAGACAATAGTTTATTTCTGCATTAGTCCATTTTACTAGCAGTCCAGTTTATGTTCTGTGTCAGATGGTTTGTCCCCCAATGACAGGGTGCTAACGGGTCTGCACTGTATTATTACTGTCCCTGTGCATTTGATCATGACCCCAGTGTGTGTGTATGTGTGCAGACACATGACCTTACCAGTAAGTGTTTGAGTGTGTGCATATGTCAACATGCATGTGTGTGCACTGTGCATGCATTTGTTTGTTTGTGCTTGATAACATTCATAAACATGCAAGGAGAGATTTTTTTATTTGTGTATTAAGTGTTTTAATTCATTTTCTGCTATTGTTGTGGGACAAGGTGCTCTTGTATGTAATTTACTTGTGCAATTAAGCAGCATTTATTAAATATGAATTTTGTGTGTAATTTACTGACAAATCTGCTGCCATATAGCATAATAGCATATGCTACCATATACATATACACACACACACACCATATATGGCCATTACAGTGATCACGTGCTAAAATCAATAGCTGGCTTTGAGACCAACAAGGTGAATAATGTCATTATTCTTTGAGTATAAATCGAGTTTTCAGAGTTAATAGAGTGATGCTACCAACATTTTGCATTTTGGGAGACTGGGGAATGGCCAGAAGTTTGGACAAGGTCAATCTTCATTCCTCTGCCAAAGAACGGTGACATGAAGCAATGTACATAGCTCTGGTCTCACTTGCCAGTAAAATCATCCTCAAGGTCATATTAGAATGGCTCAGAATGAAGGTGAGGGATGAACAAGCTGGATTCCGCTGAGGCAGAGGAATGTGAGATCAGGTCACAAATCTTAGGGTCATCATGCAGAAGATTAGACTGCATCTTCTGTACATTTGCTTTGTTGATTTCAGAAAGGCTTTTGTACGTATGTATCTGAACAGTGTTTTAAGAAGCTCACAAAGGCCCTGTAACATGGCTGTCTAGCAGATCTAAATCTTTGTCTCACAGCAGAGGCTCTGGGTGGCCATCATAGACATGGGTTACCCTGTTCACATCATTTAATCTGCTTGCCAGACTATGTTGTTGTTGTTGACAACATAGAGTGAGAGTAGCCAGTGTACTATCACAAGAGTTTCGTGATAAGAAGGGGGTCATACAGGGTTATGTGACCTCATCATATCTATTCAACTTCATGGCAGAGATGATTATGAGGGAGGTACTACATGGTTATGGCGGTGGAATTCCAATAGGAAGAAGAAAAATTACAAATATGGTATGCTGATGTCATTGTGCTGTTGATTGGATCAGAAGCCAAGCTGCAGGAGATGGTGAATCGTTTAGACCAGGCAGGCAGCAGACAGGTATTATTGATTAGTGTGGACAAAACTAAGACTATGCTAATATATGGTACCAGTCAGAGTACAAGGCAAAACAGTTGGAGATTATAACCAAGGACACTGAGTGCAGAAAAGATTTTTGGTCAAGATTAGTGAAGGAAAAATGTATTAGGACAACACTGAAACAGGAATGGAAAAGTCGCAACATCTTTCCAGCAACTTACGAAGGATCTTGTGTGGCATTGTATGACTGTGAGAGCTGCACAATTAACAAAGCTGAAGAGGCTAGATTCAGTGCATTTAAAATTAAGTGTCTGTTGCAGATTCTCAGGATATCATGGACTGCGAGTAAGGCAAATGAATTGGTGTTTGAGACTGCTGGAGTAGAAAGCCTACAAGTCTACTCAAATTAATCAAACAGAGGAACCTTTCATAATTCAGGCATATGCTGTGGAAGAGTGGAGACTGTCTGGAGGAGAGTATTCCAACACAGTTCCAAGATCAAGAGCTCAAGGAAGACCTAAAATGGGATGGATTGATAACCAATTCGTGGACTGAATTATCATTCAACCAGTTACTGAAAGAGACAAGAAAGAGACAAGAAAGAGAAGGAACAAAATTGTCTGTGGTCAATCCTTGGATTGAGGACGGTTAAAGCCAAGGCAATACCAACACATTTTACTGCTAAAAGCTACAGCAATAAATTATGCCTGTTGAAGAAGTAAATGTTAACAGAAGAAAACCGTGTCTTTATCTGCAGAGGTGTTGTAGGTGAAAACACTGTTGACAGTTTTATTGTAAAAATTAATTCCTTTAATACAGACCGAAACATTTATCTTGATAGATGAATTCAGTTAGATGGACAGAGCATGTGAGATGAATTCAGTTAGATGGACAGAGCATGTGAGATGAATTCAGTTAGATGGACAGAGCATGTGAGATGAATTCAGTTAGATGGACAGAGCATGTGGTGACTGGTTGAATACCAATCCTTACTGCTAGGAGTGTCCAGAGCTAGGAGACATCATATGGCCACTGACATTGACCTTATCTTACATTACAGCCTTTTAGTCTTACTGTTGGTCATCTACACTGTTTTCTGTTGATCTGGTCATGGAAACATTGGAATATCGCTCATTTGTGATTGACGGTTGGATCTTTCTTGGCAGCTAACTTAAACTTGAATTTCGTTGTATTGTATTAGAATGAAAATTACTTTTCTCTGTCAAGCAGTTGGTGCAATTGTCTTTGTCTGTCAGTCTGTCAGTGGTTAGCAGTGCAGACAATCTCATGTCAGGCAGTTTCTTTGTAATGTTCTGTCGTCTCATTCTGATCGGTTTTTATGCAGCAGCTTTCTGCTTTGAATTTTATTTAATAACTTTAGACAACAGTGTTCACTTAAGTGCTCTGCAACTTTAACTTTAACCATTTTGTTTGAAGTGATCTTCATTTAGCGAGTTGAAGTATTTCTTTTCTGATTTCTTTTGATAGTCAACAGTTCCAGCTATTGTCAGTTTGATTAACTTTGTAGGCCTAATGTTCTGCCTTATTCCGCCTGCAAACGCGTTTGCAGGCAGTTCATTAAAGAATATACTTACTTACTTACTTACTTATTGTTCAGAGTATTTATGTAAGAAGTATCTAGTGCTGTGCTTTTAAAGAGAACTATGCCATTTATTCTGTGTAGTTTTCAAGACTGCTTTTGATGATAGGTTCCCAGAAATCTCTGATCAGTACTAAAGTTATCAGCGGCTCTACAAGTGCTCCAGACCTGACAGAAGCTGAGTCAGAGGAAACAATAGGTTGGCGGCTAAGTCTCCCAACCTCACTTTTTCCATGCTGCCTAGTGTTTGCTGTTTTGTGGTTATCAGTTATTCAGTTCTTAGGCCAAGTTATGTTTTCAGGTTTCATTTCAAGCTTTCTCCTGCAACTTATATTCAGAGAAATTGTTTTGGATTTTTCATAGTTTTTCTTAGATGCTCATGAATTATGGATTTCTGCTAGTTTTCCATCAAAGTTTGTAAAACATTTTTATGAATTTCAGACTTTTTTAAAATTCTAAAAAACAGCTAAACAGGCAGTTTCAGAACTTCTTTTTAGCCATGCTTCAGCTTCCTAATAAAATACTAACATATAGTAAGATGGCAGTGGTCGTGGTGCAGCTGCACTGTATAGTAGTCGTGTAATTAACTCTGTTTACACCACTAGTAGTTATAATGAGCAAAGATTCCAAATGGTGGTGGCGGTGGCGGTGGCGGCGATGGCGGCGGCGGCAACGATCATTGTTGTCATGGCAGCAAGTGGATGGCAGGTTGAAAGGAAGTGATGCTTTGGATTATGCTAATGATGTTTCTTACAAATGTAGTTGTAAGTGGCAGCTGCACAGATAATGGTGGTGATGATAAAATGATCATTGTTGATCATTGAAAAATGAACAAAATTTAAGTGGAGCAGATGCCACATACATTGTTTCTTCAGTGTGCATCTGTAGTTGACTGATCTTAACAAGGAGAAATTAACTACTGGTTGGGGTGTTACACTTGTGACTGCACTAAGTATTTGTCTTTGACTTGCATCATGTGTTCCTCGCTTTTCTGTCTGAGCTTCTTGTATTTTGTGTGAATTGTAATCATTCTAGGTCTTCCTTGATTAAAAAAAACTATTATCTGTGCGATTAATTTGACATCGCCATGTATCCAACTGTGTGAGGTTATTTAAAATGAATGATCCATTGCACTAAAGTGCATGATTGGCTCAGGCTGCTTTGTGAAAGAGTAGTAGCACCACCCTAGTTGACTGGAACAGAAGGCTCCCAGGTAGAGCTGTACGATATCGAGACCGATTATTTCATTATTTGTTTAGTGATGTACCAATGTTTCTATGGTGCCTAGTAAGTAGTGCAGTGCTAAATATAAATCAATAATAAGAAACAAAAGATAGATATTTTTGCTCATTTTTCTTTTTGTAACGATTATTGTGCAAAAAGAAATAAATTTTTATTTATTATTTCAGCATTTTTGCCGGCCGCAGCGAGATGTCAGTATTGTTTAATTTTTTTTTTAAATCAGCACCGATTATTTTTTTCCAATACTGATTATACCAATTGTTCTAATAATCAGCCTGATTTTGAGTATGGCCAATTAGTCGGTACGGCTCTACTCGTAGATGTATGATTGGGTAATGTCAAATAGTGCTCATAGGAGCATGAAACATTCAAAAATTTGGAAATCTTTGCTATAACTTGAGCAGCACATGAGCTAGTGCAACTGAAAGTTTTGACAGCTCTGCAAAGGTGGAGTTGTAAGGAAGGTGCATCTTGATGAATAAGTGTATGAAGTAACTGTGGTGATAAATAACGGGTAGTGCTATGCAACTACTACTCTGATGTAGCTGGCAAAGTAGTGACCTGCAGTGGAAGTTCATGTGATCAACTGTACGTAGATAGATTTCTATTCAGGAACACATCAAGGGCACAGACAACTCGTTGCTAAGTCAGGAAATAATTACTTAATTGATCCTCAGTCAATCTGTTATGTTGCCTGGCATGTCCCCAGTTTTAAATACTGTGATGTCAGATTCAGAACAGCTGATTTGAAGACATCCAAGATTAAACAATTATGCCTTTTTGAGCAGCTGGAAGGAAGCCTTCAGCCAAGACAAAGAGTAATTCCTGAGCTGCACGAGAAAAGGGAGTGACTCGTCAGCAAATTCGGGAAGGAAGAAGATTGGAATGGGCTCATACATTGTTGTCAGCAAAAACAGACAGTGCAGTTTCATGTCTTCACAAATCACTCTTTAGGCTTATCTAGGAGGCAATGTGTTATTATTATTATTATTAAAGCAGTTTTATATAGCGCCCCTTCAAGATTGCCTACTCAGGAGCGCTCCCAGCCCAACCGCGGTCGAACAACGCAGTTTTGAGAACAGTAAGAAACAAGGTGAAATGACCAATCGGTATTTGGCGGAGTTTGGTAGGGAGCCCATTCCAGGTCATGGGGCCAGCCACAGAGAAGGCACGGCGCTGCTGTATGGCTGTCCGCGCACGGGGAACAATAAGTTCAGCTTGCGCAGCTGAGCGGAGAGAGCAACGACGTTGCGAAAATGAAGTGGGACAGCAGAGCTCCCGCAGGTTGACAAGTATTCACTAAATCAGGTGATCTAAGAAGCATTGTGTTGAGAAGTATTCACTATTTCGATCTGATCTAAGAGGCATTGTGTTCATTCATTCATTCAAGTTGACAAGTATTCACTAATTCAGGTGATCTAAGAGGCATTGTGATGACAAATGTTCACTAATTCGATCTGATTTAGGAGGCATTGTTGTGACAAGTATTCAGTAATTCAGATAATCTTAGAGGCATTGTATTGACAAATATTCACTATTCAGGTATTGTATTGTATTGTATTCGGATATTTATAAAGCGCTTCTAGCGGGCGGGCCATTCAGAAGCGCTGCCAGTGCGAGAGACTCCAAGAGAAAAAGCAAGTTTTAAGAAAGGTAAAAGAGGAAGAGATGTTACCTGAGAGAATAGAAGAACAAATGAACGGAGGAAGCTCATTCCAAAGAGCAGGGCCAATAGAACCAAAGACCTAGATTGAGCCAGGGAAGTACTGACACGGGGAGCGAGGAGGTCCAAACGGTCAGAGGAACGAAGAGGACGAAGAGCTCAGAGTGAGGGCGATGAATTAAGTCACATAAATATTTCGGAGCGAAACCAAGAAACCTTAGAGACAAAGATGAGGACCTTGAATTAGATGCGGGCAGAAAGCGAGAGCCAGTGGAGTTCTTCTGCCATAAAGGTGGTGATATGAGAGAATCGAGGAAGACGGGCAATTAATCTAGCAGCATCATTGAGAAGGGACTGAAGAGGAGCAAGACAGACTTTGGGAAGACCAATGAGGAGGGAATTGCAGTAGTCAAGTCTAGAGCAGACAAATGCATGGACAATTGAAGTGAAAATTGGAGATGAGAGAGAGCGACGGATAGCTCTAAGGCGCCTTAGGTGAAAATAGGAAGTGCGAGTGATTTTGGATATGTGTTCAGTAAAAGTGAGAGAATTGTCAAGGGTCACTCGTAGATCACGAACGCTAGACGAGAAAGTGAAAAGAGGAAACCTTTGAGAGAGCAGAGCAAAGTCGAGTTTTTGAAGTTGCTGAAGAGTGTCAAACCAGATAAATTGGGTTTTGGACGAGTTGAGGGAGAGACGATTGTAAGACATCCAGGTATGGAGATCATGAGAAAGAGCTTCGATGCGCTGAGCAACAAGAAGAACTTGATAGGAAGGAGGCCCATGAACATAAGCCTGGACATCGTCAAGAAAGAGATGGCCTGAAGCCCCATGGATGGGGAGGAGAGAGGGGATACCGGCCGTGTACAAAATTAAGAGGAGAGGGCCCAGAACAGAGCTCTGTGGAACACCCAGTTTACCAGGGACCCACAGAGTTCTAGATTCACCAGAGATAACCATTTGAGTGCGATCAGACAGGTATGACCGGAACCACTGGAGAGGGGGGCCCTTGAGACCACAAGAGGTCTCAAGGCGCTGTAAAAGAATGGTGTGGTCAACCATGTCAAAGGCTGAGGAGACATCATATAGCGCCGGAAGATTGAGTTCGGACCTATCAACAGCTGAATAAATTTCAGGTGATCTAAGAAGCATTTTATTGACAAGTATTTTTAGACCAGTCTGGTCAATGACCTTCATGCTGTTTTTGACATAATGCATTAGTTTAATTAATCTAACAGTGATGAATATTATGGGTTAGTTATAAATAGTTTCATAGTTTTGGTTGAAAAATTGGCATCATGATCCTGATCTTTACAACAATACATGCAAATGATGTTGTAGTGTTGTTCAGCAGTCTGAGATGTTATTTTTATTTTAAATTTGATCTTCTCCTTGTTCTGTTCTTTTGCGATGCTGTGAGATGCTTCTGGTTGGATGTGACTTCTGTGGTTTTTCCTACAAATAATTTCCAGTGCAGTTACTTCATAATTGTTATTGAGCTTTTGTCAGTTATTTCCATGTCTTCTGATTATACTGATACATCATATATGCTTCTGCTGTTTGTCAACAATGACAGTGCCATTTATCTTGTAGTCAGCTGTATGCGCTTCTAGAAGTACTCTGCTTTCACCCTCATTCCAAGTGTGATGCAGCATAAACGGCTTCAGTTATCTATGTATATTTACTGTGCACCTTCAGTAATTTGATGCATGCTGTCGTTAGTAACTTCTGTTTGAAAGTGGGGTGAGTCCTTAGCTAGTGCTCTGTGGGTTTCCTGATCTGGTATATAGTAGGGCTAGTACTGAGTAAAAAAATAAATAGATTAATCTCCAAAATTTAAATTCGATTAATTTGGTATCTGTTATGTAAAGCATGAAAACCTGTTGAAAACATAGTCACTGGTGTTTGTGCGGAAGGTGATATGTCAGTGATGTGTTTGTTTCAACCATTGTAAGCAAACTCTTACTGCAATGAAGATAGTTAATTTTGTTACCATCTTCAACTTTTCAATCAGCAGTTACCTTAAATGCAAAATGATCGCTTAATTTTCCACTCAGATGTTTCACATTATCATTGTTTGCCATATTGGTTACTCCAGAAATGGGCTGCTCAACATCGTAAAATAAGTAAGAAATTAATCAAACAAACCGAAATTAATCGATTAAAATTTTTAACGAACTGATATACTGATAATCGTTAAAATCCACAGCCCTAGTATATAGGCATTTTAAAAGTTTGTCTGTGTTAACTGAAGTGCATGGTAGGAAGTGGATTGGTATTTCTTCTTAAATTTCTACCAAATACTGTTCAGGTTATACAAAGCATCTTATAAACTCAGCTGACTTGGCTAAGAAGACACGTTGACACATTTTATCTGCAATGGAGTAATGTAACAGCATGTAGAGACTTATTGTATTGCTGAATCAATGTGATGCATTGTACAGGAATAAGTTAGCATTAAAGTAGTTATGTATAAACAATATGGGAAATTATGCAAATGAACTAAATAAATTATAGATGCATTTGAACAGAACAACAGACAGTTAACGAAGACCAAATGGGTCTTTGTCTGTAGAATTGGTTCATTATTGTTATTGTCATCATCATTTTGTATTGAAGTCAAAATTGACGAACTGATGAAAGCATTTGCAGAGTAAGGCAGTGGGATACAACTGACAAAGCTGAAAAGCACTGGAGTCCCACAGAATTGGAACTGCCTGTTAACAAGCAAACATGCAACTAACTAAACAAGTAAAACAACAATCAACTAAATAAGAATCACAGTATATTATATTTTTCAAGTCATATAAAATAGAGCATGTCTAGTACTAATGCTTAATATGAAAAATTGTAAACAGAAAACGAGATGTGCGTTAAGATATAAAAATTGTAGCCACTTATAAGTTCTTGAGACGTTTCTTTAACAGCCACAACTTTGGCATGTTATGAATGAGTAACTTTGCATTATTAATCTGCATTTTGTCTTCTTTCAGTTTAGCATTCATCATATACATGTTGTACTTATGTAGCTTAAGAAATTTCTAACTTTTTTATTTCTAACTTTTTATGATTGTCCTGTTACTGTTGTTACAACTTGATATATTTTTAAACTGATAGATGTCAGGATGTTTAGTTCTGCTGGCTTCATTCAATCGGAACATTTATTGCAAATCGCTTGGTTTTTTCTGATTTTATAGTCGTGAAATCTTTTGTGATGGAACTGTACCTAACAGTTGTTGCCCTGTAGTTTATAACAAGCACAAACATTCTATTAACTGGATATGTTTCATTATTGGCTCGATAGCTCCTGTTCAGCAAATGCTGATTTCACCTGATAATACACAGAGGAAAGGCCATGCCTTGGATTTGTAGCAGAATACTTTGTATCTTATTTTTCTATCAGGAGATGATGGTGTGAAATATTGTTGTTGCAGACGGATGGCGTGTGCCGAGCATTCGTCCATTGGAGACGCTTCATAATGCACTTACGTTACGCCAAGTGGAGAACTTCATTAAGAGTGTAACCGACATGCACTGCCGTACACCTGTTTCATCTCCATCTGTTGGCACACCCGTCTGCGTCACTCCAAGATCTACTCAAGCGCCTCCTTCGACTCTTGCGCTTCCCATGGCATTAGGTCAGCACTGTCAAACCCTTTCACTTTTTTAGGGTTTTAAATCTTTGGTATTTTCACTTCTTGTGTTGTTGCTGCATGCCGTTGTTTTTGATATACGAACACTGTATACAAGAACATTATGCTCAAGACAAGTTATTCATTTATTTATTTAAAACACTATATGTATGCCTTGAGAGTAAATCTGTAGCATATAGTGTGGTGGATGTTGACCAGGGATTAGGACAGACTTTTTAAATGCAAAATTCAATTTTTTTTGTTATGTGAATTCAAGGACATTCAGTGGTTAGCAGCCAGTTATGAAACCTAGGTTTAGTTTAACCTAACCCAGTACTCAACTGTAATTTAGAGACCAGTTAATATTGACCTTGGAAGTAAAGTAGATGAATTGCTACATCATCTTTGAACTGCATTGTAAATACAACTTTCATGCAACACTACAGATTTCTGGATAAATTATGTTGACTTGTTGATGTATGGCCACTGTACTGATAAGAATGTTTTGTTCAGGGTGAGAATTGTCAGGGGGGTTGGGGGTTCAACCCCCTAGTCTTTCTTAGGACTCCATAGTGAAGTCTTCATTGCACACCCCAACTCCACGTGAATCAAAGTCTAACCCCCCCCAGTCTTTTTTCTACAATTCTCATACTGGTTTTGTTACTGAAATATATTTACAGTTATATTTATTAATATTGGATGGTGAAGTGTAGGCTTATGTTTCTTTTGTGAAAATGGTAATTTCTTGTGTGTTTTGCCTGTGTAAAGGTTGTTCTTCCACTGGTTCAAGTGGAGGTCCTTCTTCACCTACAATTTCTGGATCCAACCCAGATGACATCATCCGTACTCTGCGCCTTCTCATCAACCGAACGAGTTCTGATGTTGTAACATCTCAAGGTGCAGACACAGACTCTGTCAGTTCCCTGTTCACAGGCAACACACAATCTGCACCACGTGGTGACACGCACGATCTTTAGGAGGTTGACCATTACTCTAAGATAGCTGAATTTTTATTTCTGGACAAAACACAGACTGAGGATGATGACCAGGCATTTACGACACAGTACTACATGTAGTTTGTCCGGTTGACTTCTGGGATAACAGTTATCTGCCCATGGATAAGTGGTGTAAAATTAGACAATTGTTGACAGGTAACCACTTTTTTAATGGTCAGAATATGCTGAGGTAAATTAAACAGGATGAATAAGTCAATGCTATAGGTAGTCAGTATGCATTCAATGCCACATTGCTGTCCATATTTGAAATTCTGAATTTTAAAAATTTTGTTGCTGAGTAAGCATAAACTCTGAAAGTTGTTATCAGTTGTTCTGCAAACTGTGCCCAACGCTCTTGTTTTCATAAAAGTAATAGTGTTTTAAAAGCTCAGTGATATCTAAGTAGCTGTTTTTTCTACTGTTTGGACTTTATTCGGAAAAGTCTTGGACTGCCTTTGATCTCGTCTTGCTTTTGGCCTCTATCTTGGTACCCCCAGTCTCTTGGTCTCAGTCTTGGTACCCAGACTTTTAGGTCTTGAATACAACACATCAGTTGTATTTATGATGTTAATATTCAACTTGTATGTTGTCAATTTTCTTTCAAACCAGTATGCATGCAGCTCACACAATTTGTACAGCTAGGGGCCATCCATATATTATGTATGCAAAAATCTTGGAAAATTGGAACCCTCCCTGTATGCACACATACTTTTTTCCACCCCCAACATGTGTATGTACGACCAGCTGCAGAATGTGTCAGTAGGACACTGCACTTTAGGCCAGATTGAAGGACGAGTAATCCATGGACTCACTGCTGAGCTGTATGATAGGTTAATACCAGGTAATAGCTTTCAGAGGTAAGGACCCAAGGTGACAGTCCTACTTCCCCTGGTAGTACCTGATAGCTGAAAAGACTGACTGGCTCACTTCTCACTTGAAGGCCAATCAATTGAAGGCCAATATAGACAAATTATACGTTTTACCCCCCCCCCTCCGTTTCCTATGGGTACGTACATCATCAGTAGACCCCCAAACGCAGGCATACGCAAGCACATGCATTTGGGTTAACCCCTAGTAAAATATAAGCCTGCTGTGCTGAAATACACTTTAATAAGCATTCAGCCAGTAGAACTCTGACAATTGTAATCATACACTCAAGAATGTTTTAAAATGCTACACAGAAGCTAAGCACAGGGCACCAGCGTATGAGCTCTTTCAGGCTCTCGGTACCATTCTTATCTGCTTTTTCTGCTCTAAAAGGCAGAACTGTTCAACTTCATTGAAAGCTGTGCAGAAATAGTAATTGATACTCGGATGTACCTCAGTGACCCAGCTGCAGGTGCTTCACCTTTCGTCTGCCACCAAAAGATTTGCTGAATCTGATGCCTGCACAAGAGCTGGATGGGCACAAATTGTCAGAAAATGAATAAGGAAGATACTCCGCTTATTTGGATTGACACTAGAGATCAACTGGTCAAGGGGTCACTGCTTTTCCTGCTCTAATCAGTCAATGTCTGATCCTTTTGTAATGCAGTGGCTACTGTAGGAGTCGCCATCAATGCTGAGCTCGTGGTGAAACTTCACATGGCCATAGTATTTCAGTTGTGCTACTATCAGCTATACCACCTGCAACAGATCCGATCTCTGCTGATCCCCGAAGCCAAGAAGAGCATGGTACTTATATTGACTTATATTGACTACTGCAATAGTGTGCAGGAGGTGCTCTTGAAGAATCTTTAGTGTATAGACTGGAGCTGCCAGATCTGGCACATGGAAATTCGATTGTCAATGTGCAAAAGGATCATTTTCAAGTTGGCCATGTTGGCTTACAAGTGTCTACATGAACTAGCACCACCTTAGGTGGCAGAAGATTGTGTATGTACCTCAGAACTTCTGGGAAAGTCTCAGCTACTTTCTGTCTACCTAGTTTGGACAGAAAATGTCAGTGGGCAAGACCAACAAAGCCAGTGGGTCAGGAGCGATATTTACCATCTAATCCAACAGTATAGAATGCTCTGCCTCGTGAGCTAATTCGTGATCCTGAGAAATTGCTGGATGGCTTTTGAAAGATGTGAAGCAATGCATCGGCTGCTTTCATACATTACATTATCTTTCTCTTTACAACTAGACGTAATACAAGTAGTAATGATGGTGAATGAATTAATTGGGAATTTGTGGAAGAGTCAAAGTTTACTGTAGGATGTGGATCAGTTGGAGAACTTTAGAGTAACTGGGGATGGGAGAGAGGGAGGAAACGAATGATCGGGTAGTGTAGAATGATTGGCTAGTGAAGAGTTTATGAAGATCAGTGGGTTGACACAGAGTTATTTTAGAGAATTTTCAAGCAGTGCAACAGTATTGAATAAGGATATGACCGATATTGTGATGCTTGTGTGTCCTACTGAAGCTTGGGCAAGTGCAGTTGGAATGAGTTGAAGATGCTTGATTTAAGTGGGTTCAAAGTTAGAAAAAAAACGAAAACTAAAGTAGTCGCATGTAAAATTTTCGAAATTGAAAATGGTTCAAATGTTGCAAAGGTCACAAACACAAATGAAGCAGGCATGACCAGATGGAAATATGATTGGAAAAACACAGATTTTGATTTTGCTAACAAATTATGCCAAATTTGTTAGTCGGAGGTGAAAGTGAGAATGGAAACACACTAACAAGTCGGTAACAAAACAGCTGTACTCACACCCACTTTACACAATTATTCTCAAGAATGAGTAACATTACATTTAATACTTGTTTACTTGGTCATCCTGGGCAACCTACATACACTGTAGCTATGAACTTAAGTTTAAATATTGTCTACACAGGATTATTAAAATAAAAAACCAGCTGAGAATATCAACAGTCAAAATATAAAAGACCTCAACACTGTTCATTCTCTAGGCAAATCATTGTGAACCTGCAAAGTATCAGAAGTCGTATCAAAATAATAATGTCTGCAAATGTCAAAAGCACCAACTCCAGTATCAGCTTGGCCTCAGTTTAATAAGCGAGTCTGTCATGCATTTGCTTGAAATAAGACAAAATAAAAGTTCAGAACAGCATAAATTCTCAAAATGCGATAAACAGATGTAAAACAGGATCAATTTCCTAATTTAAAAAAGATGTACTTCAGCTGATGAACAAATGACTTCGTTTACTATCATCTATAGAAACGACTATGCCTAAAGTCAATAATAAATTGCTGTCATATTGAAATACACCAACATACTTTAACTGCACAAATAATATGAGCTATGACATAAGAATATAGCATTTGCTAAATAAACTGGAGCTACAAGTAATCAGTAGATTTGTCAACTAGATATATGGATCCAGAAACTGGCGACTCTTTTCCAGAACATAGAGCATTGTGGCATTTGCTGGAATAGCCCTGAGAAGACATGGAGTAAAACCTCGAAAAAATCTAGTAACACCTCCCTCATTGATGTACAGCTTTCTTGCACAATCTATGATGCCATTGTACTTTCTCTGGCTCTTCTCCAGTTCATCAGACTGCATTGTTGACTTGATTACATCCGTTGGATAGGTAAGAAACCAGAACAAGAACCCTGCGGCCCCAGCAGCAGTGAAGACTTGCCAGGCAGCTAAGTTGTTTACGTTGCCACCTTCTGGGGTCAAGGCATCTTTGAACAGCTCGTAGAAACCTAAAAAATATTGCAGGCTAATCGTAAATCCATTTTCAGATCTACATATATAGAACGTTTAATTTCCCATGTTCTCTCCACAAAAACAGCTGGGAATGCTGTAGCCCTGTGTGAAAAAGTCAGCCTACATCACTGCATCAACAGATTCTAAAGTTTCTTGCAATGGCTTTTAGCACAGTGGAAATGGTGTTTTGTTGTCAACCTCTATGAAAGTTTCTCCAGTTGTCAAATTTGTGTTCACCATTCTATGTGTGTATGTAGCAAGACATTTAATATAGTGCCTTTGAAGTACCCCACAAAAGTGAAGAATGGATGGCTGAGGCATGACAGTCTTTTTAAGGCTATCTGTAAGGATCCCAACCGAGTCCTCCAGGGCCTGAGCCCCTCTTCGTATTAGTGGTGGTTACAATCTTCGTACTAGATCACATAACTTATCCCTATATCGCATCCTTTTTAAGAATGTTTACTGACAACTCCCTGTACAAATCCCAGTACTCTTGGCCTTTGAATTGTCCTCTGTAGTCTAGTTGTCTAAGTTGCATCTGTGTCAGCTTATCTTATCTTATATGATTATTTATAAAGCGCCTCTCACAGCACAGACTATTCAGAGGCGCTCCCAGCGTGTCAGCCCCGAGGGAAAAGAAAGGTCTTTAGGCAGCGGAGAGAAGAGGGCGAGATCCCAAGTAGTACCTTGCTACGGAGAGAGGGGGGCAGGTCATTCCATAGGGAAGGGCCAAGGATGGCAAAAGCACGATGCTGAGCCATCGAAGTCCTTGAGCGAGGGACAAGTAGATCAAGGCGGTCAGCGGACCGAAGAGGGCCGGAAGAGAGAGCAGATAGAGGTCTGCGCATTAGGTCACAGAGGTATTTAGGAGCTTTTCCCAGTTGAGTCCTAGAGACCAGGAGAAGAACCTTGTATTGGATGCGGGAAGCAACAGGAAGCCAGTGAAGTACATCAGTCATAAAGGTAGTTATGTGAGAGAAGCGAGGAAAACGGGCAATGAGCCTGGCAGCCGCGTTCAGAACAGACTGCAGAGATGAAAGGCACGCTTTAGGGAGCCCAGCAAACAATGAATTGCAATAGTCAATGCGGCAGCAAATGAAGGCATGGACCATAGTAGTAAACACTGAAGGAGGAACTGATCTTCTTACAGCCCTCAAACGCCTCAGGTTATAGAAACAGGAACGTGTCAGGTGGGAGAGGTGTTCAGAAAACGAGAGGGTACTATCAAGGGTGACACCCAAATCCCGAACACTGGATGAAAATGAAAAAGCAGGGTATATTGACGACAGAAGTGGATATCAAGTTTAGAAAGTTGCTGCTTAGTGCGAAACCAGATCAGTTGGGTCTTAGAAGAGTTAAGGTTAAGTCGATTTAAGCTTAATGTATGAATAAACGAATTTGAATGATTGATTGTTAAACTCTCCATCACTCAATACACAGGTATTTTGAAGGGGCACTATATAAATTCTCAGAATGAATCCAACCTCTAGGTGTCTGTGTAAGAATGCTCCACATACATCTTAAGTTGATGCCTTTGTTTAGATCAGTGAGACAACCGATGCATGCAGTACTTGTGAGGTTGTTAAAAGGTGCGAGATTCAGTGTTTTAACAGAAGGGGAGGGGGATAGAGTAGTGGTAACACTCGTGGCCAGGAGAGCATAAGGTACGCGGATCGACTCCCGTAACCCCCCTCTAGGGCGGCGCCTTGCATGGCTGCCAAACCGTGTGTTAATTAAGATCTTGATTGTACTTTCATGTTTCAATGTAATCTTATAAATAATAAAGAATATAATTATTATTATTATTATTAGATCCAAACCTATAATATAGATAGTTACAGAATTAGAAAGGCAAATATTTACCAAAATAGATGCCAAAGGCAGGTGTATCTCGAAGACACGTGGCCGGAAGTCCCTGAAACACCCCTCGAACCCCATGATACTTGGCAATAACATAGCCAGCATGGAAAACATTTCGATACTGGATTGTTCCACCAGACTTTGAACGAATTATCTGGATCTGCATCTTTGTTTTAAACTGAAAACACGTTCAGTTCAACAGAGTGAAGCAATACACAAATGATACCAAAGTCATGCCTATGTACAGTAACTCAGGAGGAATTCACTAAGTATATACAGTAGCACTCAAAATTGTCCAAACAGTTCATATTGTATTGTATTTATGAATTTATAAAGTGTCTCTTGCAGTACAACCTAATCAGAGGCGCTCTGAACCTCTTTATATTCAAGCCATTCAAAATGGCAATCAAGACATCAACCAATGACTATTGGTTGATGTCTTGTGCATTAGACACCAGCGCAGTAGAAGTTACCGATTACAATTAGGCCTCACATGCAACCTGTTGAACGACTGATTTATCCATTTTTATTACCCAACGACGGATCAACAGGTAGTTGAGTACCCACTCAGATTGTACTTGATACCCAGGACATCTTTAAAACAATTTGGCACCTCTAATTTTAAGTGTAAATTTTCATACCAACAAGGTGTATCACTGTTGCCAGATATGGCCACAAGCTGGCAACTAGCATATATACTCGTGTACTCGACACAATGTATAAGTAGACTTCATCATTGTTTACTTTGAAATTGAGAAAGTATATGACCATAGTCAATGACCTGCAGGGTAGCTAAAAAAAATGTCCCACACCGGACAAAGTGCAATTTCTCGACAACTGATAGAGATTTTTTAACCAAATTTCAGGATTTACAGGGGAAAGATTTTCCAACAATCTCTGAAAATTTCACTGGAAAATTTTCATTGCTTAAAAATTACAGCTGTTTAAATTCAGTATTTTCAAAATTATGCAGAAAAATGGTCTGCCGGCAAAAAGTGCAATGTTGACGAAAGTCGCCTGGTGGTTGAGAGAGCCAAGTTTGCGAAGCACGTCATGGTTTCTGCTGGCGTGTGTTACTTCATCCGTCTTCCCAGACAAGGCTAAAGTAAATTTATGATAAACTTTACTTTGAAACTCTGTTACCCAGACTCAATGAAGACTGCAAATCTGCTTTAATTTTCCAGGAGAACATTACACCTGCTCACATGGCAAAGTTGGCTCAAGACTGTATTGCCAGACCTTAATCCTTTTAATTATCACACCTGGGAGCTATTCTTGAATGCTACAAGACATTTCATCCCAAGCCAAAGAACATTTATGAGATGAAGAAAGTCTTGCAGTTAATATGGAACCAGCTGCCGCAGGACTCAATCAACGAGGCCATACTGAGCTTCACAAAAAGCTTCGAGCTGTGTGAAAGCGGGGCTGGACACTTTGAACATGCTTTCAGATAACTGTTTAACAGATTTCTGAATTCGCAATGAAAGTTTGACGCTACTTGACATTGAAAACTACGAGTGACTGTCCATTTTTCTGCGTAATTTCGAAAATACGGAACAGAATATTTAAACAGCTGTAATTTTTGAAACAATGAACATTTTCCAGAGAAATTTTCAGAGATGTTGGAAAATCTTTCCCCTGTAAATCCTGAAATTTGCTAAAAAATCTCTGTAGGTTGTCGAGAAATTGCATTTTGTCCAGTGGACTTTTCTTTAGCCACCCTGTACATTGGACTTGTAGTCCTCTATCAGCAATTACATCTGGCATTACCTCCTCTCTTGGAAGCAGAGTATTACAACTGATTGATCTCACTTGATTAACTAATAATAATAATATATTCGTTTATTAGAATCAGGATGACACACTGCAATATCGCTCGTTCGGGCTAGGATAATATAGACCTAGTCTACAAATAGGCTAGTTGTTAGAGTCGTTCTGGTACAATGGTTGTTATGTTTGAGTCATTCTAATGGGGGGGGGGGCAGTTAGCATAAGCTCTAGTTAGGAACCATTTTAGCGCTCAGAACACTCATAGAGCACCCTTGGGATAAAGTTCTTGCTGTCCTTGTCAGGTAACTCGTATTCATGTGGTCTCTTTCTGAGATTGTAAGTGCGTTTTTTGGTGGCAGGAGGGAACAATTTTGTAAGGACGTGGTTCCGATTCCATTTCACGGCCTGTAGGAGTTTATCATCAGCAGCTTCTGCCAACTGAGTGGCAGATCTCGAGTCTGTGAGCAAGAAACCCGCATTTCTTGCTCTTTGTAGAAATCGCTCTAGCCTGTCACGGTCCGCCTGAGTGGCCATGCCCCACCAAGCTGGCACTGCATATATCAAGGGTGGGGTGCTTTCATACTGCCCAGTGCAGCAAAACACTAAACTGTAATTGTGATTACTGGTATATTATTTCACGTGTTCTACATCGAAGGGTACTTGTGATACAGCCGAGTCACACAAGGGGACCAAATATCATAATGTATAAAGGTCCCTACCTGCCATCTGACTGATGTTGGTGATTACCCTTCATGTCATAACCTTGGGAAGTTGTACCCCACTGCAGTTTTTATGCATAACTTTTAAACAGGGAGAGAAATGAAAAATTCCTTTGGCGACTTTTCCTGAATAGGTTTTGCCTACAAAACAGTTTCTATTTTACGAAGTTATTCTTGCATACTGCTGTGTGCCACGGCATCATATTTTGACATCACAGTTGACATTGCATTGGATCAATTGTTTCTGTTAAAGTATTGTTTCTTAGAAAGATAATTTTGGTGTATAGTTAAGGTGTTTGAATGGGAGGAATTCGTAAAACATATTTTAAAAACTCCCTGGTAATTATCTCTTGTGGAACAAGTGATGTAACGTCACTCACTGTGACAGTTGAAAAGACCATTCATATCTCTACAACCATACAGTAAGTCTCAAGAAGGTGACCTCGGTGTCCAGACTACGGTTTTTGACTAAAATTAATTTAAAAAGTCAATGTTTTACACTATACTGTAATTATACCCACAGATCACGTGAAGTGATGCCACTCACCGTGATGTTCCAAGTGCACCATTTTTATCTCCACAGCCAAAGTCTTAGGTGAACTCAGTGTCTAGTCTAAGGTTTTTGACTACAAGGAATCCAGAAGATGTATGCCTGACTCTCAGGTAATTACAGTCATGATCTATTATGCCACATAATAACACTTTGGCGTTTTCTTGATGGGGTAGCTATACTCGTGCTAGGCCATGGATGGGTAAACACATCTGCATTGTTGGTTGAAAATGTAAAATGTAACCGATGTGTGGTGATAACCACTAGGTCAGTCTGAATCTTCAGATTCAGACTAACTTTCTTCCAAGTCAGTGCTGCTCTTCAACACAACTTTCTCTAACAGGACACCTTTATCAAGTTGGGATCAATGTCGCCTCCTTTGTAATGCCTCCTCTTTCTCCTCTGCTTCAGCTCTTGTCGGAGCAGTGCTTTGTTGACTCTTCTCATCCAGCCAGGTCATTCCTTCTTCCACTCAGCCAGGTCTTTCCTTCTTCCACTGTGATTCGAAAAAGAGCTTGTCTTCTTGATTCTCAATGAGCTCCAAGGCATTATCATGCGCAATGTCCAACAGTTCCTCGCTTGTGTCCTTCTTTGGCTTTTTCAGTTAATACATGACAGTTAATAACTATGTGCAATTACAATTAGTCATTTACTAAGAAACACTAATACATTTTTGGGAAGGAACATTCAAAGCGTGAAGTTCATGAAAGTTCATACCAAGCAGATGTTGTCTCTTACACTAATACATAGTATTCTTTGGCCCTGTGAGCCACCTCTAAATGTAAATCAATCTGATTCAATTTGTAAAGAAAATGTTATTTTACTAAAATTAAACAATTTCAGAGGTTCAGAATTAAAAATTTTGGAAATCAGAAAATAAGGATCAACCTAATAAATATAGTTCAATTTAGCTGAAATTCTCATGTTAGTTTTCAAATAGATGAACTGCAATGGTTGGTTCCAACATGGAATTTAAAACAGAATTTTTTTGGGATTGTCCTAATGACCATGGGTAAACACATCTGCATTGTTGGTTGAAAATGTAAAATGTAACTGATGACTGGTGATAACCACTTTGAAATCACTATGAAGCATTTCAATTAACAGGTCAATTAATTCATTAATGTTAATTAAAAAATAAGATCTGATCTGAAAACCACTTACTAAGTCTATTGGTGATTCTGCAAGTGAAGCAACACAACCTGTCATTGAACCAGCAATGAAGTAATCTCGGTGGTTCAGTCTTCTCCCTGGATGTTGTTTATCAGCCAGCATGTTGGAAAACTTGTAAAAAATAAAGACAACTGGTAAAATACACACAGTTCATAATGTGTCAATCATTTACTTTTACACAGTGACTGGCATGAAAGTCTAGTGGTTGATAGCATACTAGTCAACTAGACTAGCAGTTCAATTTCCTGTGTACCAAAAGTATTTTTAATTTTTTCCCAGTGGCATCCTCTAGCAAGTTTCTTGGTAAAGGGAGATAGATGAATGGTAACACTCATGGCCAGAAGAGCATTAGATCGCTGTTTGATACCCATAACCCCCCCCTCTAGAGCGGCACTCTGCATGGCTGCCAAAACGTGTGTTTAATTAAGACTGTGATAATACTGTCATGTTTCAATGTAATCTTACTGCGTACTTGTCAGTTCAAATTAATAAAGAAGATTATTATTATTATAATTAAAATGAAACATTAGTTAGAGATAGAATGACAAGAGAGGTCTTGGCGGATTGTTAGATGCCAACGCAGTGAAAAGTGATTAACACTGAAGAGCCACAGAAAGTCCTTAGTTGGCTTCAGAATCAGATTATCTCAACTATCAGTCATGCAGCATGTCTAACCTGCCGATTACTAATGCCAGCTTTCTTCTATGGGTTTGCTATGGACTAATAACAATTATAGGCCACTCACATATAAATATAATTTTGATTGGTAGTTGGTACTACTTACTAGGACTGTGAATGGGCCCCAGAATAACCAGGAAATTTATAGCCCACTCACAAATAATTCTAATTTTGCCAAGGGTCATCCCCAGGCCCTTAAATCAATTCCTGAAACATACCCTGTATCTGCTAGCCTGCAACCGTTAGCCCTGTCAATTAGTGAGCATCCAAAGCCTGCCTTATTACGAAAGTGATGCTTGAACAGTACATGCAATTACAGTATTCAGCAATCAGCAATTATTCGTTGATGGTCATTGGTCACATTCTCTTCTGGAACAAATAAATCCTGTAGGGTTGTCTCCAACATGTCAAATACTGATAGCACCAGCTTGTCAGCATCTTGCCGTTCCCTTCTACATGTTTCACCATCTGAGTCTCATGGCGTGCAATTTTCTTAACCAATTTCTGGCCATACTCTTATCAAGCATTGGACGACAATCCTACACATTCCACAGCTGCTGTATACCTTCATTTCGGGACTTATACTCCAGCCAAGATAGAAATCCTAAGTAGCACAGTAGCTCATCGTCAATATTTGTCAAGGTCATCAGATGTGCCCACAGATGCGAAATACCTTCTTTGGTCGCTAGAAGATCTTTCCCCAGAACCACTCTCTTTTGCATGATTCTCATTGAAATTTGGGTGACGATGATAAAATATCTGTACAAATCTTCATTTTGCTGCACTCTGTGCAGATTCTTTGACAGTGCCTGCACCACTTGCCCCACCTAGCTACACTGCAGTGTCTGCTGCTTTTGATACTGGAGACCATTAACTTTTGCATGGCCTTCAGCAACTCCCTCTCTCCCTTTTCCTTTTCCCTCTGTCTCTCTGTCTGTCTGTCTGTCTGTCTGTCTCTCTGTGTCTCCATCTCCCTGTCTCCCTCTCCCTGTCTCCCTCTCTCTCAAATATCTGTAAGCCCTTGCACAAGGTATTATATATCCACCCCTGTCAAAGTAGCCCTGTCTGTTCTCTCCACCCAACACACTATCCCATTCCTCTCCCCTTCTCCCAGTTAAGATGAAATATTACACAAGGCAGATAAAAATTCACCCCTCTCTCTACTGATGGGGAAGAAACCCTATCTTTCAACAACCAAGCATCAGGTTCCAGTATGCATGATGCCCTAGATAGTCTAGTTGTGGTAATTCAAGGACATATAGGCAATAGCAGGGAGTCATAAAGTCATGATATATTATTCTGTAAGGCATATATTTCAATAATGCCCTAGACTTTGGTAAATGACGCCAGCGGCTGATGTTGCCATGAGATGTCGTTAAACTGATGGTTTAAAAAAGAACTTCAAACTCTGTGATATTGTCAGTCTCAGTGGTATCTAGTGAATGTTCTTTCAGCAAAATGAAACTTACCAAATCCTATTTTCAGTCTACAATGTCACAGAAAAGACTAAGAAACCTTGCTATTCTTTCCACTGAGAATGAAGAAAAACTGATGACGCCAGCGGCTGATGTTGCCATGAGATGTCGTTAAACTGATGGTTTAAAAAAGAACTTCAAACTCTGTGATATTGTCAGTCTCAGTGGTATCTAGTGAATGTTCTTTCAGCAAAATGAAACTTACCAAATCCTATTTTCAGTCTACAATGTCACAGAAAAGACTAAGAAACCTTGCTATTCTTTCCACTGAGAATGAAGAAAAACTGATGACGCCAGCGGCTGATGTTGCCATGAGATGTCGTTAAACTGATGGTTTAAAAAAGAACTTCAAACTCTGTGATATTGTCAGTCTCAGTGGTATCTAGTGAATGTTCTTTCAGCAAAATGAAACTTACCAAATCCTATTTTCAGTCTACAATGTCACAGAAAAGACTAAGAAACCTTGCTATTCTTTCCACTGAGAATGAAGCAGGCAGTCTCATCAATTTCAATGAAGCTCTCCAAAACTTTGCAGCTAACAAGGCTAGAAAAGTTAATTTAAGTTTGTGCTAGGTCATAATATTTTGTCATCGATTTATTTTCAACACATGACGAGTCTCTAAATTGTCATTTTTCTGTAAAATTCAAATTCATATTTGGGTGGGGACGATTGCCATCACTCCTCCAGGGTGCAAAAATGCCACTAATCAGACATATCAAAAAGAACACCCATATATGCTTGTCCATAGAGCTAACGATGTCATTGTGAACAGCAAGGAGTGTGGATTCTGTTGAAGGAAAACAAACGATATATACATATGCAAATTAAAAGGAAATATTAACCAGTTGGAAGATAAGTGAGATTACACAGGAATGAAAACACTCGTTGAAGAATTTCAGATAAAAAATTAAAAATTGCAACGTCAACAGGGTCAAGAGTTTTCTTAAGTAGAGGATGAACTATGGCATGAGCAAAGCAAATGGAAAGGATCCTTCATCCTACAAGAAGTTAACCATTGAAGTTATGTGTGGACCTAAGACACTAAAACACTCTTGGAAGAGATGTACAGTGTACGGGAGAGAGCTTTCGTTTAGTGAGGAAAAGATGAGTAAATAAAACTCTGCAAGCATCCCTGGCTGGAAGTAGTTTAAAACAGATGGTAGAGAGGTGAAGCAGAACACTCAAATGCTAAATTAGTTAAATGCGCAAACTTGGCAGATGAAAACAGTTTTCGTACAAGTTTGTGCAGTGTTGTTTAAATCTGTGGTCGGATGGAAGACGACAGTGGTGCCACAAATATTCTACCAGACTTCTGCGGTGCCTAACTTCAGAAATAGCAGAGTTAAACCAAGGCTGTGGCATGTGCTCAACAACTTTCTTAGTTCTAAATGAGATATGCTTATCTAGAAGCTCAGTTAAAGTATACTGTGACAGTACAACCAGTTCATTAGCTGTTTGTGATACAGATCAGGAAAGGCCAAAGTATCTTGCTTCAGCTTATATAAATCAATTTTATGCCAGTGGTGAAATTTAAGAGTTTTGTAAGTTGGTAACAGTTAAATTGTAAATCAAATTTTTGAAAGATAAATGATATAATTCAAAAGCTGATTCAACAGAAGAATAAAGCAATATGTAGCAGAACGAGTTACCAAGACATCCAGCCTCCAGGGTATGACCTTTGTTATGTGTAGGAAATATCAACTGTTTCAAGCCCAACTCTTCCAGAATATAAAGAAATGCTGAAGAGCAGTGACTGGCTTCATCAAATATATATTGAATTATTCACTTATAATAACTATTTCAGAAGAGGAAGAAATCAAATATTTCAATTAGTGACTGAAATTAGCTGAAAAAGTTAGTCAGAGAAGGATGATGGGTGATAATGGTTCACAAGCAATACCTGCTTGTTGTCAGGACTCAGGGAAGCATACAGGACCTCAAATGAATTAGTATCTGGAACAGTTTATGTGAACCTATTCAGGACATGCGACTTGAAAAGGAAAGCTAGTCCTGAATCTTTACCATTTGCACCAAGTTTCATTCAGAATAAAGAAATTTTACACAGTAAGATGAGAAATGAATGCCAGTGTATCGTTATCTTGAAGTCAAGTCGGTATACGGACTATCGCACATACAACGGAACAGTTCCACTCAAAGGATGATTGCTCATAGGACTATCACTCATAGGGTGATCGCTCATAGGACGATCATCGCTCATAGGACGATCATCGCTCATAGGACGATCATCGCTCATAGGATGATCACTCATTGGGACGATCGTTCATAGGACGATTGATTGTCCTAGAACCGTTAAGTCTTACCTAGAGCAGGTACATGTAAGGACTGCTCACAAAGAAAGTTATGTAGAGCTGAAGATTTATTCCAGATAGAACAATTCTGGCCATTGTTTACATTTTGAACTGAGAAATACTCGTATACCATAAATTATGATTTTTTGCAGATTTCATCCACAATGGTGTGGGTGTAATTTGATATGGTTAGCAAACCCTTATTAAACGGAACAAAAAGCTGAAAAAAGGTCAAAAACTGAAGCTGAAAAGTTTATGTCTTACAGAAAACCTGGATAAAAGATTGGTAAAATACATTAATTAACCCTTGAAGGTTACATATTTTTAATGCTACTTTGGCCCATAATATTTTGCTAAGCATAAGTGTGAATATAACTTATTGAAGCAGAAACATAATGTTACAGTCTCCCATTTTTTTATAAGACCTGCAGCGTCTACCCCAAATGGATAGAATGCAGAGTAGGCACGTCATGCCATGTTGTTGTCGATAACTGCACCATCCCTGGATAGCGGAGTGACAAGTGGCCAATGGGTTGGAGTCTGGCCCATGGAAGTACATGCCTATATATCCTGCACACCAGTTATGGGACTCAGGTGGGGATTTACCATGGCTAGAAGTGGAAGACATCAGGACTAACTCTATAAAATCAAACTTATACATAATGTTACACACTCTGCACAATTAAACTAATCTAAATGATGTACTAAAGACATTCAGTCAGTTTGCCATATATATTAAACAAAAGATGAATCAGTTAACAAAACTAAACAAAACTTACTACAGTTGGCGTATAGCTGATGTTCCAGCAACCTAAACTAAGCTATATTTAGATGAAGAGGCTGTTGACTGAATAAATTAAATCTTGCCACTCAAACGAAATATTGTCGTTTGAGTGGCAAACTCAAACAGAATGGATGCCTAAATATTTTACTTGACACTGGTCCCTTTTCCTCTTCAGGGGCCGTATGCATAAAACGAGAGTAGCTTATTCCCTGAATAGCGCTTACGCCCGGAGTAACTATTCCCTGAATAAGCCTTGGCTGTCGTTGGCATGCATGACCCTGTGTAGCCAGCGGATTAGTTATTCCGGGTGTAAACTGTGCGAGACAATGCATGTCTCTGGGTTTTCCCTGCGCGAAAATACCCTCATCATTACAGTGCATTTTTTAACATGTTGACTGGTGGGGAAATTCCCCACCAGCCCTCTCGAATTCCCCACCAGTCCTTGCCCTTTTCCCCACCAGTGAATTGTGCCCTTTTTAGTCCCAAATAATTATTTGTTTTGTCATTGGTGTGACCTTATGCATATGATATACTGTAAATGCAAACCACAGTAGACGTGAAATCTCTATAATTTATATTTCTTATTTAAAGCGAAAACTAAACATAAACTAAAACCGTAAAACTGAATTTTGGTTAGTGGTTACGTTAAAGCTACTCTCTAGGGATTGGGATTATCCAATATACGCAAGAATAATATTGGTTAAATTACAAGCATGCCGAGTAAGCTTACAGAAAGAACTAAGAAACGCAAAGCAGGTTTGCTTTTGAATAGCACTAAGAAATGTCAAAAGCTTTCAGATTTATTTGGCCAAACTCGACAGCAAACAATTACAACCAGTCTGCCAGCAACCAATCAGGCAACAACAGTTAGGCCTAACTGATGGCACTCGACAGATGATGTAGCAAATGCAGCCAGGGCCGTTTTTAAGGTTCCGCGAATGTCGGTGCAAAAAGTTACAAAAGGGGCCCGTGTTGGTCGAGCGGCCGTTGGTTTGCCAATACCATGTAGCCTACGGCGTATAAATATCATCAAAAATTAGGCCTATATCTAAGGCTTTTCTAGTAGCTAATGTTGCTATCTGCATGACCTGTTCACTGAGTTAATAGGCTTTTATATCCTATTTATCAATTAGTTATAATTCTTATACACACTATGACACTATTAGGGCCTAAGTCACTAAGTGACGGCCTCTGTGACTGCTTCAGTTAGTGTAGGCCTACACATGGACACTTCAACAGTGTGTAAAATCAATTTGTCAATAAAATCTGATAAATCTTAAATATGTAATTAATTCTTGAACGCTGCAGCCTGCAGCAAATGAGCAAATGTCACAGACCAAAATATCAGCTAGGCCTAAATATCAGCAAAGTCCGTGTTCATCTCTCACATGCAGTCACGCTGTTTGGTGAAATCCAGCAAGTTCAGGCATGGGCGGCGATCCCAGAGGGGTCGAGGGGGACAAGACCCCCACCTTTAAGAGTGGGGGGTACACGCCATGCATCGGACCCCCCAAATTTTGAAGAAACCCCAAAAAAGGTCATCACATTTTTTCGTGCTAGAGTTATGAAATTTGTTCAAATTTTTTGACCTTTTTTGGACCAGATCAGTTCAAAACTCTTTTTTGACCAGATCAGTTCAAGAATGTCCCCCCCCCCCCCCACTTGTCAAACAAGATCGCCGCCACTGAGTTCAGGGTTAGGGTTAGGGTTAGTGTTAGTGTTAGGCCTCAACGCAGTCGACCCTCACAGTTCCTACGAAATTGTTCTACTCAGAAGTGTTCGTCTTCTCTGTTCCTGTAATTATTAATACAGACCCGACTGACTCACAAAGCGTAGTAGTAGAAGTTTCAGTTTAATGACCCGTGTGACAACAAAGATCAATTGATTCGCATTCCTCATTCATCCAGGCTTGGAACTGGCTCCGAAGCTAGCGGGGTAGGCCTATATTTAAAAAGTCTGGCAGAACGTGTGTTAGTTGGCGTCTAAGGGAAGAAGCTCATTACTTAGAGACTGTCGCTCCAGCCAGTGTCAATTACATATGTTAATATATATGTATATATATATGTATATATATATATATATTTATGGATGTGTATAAATATACATATTATAAATAACGTTCTGACTCCGCGGTTCACCAGCCCGACCTGTTATCTCGCAGCGATCGGCTAAAAACAACACAACAGCCGCTGGTAAAAGGAATACGATACCAATTAGTCGACACGAGTGAATGTATCTTCCCATATCGGGGTTGACAATATGAATTTCCATATTACCAAGACAGAACTCTATACGTTAAATTTTCAAGATTACGCCTAAACAAAGACGCCCATGACAGTACACTGACATGAAGAGATAGCGCTCTTAGGAAGCTTCAACTGATGAAGAATGGACCGTATCCAGGTAAAGGAGGCTACTTGTTAAAACAGAAAATGGCTAATGTAAATGTTTCTTGTTTATTAGACAATTATATAATAATAATAAATATTAAATTAATATTAAATTAAATTATGACATTAAATAATAAATTAACTAATATAAAATATTATAATAAATAATTATTAGTAATTATTCCTGTGGCCCACAGCTCAGAAAGGTTTCTCTGATTCAGTGCTTTTTGACTTAAAATTACGCGCGAAAAATGCCCTTTTTCAAAATTCCCCACCAGTGAAAATTTCTTAAAAAATCCCCTGCATCATTACCCACAGTATGGAACCTGACGCGGCACTTCGAATGCAACATTGTCAGGTATCGCGTCAAATTTTAGCATTTTGTGACGGCAAACGAAAAGCAATATAAAGTTCGTTGTCGGTGAACGAGGCGAACTAATTATGTCGCCTCTGAAACACTTTTTGACGTCTAAAATTTCGTCGAAGCGGCGAATCACAATGGCCGCCATCTTTGTTAATCACCACTAAGCTAGGAATAGCGGACTTACACCTAGGGTAGAATCGGAATAGCGTTATGTCCAGCGTAAGGCGGTACGCCTGTCTCATGCATGCAGGATTAATCCACTACTCCGGCGTAGGCCAGATTTAAGCAGGGATCGGTTTGGACCGGAACGCACCGGAACGGCGTTCTGGTTCTTTTTTTGACAGCCTGTATTTTAAAGACAGGATTCACAGGAACATTAATTTTCTAGACACTGGCGTTCCGGTTCTTTTTTGTTTAGGACGGAATCCCTGGATTTAAGCTGGGAATAAGTTACACCTGTCTCATGCATACAGCCCCTGGACAGTAAACAATAACTTGCTGCTTAACACTAGAGGATTTCTACCTAGCTACTACACTGCATACATTACCTCACCCTTGGGTAAGGTAATGTATGCAGGGTCTCCTCTCTTGTCTCTCAGACAGCTTTTTGTCACCAAACTAACCCTCTTCCACTCCTGTAAAACCACCAGTAGCAATCCTCAGCTCCAAGAAAGAACTAGCTGCCCAGAATCTTGAGATTCCTCTTGAGCCAAACACTTTCTGGCCTGCCTCAAACTAATGCCAATTGCTCGCCTCAACTCAGGTGAGCATAAAGCCAGTCCTCCTACCAAACCCCCAGTCCATCCCAATCCATCCCCATGTGCACACATTTGCATTTGGGATTAAGCTACTTAGCTGGAGAGCCTTAATTTATATATTCCATAGCCAGAGTCTCAAGCTAACAATACCAGACTGGAATTAACATCTGTCAAATGAAACCCAATACATTTCTTGAGTGATATACAGTGATATACAGACTGCTGTCAAGTGTGAGGTAAACCAAATATTCAAACTAATCAGTGTAGCAGAGCTGAAATTTAAGGAATCTAATTCCTTGCAGTAATAACTTAAGAATTGTTAGAAATGGAGTTGAAGCATTAACAATTTAACATCGAATTTTAAATCAACATCAATTTCTTTAACAAATACAAAAGCATGTCACTTACTTACAATATGCTTTACTTTTTCCATGTATCGCAGATTTTATATCGATTTTTAACCTTATTTATTGCTGTTCAAAACTATTTTCTTAACTGGTCATTGCAATTTTATTTTAACATATTTAACATGTCCAGCATTCGGCAGACTATACTCAGTGTGAAGCAATGTCAGCAACCGAAAATGCCTGCAAAGAAATGGCTTTGGCTTAAATATAATGTGACTGTATAAATCTAAATTGAACAAAAGTTTTGTAAGTCTCGATTAGCATGTCAACATGCAACCTAAAAGTAACAAATACATACAGTATAAATGACAGCTCTAAATACTAAAATGTTAGCTGAATTGTGTGTTCCAGTCCAAACATACCTGATAATAACTTGTGAAGAGTGTAGCTCGAAAGAACATTTGCCCTACAATTGGTGAACCTAAAAATCACATGAATCAATACAATAAGCTTTTTCAAGAAGTAGAAGAAAAGGAAAAAAAGGAAGATGCACAGTCCATTAAGCTAGCCCTGAAAGGCAGCCAGCCAGCCATAGCTATGAATTGTTAGCAGCTTCATTTTTCTTAACCTCAGCATATGAGGGCAAGTGCCCAACTCTCTCCCTTGCCACTTGAGGGAGATATTAACAGTGTATGTTCAGTGTACTCATTATACCTTATTTGGCTAGGGGGTACAAGTGGAGCTAAAATCTTGAGAAAAATAATTTCTGCCTTAGCAGGGTTTGAACCCCAACCTCTCTCAGTTGAAAGTCCAGCATGCTAACCACTAGATTATCATATGCCTTCAGTCCTTCACGCATGTAAAATGGCAGTACCAACTGTCCACTTTGGAATCTGTCATCTCTCAATTGTATTTGGGTCCTATGCCAGCAGTTCTCAACCTGTGGTCCGCGGACCACTGGTGGTCCGCGGCCATCTGCCTGGTGGTCCGCGAGCAGGGCCTACAATTTACATTTTTTACAATAAAAACATGCAAACAGACAAATTTTGTCAATTTTAAAAATATTTGTTTAAACATTTATTAAATTTAATAGTAAATAATAAGTAAAATACTTAATCTTATCAAATTTATTATTTTATACTATGATTTTATATGAATTTGTAATTTTATAGAGTTTCCAGTGACACAATTTTTAGTGGTGGTCCGCGACCGAGACACAAAATTTATAACTGGTCCTTGAGTTTGAAAAGGTTGAGAACCGCTGTCCTATGCAGTGAGGTATTGGTCATACAAGATGAAACACCATAGAAAACCCCCAAAGCTACACTGATATGAGAAACCTCTGCAAAGCAAAGGGGCCATCCATATATTACGTATGCAAAAATCCGGGAAAATTGGACCCCTCCCTGTTCGCAAGCGTATTTTTTCCACCCCCCCCCCACCTGCGTACGTACTCTTGACGCACACCCCCAAGACCAGCTGCAGAATGTGTCAGTTCGACAGCTCCAGGCAGTGACTGTCTGCACTTTAGGCCAGATTGAAGGATGTGTAATCCATGGATTCACTGAGTTGTGTGATAGTTTAATATTAGCGTTCAGATGTAAGGACGTAAGGTGGCATACAAGTGACACCTCTCCCACAGTCCTACTTCCCCTGGTAGTACCTGCTAGCTGAAAAGACTATGGCTCACTTGAAGGTCAATCAATTTGTGGGCCAATACAGACAACTTATAGGTTTACCCCCCCCCCCCGTTTCCGTATGCAAGCGTACGCAAGCGCATGCATTTGCTACTCCCCCCTCCCCCTCCATGCGTACATAATATATGGATGGCCCCAAACTCATTCTCAGTAAACAATCTGAAAACATGACCATTATCAAGCAACTTTCACACAAGTGACAAATGACCTAAGTGGCCGATGAAACATGCAGAAGCTAATAGTCTACTGGGGCCACGTGTATGACCAGGTCGTAAGTCCTAGTTCAGACTAGTTTTGGCTCTAAGCCCGACTAGCGAATAAGATCAGTGTGCATGTCGATGTCTTAGTGCGCGTAGTCCAGACCAAGGCTAAAGCCACCGGAACAGCCAGGCGTAGATTGACTTGTCCAGCCTAGTACGAACAGGAAGATGGTGACGACTATGTTGTTTGAAGTTTAAGACGCCAAACAGAGTGGATTCTGAGTGGATTTTGGCGATCCCTAAACAGGGATCACCGAAATCAACTCGACTCGTTCTCAGACAATGAACTTTATGATGCTTTTCGCTTTCGTCGTCACAAATTTTTAATAATCTGTGACGAATTGGCCAAGTATGTGGAATTCAATGCGCCGCAGAAGGGTCTGACTAGCTAAGAAGCTGTCTGTGCTCATCACTGTAACAAATAAGCATAGTAATTTACATTCAGTGTTATAAAATGTCAAGTTTTCCATGGCCCTTTCGTCTACAAAACACAACACTCAAATTAACCTGCTTTAATACTGGCCAGTCAATGGCTATCAACATCAACATGTTTTCACAATTTCAATTCCATTCAATTTATTGTTAAAAAACAATCAATGAAGAAAATCAAGCAATAACACAATATGCAATAAAGGGACCAATGTCCAACTTAATTAGGGACGCACATGTACCATAGATAAGTCTAGGATGGAACTTGGTTAGTCAAGGTAGATCAAAATCAGAACCAAATCAAGTCATACAGAATGGATATTAATACATTTGCGCATGCACGATCGCCCACAGCCGCATAACTATTGACGCTGGGTTTTACCACGTCAATTTCAGTTTGACCACGCCCATTTTTGTCTCCGACTAGCTACGCCCACTCTTAAACTAAGTTCATGCACGCCACTTGCCGCTGGCCTACTTGGTCCGGACTAAGCCTTTTACGACCGAGTAGTTTGCAACCTGCTCATACACGTAGGCCCTAAAGTCTATTGATGGGATGACACATGGGATGACAGACCAGCATCCTGAGCAGAAATTATCACACACCCATACCAGATACTGTTAATAGATGTGCAGTGAAATGGAAGATAAAAAATCTGGCTAGACTGGAGAACTTGGGGTCATCCCGAACCCTGAAACCTGAATCCCGAAAACACTGAAAATACACAACAGCCCAATTTTGCAAAAACTGCTTTATAGAAAGTGGTCATAATCCAGAAAACCATTCAAATATTCCCACAATGAAACTGTAATCTTTGAAATATAACTCTTTTAAAAAATGCATTGTTGAAGTTTGAAAGTCTCTTATACATGACAAATTGATTTCGGGGATCCTGCCAAAATTCGTTTAAGGGATTCGGGTTTCGGGAATTCACTACACACCCAGAGGGTAAACGTACGCTTTAGCGTAATTAATTATTGGCAGGATTTCGAAAAAACGAATAGCATAAATAATTATTTCATCCAATTTCTCGTTTGAACTATGTTTTCATCGACCTTCCAGCTTCAAGTTTAGTTTTAATATTACACGTTTTAATCGTTCATCCATCCAGCTTTCAGTTTTAGCTCATTTTCATCGCACATCGAGCTTCTATTTTAAGTTTTAATATGACACATTTTCATCGCTGATAGAGCTTGTAGTTTGAGGTCTATTCACTTCGCACATCCAGCTTCTCGTTTTATCTCCATTTTCATCGCTCGCTCATCCAGCTTCCAGTTTGTTTTAATATGACACATTTTCATCGCTGATACAGTTTGAGGTCTATTTTCTTCACACATCCAGCTTCTCATTTAATCTCCATTTTCATCGCTCATCCAGCTTCCAGGTTGATTTCTATTTTCATCGCTCATTCAGCTTCCAGTTTGATTTCTATTTTCATCGCTCATCCAGCTTCCAATAATTAATTACGCTAAAGCGTACGTGGACATTTCGTCCAATAATTAATCACGCTAAAACCTACGTTTACCCACCCGAAGAACTTAATAGGAAAATCCTTGCTTCAATTCACATTCACTGTTATGGTAGCCTGAAGTAAACAAAAGCTAGAAAGTTACCGGTATTTAACTGGGAAGTTCAATAGAACTGTATTCCACTGATGTTACAAGCACTGTTAATATTTTGTAAACGATAAGTTTTTTGTAACCAAGGTTAATAAATAGAACTTGTCGAGTAAATAGAATTTGTTGAGTAAATCCGGCGGTTATGCAAAATAGTGAATAAATTCTTTATTTACCGACGCCCTTGTAAAGACCTCCTATGCCTTCCCATCGCAGAGTCTTGAGGAAACAATCGGCAAGTCCTTTATAGACTGGCTTATCGACCGGCTGCGTCTGAAGTCGAACCTTTAACGTGTCGAATGGATGTCCAACCAAACAGACCGCTATTCCAGCAACCGTACCAGACAAGGAGTTCTTCACTGTTCTCCTGACAAAGGATTGATCTGGTTTGCTCCCCATTGTTGATCCAAATAATTTCACCTTCTCTCAACCTCAGCCTATTTACTTTGTTACCTAATCATAAACGAAGTAATAACTACGTTAAAGTATCTAGCAAGCAAACAAGACTGCAGACTCTGTGCAACTCGCCTCTGGCCTCGTGCTAGTTTAGCCTATAAAGTACCTCAGCCTGTCTAAAAATAGCTCGCTGCCATTTAAGAACCTGGCCCAAAGTGTGTAGAAGGACGAAATTGCTATCTGTTGCATATACTTACCGTTAAAACTCTGTCAAATTCACTCCATTGCTAAAAAGTGCGTCTCGTAGTGATTTTTAATACAGAAAAAGTTCATAGCTCGAGAATAAATAACACGTAAACAGTCAAATTTAGAGTGGGATTAGACTAAATAGCCTACTTTCTAGACCTTAACCAGACACATGAATGGTCTATAGGCTACCGCGAGAGGCGCTTTATAAATGCCCATATACAATACAATACAATACATCTGTCCCAGCTTGCCTGCTTAATTAAATCATGCATCTCGAGGCTAATGTATTGAAAATCTGTCGAAAACTCTAGAAAGCTAGAGAATGCTGCTCTTTTTGCATCCAAGATAATATTTCTTCATATACGCAGAGGTTATAAAACACATACGGTGTCACGACAATGGTTCACGGACAAATGGTTCACCGACAAAAGGTTTACGACAAAAGGTTCACGGACAAATGGTTCACGATCTTCCAGCTTCTAGTTTGAGCTATATTTCCATCGATCTTCCAGCTTCTAGTTTGAGCTATATTTTCATCGACCCCCTCGACGCCCCCCCGTGATCGCCGCCCATGCTTTTGACTATAAAGTGTCCTTTTGACGATGAGCCTCGCATTTGGTTCAAGGTCAGCACAATGTCATGGTGAAACGAAAAATGACGAGTAGGCTGCTGTAGGCCTAAGGTGGAGCTGCATGAGCCCAACATAATCTTGAATGTCAGGAGACAGCTATAGGTTTAGGGATAAAAGCTCAGAATAGGTAACCAATGAAGTTGTGGCCTAATGTGGTCTCTGCAGGCAATGTATTTGACTAGACGAGATCTCGACGCATTGTGAATTTAACAGGCTTACAAGCGGTGCAAGGATAGATTTTGATAGATCAGAAAGCACAGAATTACAATAGTCAATCCTGAACATAACAAGTGAATGAACTAGAACGCGAAGGCATGACGATCATCATGATGGTGGGTCGAGGACTCGAGGGGAACAAGACCCTCACCTTTAACAGTGGGGGACACACGTACCATGCAGGTGTCCCCCAATTTTGAAGAAACACCAAAAAAGGTTAGGCCTAATACATTTTCCACCACTTTTTTGACCAGATGGTCCAGATCAGTTCAAAAGTGTCCCGTGCCCCCCTCCACATGTCAAACAAGATCGCCGCCAGTGGCTGCAAGACTCAAGCTAGAATACAATATAGGCCTATGCCTAATAGGCCTACAACATTCATTTATTTGATATACGATGTTGTCATAGAAGCAACATATGTGACAAATGATGACAGAAATTTGATCATCGTCTAAAACTCTAAGCCATAGGCGTAATTTATGGGGGGTACGAGGGGTACCCGTACCCCCCCACTTGCCGTACCCTCCACTTTTTTAAAAATGCCAATCAATATTTTATTGTTGTGCCTTCCCAGAGATCGCAGTCTGTACCTTGCTTCGTGTACGTATGTAAGAAATTTTTCCCTCACTTTTTAGACCAAAGTTATGCCCCTGCTCTAAGCTGTTCGAGAGAGAATGCATTTTGCAAAAACATGAGCGAGCCCAAGGCCCAAATAAGAGACTAGTTAAACTTGAATTTAATATGCATCTTTATATTATTATTATTATTATTATTATTATTATTATTATTATTATTATTATTATTATTATTATTAATATTATTGTTTTTATTATTATTATTATTATTATTATTATTATTGTTATTATTATTATTATTATTTTTTTTTTTTTCCCCGAGGTACATATGATCCCTCGGGAGTTCAAAAATTAGGGGGGCATTGTTCTGGAATGGCTAGTCTTCGCAGATGGTTTTATCGGTGCAAAAGGTGCTAACAAAAGCGACAGCATTGAAGCGTTGGATTGCCATAGATAAGCGCTGATAAAGGAAAGTAGTCTCTCTATTGTCTCCTGATATTTGGGCCAGGCGGTAGCCGAGGAGGTTGATCAGTGCAAGGCCTTCCTGATTTATTGGACCCAGAGTTTCAAAGGCCAAGGGCACAAAGCAATATGATGACAAAATGGCAGTATATTTGGATGTTTTTCTGTCCGCTGCTATCTCGGCAGCAGCCCCTGCAACCTCAGCTGATCTGGTGCGGTATGATTCTGCCAGGGTGTCAATAACAGTGGCGTCCCATGCAAGGCATTTACCACCCTCCCACGGGATAAGAGTTACCCCATCAGGACGTCTCCCATCAGACCTGACAAGTCCAGTGGGCTCCTTTGTGGCTGGAAAGCCAGCTTTGGTGAGGCCACGCCAAATGATGTCGTTTAGTAGAGCATGTCTGGCAGTGCGACCTGGCCCGAGGCTGCATGACATCCCATGTGAGCCGTCCTCTTGGACCGTCGCTCCACAAGGGCATTCGTGAGGAGCACATAAATCCGCCCCGAGGCGCAGTCCTGTTGCGATACGGACTGCTTCGTCATTTAGCCTCAGTCCACAAGCGCTTATGGGGAGCGCTAGTAGCCAATCACCTGCGTGCGGTGAGGCGACTGCCTTTATTATTATTATTATTATTATTATTATTATTATTATTATTATTATTATTATTATTATTATTAAAGCAGTTTTATATAGCGCCCCTTCAAGATTGCCTACTCAGTATACCACTCCCAGTCCATCCACGGTCGAACAAGGCCCTGGTAATAAAATTACGCGTCATCTTTATCTGGAACTCTGAACCCATGAGGAGTTTGAGGACTCGTCATGGTCGTACTGTAGTCCCCGGCGCCGCCGCCATCCGCCGCTACGCCCTCAAGTCGAAACCAGTCGCTAAGCTATCGACTGCTAGCGACTTCATTCACTTAATATTTTTCTTGCTGTTTTAATCGCGGTTTCCAAGTAAACAATGACAGGGCAGTGCTTCTAGGCCTACTAGCTAACGGCTGGCAACATAAAATAAATTAATCGTCCATGTTGTTGTCTATCAATGCAAATAATTATAGGCCTATCTATGTAGAAACTGAAACTGAAATTTGTCAGTAGGCTAACTGAAACGAAAACGTAAATTATTTCAGAACTGAAACTGTACTAAAAACTAAAATTATTTCAGAACTGAAACTTGAACTGAAATAGAAATTACGAACCCATTAAAGCTGAAACTGTCATTATTTTCAAAACTGAAATATCACAGGGTTGGACTTAGTGGTATGCTTCATTCCTTTTATAAACACTCAAATGCGTCACACATTCACATTAACATTAATTTTCACCGTCATCGGTCTGTTCCCTGTCAGCATGCCCACTTGGAGCTGAGCCTATGTTGGACTTATTAGACAGATTGCCCAGTGACAGCCTGCTGCGACCCCCTCCCATCTGATTTATTTAACTTTGTTGTTTTTTGTTGTTGTTTTTTTGTTGTTTTTCCTTTTTTTGCCACTAAGTCTTACTATTCTGTTAACTAGTTGCCCACCTTTTGCAAATTCGTTGTCTCTAAATAGGTCTACTCAAAGGCTCATGTGTACATGGCCGTCGTCGAGTTTTGTTAAGTAAATGGGGGGCCCTTACTAGCGGGACCCTGATCCTTTTAGGGCTTCCTATTGACCACTCACAGCATGATATAGCCTTCTAAACCCATGAATATCTTAATGTTTCAAACCTTTTCAGCATCATAGTGGCTATTTAAATTATATTTTCTTGTATATTGTCACGTTTGCGTTGTGGATCAATAAATTGAATTGATTGATTGATTGATTGATTGATTGACCCATATTCCTATATTGGACCCGTGTAGAGTTTATGTGGGTCCCATCTACTGCCCACGGAAATGATGGCACGCTCAGTACAGTATGCGGTACAATGCATTATATTGTTAGGTTATAATCACGTATTGTTATCCAATAGACATACTTGATTACATGAGAAGTCAAGAACAAGTCGCTAAGTCAGTCGATAAGTTTAAGCGACTTAGTCAGTCGATAAGCTGCGAATTAGTCGACTGAGTCGCTAAGTCAGTCGCTAACTCATCAAGTCAGTCGGTAACTACTTAACGACTGACTTCGGGTTCTAGGTCGTAGTTATCTGAGCGTAATGCTGGAAAGAGACTATACGTAAAACGTTCTCTTCCATGCAAACAGCGCGAAATAGACGCTCCTCTTGCTGCCTTGCCATTTCCTTGGCGCTGGGGCGGAGGAAGATGAGAATCCTTAATTGGGCCTCAAGGGACCGTGCAAGGCCTTCTTATCCCTGTCATCTGCGTTAGTAAAACCCCACCATGCAGGCAGTGGCGACGATCTTGTTTGACAGGTGGGGGGACACATCTGAACTGATCTGGTCAAAAAAGAGTTTTGAACTGATCTGGTCAAAAAAGAGGTCAAAAATTTGTTTCGTGCTAACGTGCGAGAAAAAACTTTTGACTTTTTTGGTGTTTCTTCAAATGTGGGGGGCCGATGTATGGTGTGCTGCCTTGCCATTTCTTAAAGCACTCTTAAAGGTGGGGGTCTTGTCCCCCTCGACCCCCCCCCGGATCGCCGCCCATGCATGCAGGGGAGGCAAGTATTACAGTAGATGGGCCATAGTGGTCGCTCGAGCGACTTCATGCAGGGCCATACTTGGAAGGACACGGGCCCGTAGCACACTAAAGCATACATTGATGAGGCACAAGATATGCTAGATCTCCTTAGGTGCTTGGCCATCGAATAGAATAAATTCAATAAAATATTCTTTATTGGAACCAATGGCGAACAGCATTTTGATGTACATCAACTTAAGCTTGTTAACACAGATTATAGGGCCTATACAATGTATAAATCTAATAATATGCTCTCTTTGCTCTTGCTCCACCGGGTTCAAGCTCGTCTGTTGGTCTGACCAGCGAGATGAGCCGAGATCTGATCGTCTGCCTGAAACCTCCCCCTCAAACTGTAGGTGGATACATTCTTAGAAAGTTACGATAACATATGCAACAAAACCACAGGCCTAAATCTGTAGTGAAACGAAAGAACTTCGGCATGGAGACTCGGCAACAATAGGCCTAATAGGGCCTAGTCCAAACTTGCGGGAATTATCAAGCAAATCCTGCATTTAGACGAAATAATCCGCCAAATCGAAAGAGACCTCTGTCAGCAGGGGCGCCCGCAGGCTTAAAAATTGGACGCACAGCCCACTCGTAAACAAGTAATAATGGCCGCTTGCTCGCTTTGCTAGGCCTACCATAGATCTAAGTAGGAAAATTGAAATAGCTGCCACATAGGCTATAGAGTAATGAGCAGGCCCGTAGCCAGAGGCAAAATCAAGACGAGGCAAACCCCCTCCCATCCCCGTCCCGTCCCCTGACCTTCCGTCCTCTCCCCTTCCTTTTTGCCCCGTCATCTCACCTTCATATCCCTTGCCTTTCCATACGGCCCCGCCCCCACCCTTTTCCCTGCCTTCCCTTTCAAAACCATCCCCACCCCTCCCCAGCCCTTCCCTTTAAGTGGGAACTGTGAGGGTTCGGGGTATATTACCCCCGAAAAATTTTCTATATCGTAGATGCTCGTACTTGAGTTTTAGAGCATTTTAAAACCAATAAAAGCAGCATTTTGTGGTGCCTAAATATGATTTGGAATGCTGTGTAAAAGTCTGTCTGCAATTATGATCATACCTGAAGCCGAAGCAAATTTTTGAAGTAAACTTTACATTTTGCAGATTTTTTGCAGGACTCTAATTGTGTTGTTCAACTTGTTCTAACTTCTATGAGATGTATTAACACATTTCAGTTTACTACATAACAAACACTATACAAGTTGTGTTACACAAGAGGATATAATGTAACCAACTAAAAAGTTAGAGGATATAGGCCTAATGTAACCAAATGAAAAGTTATAGGCCTAGGTCTTATTTTATTCGACAACAAAAAAACAGAAAAGTAGTCGTTTTACCGGTTGTCGGCTTATCATGATCTTGTTCTGTAGCCGACTAAGTCTTCTAATTCAAGTTTATTTGAAGTTATTTCTTAAACTTAATTCGTAATAATTATGATAAAAAAACAGATCGCTAAATTTTTAAGGGCCGCTGATCTGAATGTGCTAGATAAGTGTTCGGTTATAATTACAATTAGCCTACTTACGATTACTGAAACTTAGGAAAGAAAGCAAAATGGCGATTTTAAATTGTATAGACGGGTCCATAGTTGCCTAGAATGTCTTCGTACACATAAAGGTCAGCAGGGATAACTCATTAATGTTAATAGGCCAGACGCTTGGAGTAGAAGCTAGGCAAGGTAATTGTAATAGTAATCTCTAAACTTCAAAAGCGCCACTCGAAGGCCAAGTGCAGTGCACCAGCCTATTCACGAGCTCAACATCAAATCAAAGGGGTTCCAGAGAGTAGTCCAAAAGAGATCCGAGTTTGTGTTCTAGAGCAGTGGTTCCCAAACCGTGGCCCGCGGGCCAAAAGTGGCCCGCCAATCCTTTTAATGTGGCCCGCGACAGTCACTCACAAATTTTGAAAAAAATTAAATTACCTTGTTTTCTTGATTTTCGATTTAAGTTAAGTTAAGTTCTTTTTTTCTATTATTTTGTTTTAATCTTAGTTCACTTTTCGTCAAGCTCTATGCAGCGTATTTACACTTCCATTGAAAAAGACGTGTGTTTTATCTTGCATTGTTGTAAATTGGCACTGACAATATGCCAAAAACATGTTCCATTCGATGTCAGATGTTACCAAATGCTGCGCATGGGGAAACTTACGACGCTTCCCCAGAGACCACTATTTGCTGGCGCTCCAGCGCACGCATTCGTCCACAATGAAAGCAACTGAGGACGGCTCCTCAGATCTCTGTGGCCCGCCATGATATTTTAAAAGTAAGACTTTGCCCTCCATCAAAAGAGCTTGGGAACCACTGTTCTAGAGGGTCACGTTAAGAGAGGAGGCAGAGCAGCTGTTAAGGCGGGTGTCGTTCCGGGCGAGAAATGGAAGGCGGAGGATCAGGTGAGTCAGAGTATACGAGTACCTGAAAATGTGAGACTTCAGTTTTGAGTGGAAAGCCCGGGGTGATAGATGAACATAAGGACAATAGAGGACGGGTTGTGATGATGGAGGAACTGAGAATCTGCGGAATTCAGATAGGAGATCCTTCCAGAGGCGTGGTGCTGTGTAGGATGTGGCTCAGTAGGAGAACTTGAGATGAGTAGTGACCGGAAGTCGAAGACTGAGATAGGAGGAAGATCGGGTGGAGCGGGTTGCCTGGATGGTGAAGAGATCACGGAGGTATTTGGACTGGGAATCTTGTAGGGAGTTTTAGATTAGTGATAGGACTTTGAGGTGGATTCGCTCTGGGATTTTTAGCATATGGAGTGATTTGAGTATAGGGGTGATATGATTATGTTTGGGCGTTCCAGTGACAGCCCTGGCTATTGAGTTTTGGATAAGTTGAAGACGCTTGATTTGGGTGGATTCAAGGTTGAGGAAAAGGAAATTGCAGTAATCAAGCTTCAAACGAACAATGGTGGAGGCAGTTTTAAGGTCGAACATGTCCCGGATGCGTCGGAAGTCAAGAATGTGGATGAAGATGGCGCGCGAGAGGTTGGAGATAGAGGAAGAGAGGTGTGGATCAAAAGTAATGCCAAGATTGCTGTCTGGGGAGTCAGACAGGGTGAGAATTGTCGGGGGGGTTGGGGGGTTCAACCCCCCTAGTCTTTCTTAGGACCCCATAGTAAAGTCTTCATTGCACACCCCAACTCCACGTGAATCAAAGTCTAACCCCCCCAGTCTTTTTTCTACAATTCTCATACTGGAGTCAGAGATGAAGGTAAGACGATGAGTTAGTCGATAGGTGTATGGAAGGGTTAGAGATTTTCTTGATTTGATGATCCTCCAATTCTGTTTTGGAGGCAGAGGAGATTGGATGACAGCCACTGTGAGATTAGGTTAACCACGTTGAATAATTGTGTGATGGAGGTGGAAAAAGAGCTTGGGGAGAAGGACATACAGAGTTGGGTGTTGTGTGCGTAGATATTGTGGTCAACAGAGGAGGATTTTACGAGATGGCTTAAAGAGCGCCGACAAGAAGTATAACACGAACAAATGGTTCACCGACAATTGGTTCACAACAAATGGTTCACTGACGAAAGGTTCACGCTCTTTCAGCTCTATTGTCATCGCTCATCCAGCTTCTAGTTTGAGTATGTTTTAATCGATAATCCAGCTTCTAGTGTGAGCTATATTTTCATCGCTCATCCAGCTTCTAGTTTGAGTATGTTTTCATCGATAATCCATCTTCTAGTTTTAGCTATATTTTCATCACTCATCCAGCTTCTAGTTTGAGCTATATTTTCATCGCTTTTCATCGATAATCCAGCTTCTAGTGTGAGCTATATTTTCATCGCTCATCCAGCTTCTAGTTTGAGCTATTTTTCATCGAGAATCCTGCTTTTAGTTTTACCTATATTTTCATCACTCATCCACCTTCTAGTTTAAGCTATGTTTTCACTGTTCTCCCAGCTTCTAATTTGAGGTATGTTTTCCTCGATAATCCAACTTCTAGTTTGAGCTTTATTTCTTTCGACAATAAAGCTCAAACTAGAAGTTGGATGGGTCAATGGTTATGTCGGCGCTCAACTATGTAACATAAAATAAAATAAGATACTTGTTTATTTCCCATACCAGTTGATATAACGCAATTGGTAACAAGCATTGATTAATGTTTAAGTGATTTGATAATCTCTCAGCTGTCCCTCAACCTTGAATGCTAATACAAGTTTCGGTATTGAACCATCGATATAAAGTTTTCGCTGGCGCTTTTATGTCGGCGCTCTTTTGTCGGCGCTCTTTTGTCGGGCGCTCTTTTGACGGGTCACCGTCAAGATTTGCTTTTTTTAGAAGGGGAGTGACTAGAGAGTGCTTAAATGGCATTGGGAAGTTGCCGGTGGAGAGTGAGAGGTTGATAATTTTGGTGATTAATGCGAGGACAGCCCACCTCTCTTTTAGAAGAGAGGTGGGATAGGATCAAGTCCGTATTGCTTGTTGGGTAGAGACTTTAGAAGGAGTGACACTTCTGCTTCGGAGGCGGGAGAGAGAATTTGGAACGATGACTGAGAGTTAGAAGCAGGTTTGATAGAAGGGGATGAATCAGTGCTGGAGGAGGCAATTTGGTCTGTATGTCTATATAGAAGAGATTGCAATACTCTATTATTCTTTACACGATAGGCCTATCTTAATCATCATGTCGAAGTAAGACGAGGCAGAAAGTGAGAGGTTGCCTCGTCTTGCCTCGTCTTGAGAATTAAGACGATTAAGAAGATTATTTTTTGCCTCATACTGGCTATGGGCCTGGTAATGAGTAGTGACAAGCGTAACAAAAAATTTCAATCTAGATAACATCAAATGCTTCAACATGCCTTTTAACAAAAATATCGATGAGATGCTTATTCCTTGTATGGATTTGATTTGGTGAGTGGAGTCAGTGGACGAACGTGCGTCCAGTGCGTCACGCTGCGGGCGCCCCTATCTGTCGGCAACCAGAATGGCTGCTGACTTAAGCAAAGAATATATAATACACTTCGATGATTTACATCTAATAGTAGTTGCTATTTTCAGCTATATTTAACGACTCTACTTATAGGCCTTTTATGTAATTCCGTTTTCTCTAAGTACATGTAGCCTAGGCCTATGTCCAGCCACACGTCCGTAATCGGACTTAATTACGTTGATAGGCCCCTTCTTGTAGGCCTATGCCATATTATTTTCGGTACATTTGGCGTAGATGTTGAAGTAGGCCTAATTAAGCAGTTAGCGTATAGGGGGCCTACTCTGTTCATGAACTTCAACATTTTCTATTTTCAAGCTATACGAGGGCGATGACAATAAATAGGCCTAGTTAACTAAGCTAACTCGACAGTAGTTAACAATATCTTAGAAACGCAGTTAGGGCCTTGACGTAAACTTAACTGAACCCTTAAGTTTTGGATGGATCCAGAGTTTAACGACATCTTATTGCAACATTAAAGGCATAAATTATTTTGAAAAGTTTCCATCGTTCGTATTGCATTATACAACCCTCTGTAAATTTTCTGTGAGGCATTGCCATTCAATGCAATGGATCCATTTGCTCTGACAGCCTGTTATTTATATATAGCCCAAAGCTGCTCTTGACGTAATCGAATCCTACATTGCGTCACAACTACGTCATAGCCTAGTTGGCTAATGTTTAAGCGGATAATTCAAAATTAGTTTCATTTTGTATCAGGTTCGTTGCTTATTTAGTCGTCGACTTCCTCCATATTAAAGAAGATGAGTTCAACGGGTTCTAAAGTTCAGACGCAAAAGAACACTGGATCGGAAAGCGTCGGCAGTCGCAAAAAGTCTACTTCCAGATCGACGGGATCTGTAACCGGAAAACATATTGACGCAGTGACGGCCTCTACAGGTCTGGATGCAACTGTCAAGTCTATCAATAATCCGGTAGGTCTAATTCCAGCCCTTGGTTATCTGAAGCCGGAAGACTTGTCCTGCGTTGATAAACCTGAGGAACTGGTTTTTGGTCTGCCTTACATACCCCCAGTCAATATCCCAGCATTGGAATCGCGTTTGGAAAAAGCGGGAAGAATATCTGGCTTGGATTTTGCGGAGGCAGTGTCTCCGCCGACTGTCGACAAAACCATGAAGTACAACCCTAGTTTAGCAGATTCGTTGGTGAATGACACAGGTCCTTCCACTGGTCATTCTTTGCCAGGCACATGTCACCTAATTGGCCGCTCCGTAATGCCTTCGAGGTTCACTGGCAATATACCTCTTCCTCCAGATTCTACACTACATCAGACCGATCTGACGCCAATTAACCCGAGATTTGCTCTTCTTGAATCTACGGTCAACAAATTCAAGCTGACTGACAACCCTAGCTTTCTGCAAGCAGTCATGCTTGCGAACGATGAGCTTATGCAAACTGATAGGCCTACAAGGCCGACTTCGCGTGACTTTAGGCCTACTCCTGATTTTAGTCAGACAGATGCGAAGTCTATTTCCCCAAATGTCACTTCGTCTTGCATCAAATTTACGCTGGCTGGAACTGGACCGGCTTTCCTCGACCCTTCATTCCCTGACACTGTTCTTGTCTCATCTAGACCTGGCTCTACAGGCAAGGCATTTTATGATCCCGGTTTTGCACATCAGTCTTGTGCAGGTATGACTGAGACCACGTCTGCACAAATGCTCGCATCTGGCGCCGATCAGACTCAAACTACGGAATCTCAGACACAAGAACAGAATGCTGATTCTTTGGCTCAAGAGACGGTGGCCACTGGCCCGAAGAATATACCCGACCAATGCCTTGGATTTAAGCGAAGGCCTCCCCCACGACAGTCTGGTTCCTGTAGCGACTGTTCAGAGGAAGAGAAGATGCTGATGGTCAGGCACAATTTCTCCCAAGAGCAGTTGGCTGAACTCAAAGAATCATACTTTTATTTTGCCTCTCCAAGCGAACAGCTTCACGAGACCAACTTCGGAAGGAGCTTGCGTGCAATTGGACAGAATCCTTCAGAGGAAGATGTCAAGAAGATGCTGATGATCGCCTCCGTTCGTTCGGAGGATGGCTGTATAACTCTTGACAACTACCTGAAAGCGGTTGGATGCTGGGGACTTAGGTCAGAAGTCGACATGATCGAAGATCTCATCCAAGCCTTCAAGGTCTTTGACGAAGCGGACGACGAACGACTCGATTCTGTGAAGATAAGAGCGGCACTGAAGAACTACGCAGAACCTCTCGATGAAGAAGATATCAGTCAACTTCTTCAGCTGGCAGACAGTTCGCCATCTGGTGATGGAAAACTGGCTTTTCTGAGTATCATCAAGACCACTGCTGCACATTATATTACTCAGGATCTCAGGACGAATGCATCGTCGAAATGACCTAAAGATTAAAAGGAAACTGTGGTATCATTGACATGTCATTGGTCAACGTTTCATATGATGAACCTTTGTAACGTTAACATTCTTCGTGACTGTTAACTTGCACAAGTTGTAGCCTATTCGGTCACATTCGAAATGTAAAACTTTTAAGTGTTGTAACCTGTAGGCTAAACTTTATGTCAAATTTGTTAGCAACGAAAGTTTATCATTCAACCTGCTATACCCTGCTGAGTGTATGACGTGAAGCGAATCAATAGTAGCTTATTTGCATGGTTAGTTTGGCTACATTAAATTGGCAGTGCCCGAGTGGTTAAGCACACGCCTAGTAAACGGCGATGTGCGAGTTCAAGCCATTCATTATCGCGCAGCAGTTGCCTACAGCTCCATGAAAACTGACGATGACAGTCATTCTATGAAGATCGATAGCGAATGGTTCAAATGACGAGAAGAGAATGCCGTTAATTAAAGCAGTAGTACACTCCTATATGCAGTTAAATGAGCGCATGGTATACAGAAAGTCAATATTAAGAGAAAATAAAAGAAATCGTAGGTGAAAGGCTAAAAAGCGAATGTTTTCTAGTCTATAGATTTATATAAAGCCGTCATTATAGCTTCAATTGCTGCTCGCTTGAAGTTGAATAGACAGGCCTAGACCAACATGCATCAGACAGACCCGTGTGGCCAGAGGGACCAAGCTACTGTAAAAATCACAGGCGTTACTGGGACGTGTTCGAAATATGGAGGACACTGAAAGGAAAGTCCTAGGGCCCATCCATATAGTACGGACGTAAAAATTCGAAAAACCTCCCCCTCCCTGTACACACCCGTACTTTTTTCCACCTCCCACACCTGCCTACGTACTCTTAACGCACACCCTCCCCCCAAGACCAACTGCAGAATGTGTAAGTACGACAGGTCCTGACAATCATTGCTGAGCTGTGTAATAGTTTAATAATAGCGTTCAGGGGTAAGGACCCTAACTTAAGGTGGCATACAAGTGACACCTCTCTCACAGTCGTATACCATAGTATAAATAATTTCACAGTACGTCGACTCCCTGCCGATGCTGCAGTCAGAATGTGTGACCGACCGCCATTTTGAAACTGAGTCACTTACACGCCAATACACCGGAACCCATCACATCAAATATTTGTAAACGTTACAACAACATTGAGGACTACACGCCGATAGGCTATTGTCGCAATCGGAGGTCGCCCTGTCGTGTGTTTGCCGTGTGTTGATGTCGACCCTCGATTGCTTGTTCTTTTACTTGCACTTTTATTTAACGTGCCTAACTTTTCTATAGAAGATTCACGACGAACTTTGTTTAATTAATAAATGAATTTAATTAAAGAAACAAATATATGTACACTAACTCTACGGGAACTTCCGCGTAGTATTAAAGCGTTTAGATATTAAATCGGACTATCTCAAATGTTGCTTCGTACAGATCGTTCTTTCGCGTCAGTCTCTGAATCTGACGGACTAATACTCTGCCGCCGCCGCTGGTCGCTCCTCTCGATGTTGTTCGCTCGACCGATGTTCACACGTCGCGTTCGTCAGCAGTACAAGTCCCGTATTCCCCTTTTCCTTCCGTTAAGTAGGAACTTCAGCGTGCACCGGTCAGCCCCCTCCCCCCGTCAAGCTATCGTCAATTAGTGTCAGATTGCTCCTCGAGACACGGGTCGTCGCTCGCCTGCAGCGCGGGCGGTGTCTGGTTACATCATAGCCGCGAGGTGTCCTATTACACCTTGGCTGTGTGGTGTCCGATTACACCTCGGCCTCGCTGCCTTCATTGTTGACCCAGTGGAGACTGGCTTTCGTCCGTCATCTTCCTATCTCGACCGGCAACGACGCTTACATCATAATGATGATGCCATCTCGTCGTTGTCGTCGATCTCCTCACGCGACACCTCCCTTCCCGGGGAGGACAAAGCCAGTCATTGGTTCGCCTCCCGGCTGAGAATGATGTCGTTCCCTCCATCGATTTCCTCCAGACCATGTCCTCGTCGTTCCCATGAAAATACAAAATATAAGCACAGTTAGAAATATATTTACAGTTGTCGCGGTGCCTTACATGGTAGTCCGCCTTCTTTCTCAATCATAGTCTGGACAAAAGATCAGCGGGAATATTCAGCGCCCCAGGACGATATTTAAAAGCGATATCAAAGTCCTGGAGTGCCAGAGCCCACCTCGCAAGTTTAGCACTTGTGGGCGTAGAAGCAGTTAGGAAAGTCAAGGGATTGTGATCAGAATAGAGGGTGGTCCTTGACATAAAAATCCAATTCCTAAACTTCTTCAACGCAAAGATTACAGCATACGCTTCGCGTTCCACAGTGGACCAACGCGCTTGCGTAGCATCTAATTTAGAACTGGCGAAACATATTGGCCGTTCTGTTCCATCGTCTTGAATTTGGAATAAGCAGCAACCGACTGCTTTGTCTGAAGCGTCAGTCGATAACCCAAACTCTCTGCCGTAGTCAATTGTCTGCAAACATACAGCGTTATTCAAATCGTGCGTAAGTTTATCTAGCGCATTTTGATGTTCAATTCGCCAGGGTATCTTAGCAGGCACCGATTTCTGGGTCAAGTCAGTGAGAATTCTGGCTGTCTCAGCCAGGTTAGGGATGAAGTTCCTAAAATAACTGAAGAAGCCAATTAATCTCCGTATGTCCTTTTTGGACTCGGGTTGAGGGATTTTCCCTAGCCCTGCGATTTTCATAGGATCCGGTTCAATGCTCCCTGATCCGATCAGGTGACCTACAAACGTTGTTTGTCGCCTAGCAAACGAACTCTTCTTAATGTTAAGGGTCAGACCCGACTGTTGAATAGTCATTAAGTATTTCTCTAGGTGTTTCATGTGATCCGGCCACGTCATCGAGTGTACTGCCATGTCATCCACAAACGTCTCAGTGAAGTCGCGAATGGGATGAAGGACCTTTGACATGCATCGGATAAAAGAATTTGAGGCTGACTTTAAACCAAAGGGCAGTCGTACGAACTCAAATAGGCCAGCGTCACATACGAAGGCTGATAACCAACGAGAGTCCTTGTGGAGTCCAATCTGGTAGTATCCTTGACGTGCGTCAAAGCAGGATATGAAGTTTGCACTTCCTACCTTCTGTAACACTTCCTGGATGTCGGGGGTGGGGTATGCGTCACCCGCCGAGAACTTGTTTACATATCGGTAGTCAATGGCCAGTCTTAAACCGCCTTGACCTCCCTTTTTCACAACGCACACAACGGGACTAGCCATTTCACTATGTGAGGGAGTGATGATACCTAGGGCCAAAAGTTCGCGGATCTGCTTCTCCATCTCCGGTTTGAGCAGTTCCGGCACCTTATAGGCTCGCAAACTCTTCGGCCTGAACTCCGCGCTAACAGTGATTGTGTGTTCTAGGACGGGACAGAAACCTGGTTTGTCCGAGAACACATCTGGAAATCTGTCTAACAGACTAAACAGCTGTTTCCGCTCGGGTACCGTTAAGTGTGCAACGGCAATAGGGTCTACTTGTTCACTGGGCCGTGTCTGACTCGTGACGACGCTACCCACCGCTTCCACGTGACCGAAGTCTTCGTCCTTCTCGAACAGAATGGAGCAATTGTTAATCAATGCTTGCTGTATTCTTTCGTTATATTTGCGAATACGATTTGCATGTAATAAGCGGCTTTTGCCCCCTATTTCCACGATGTATGTGTAGGGCGATTTCACCTGAGCGATGATGGCCGGGCCTTGCCATTGGCCCTCCTTCTTTGCTCCTCGCACTTCCGGTGATTGGATGATGACTTTATCCCCTACTTCGTAACGCCTGTCCATGCTTCTTAAATTGTAATGAGTAGCATAGCGCTGCTGTTCAATGTCTGAATAATATTCGGCATATAATTTAGACATTTCAAGGTTATCCCTTAATTGGTCCAAGTAAGCTGCGGCGCCTGTGCCCAGACTTAATGGAGAATCCCGCTCTCCCGCCCATTCCTCAGAAAGGACAGATAGAGGTCCTTTAGGCAGGGTACCATACACCAGGGTGTAGGGACTCACGTGGGTGGTTGCCGAGGGGCGTTCCCTTAAGCTCCAAAGCACGTAAGGTAACAGTCAGTGCCATCCCCTCGGGTTTTCTTCTGCCAATTTATGAATCATGGTCTTCAGTGTGGCATTGCAGCGTTCCACTAGACCTTGTGACTCGGGATGTGCGACTGGCCCAAAGCGTGGTGAGCACCCCATACGATGCAGAAACTCTTGGGTTAATTTGCTGTTGAAATTCGACCCGTTATCGGACCTAATCGTTTTTGGAAAACCGAAGGTCGTGAAGATTTGCATGTATGCATCACATGTCGCTTTTGCCGTTAATGATTTCAGAGGATAGGCCATCGGCCATCTTGAAAATTGGTCAACTACCACTAAGGCGTAGTTGTACTCGGGTTTTGGGCTTGTGGGGTCTACGTTGGTAACTATAGGCCCTATACAATCTGCCACTAGACACCCGAATCTGGTCTCGTCGTTGCGAGGGATAGGAGTTATGGGGGCTCGCTGCGCCACTCGCAGCGGCGCATGCCTTTGGCAAATGTCGCAAGATGCACAATATTCCTTCACTATATCCTCCACGTTGGGAAACCAGAAATTCAGTTTGATTCGGTCCTTAGTCGTTTTCAACGCCATATGACCTGCGAACGCAGCGTCATGTGCTAAGTTTAAGACCTTGTCTATTCTTTCTTTAGGTAAACACAGTTGTTTTACAGAATGCCCAGCTATCTTGTCTTTATGAAAGAGCAAATTGTCTTCAAGGAAGAAGTTCTTCGCCCCAATTTTCCCGTGGGCCAAGAATGGTGCTAGTGTCGAACATTGTGCTTGTTCGGCCGCCATCTTGCTTCTGCCTACTATTGTGTCTTCCTTGGGTGGGGGTGGTATCTCAGGATTGAAGAATAGCTCTTCATTATCCGTTTCTTCGGGGCTGATTTCTCCTGCACTCCCACTGTCTGCTTGAGCGACCGTGAAGTAATCCTCGCCTATCAGCGTCCTAAGTCCCTCTACCTCCTCCCCTCTCTCCTCTTCCTCACTCGTCTCAGTCCTTGCGACCGCCTGCGCTTCTGAAATTTGATCTATTTCAGGAGCGCTGGCCGCGTGACACGAGTACAACGCTGTCTCGCGCAGCAAGTCGGCTGTAGTGGGCGTGATAATTAACGGTTCATTAAGGTCTTTAATGAGTGCCGCCCATATCCGAACATCAGGGGCGTAATTTACCTCCCCCTCCCTGTCCTCGCCGACCTGAGACCCCTTTAGCCTCAGCCGCACCACGTCCACAATCATTGATTGACCGTTCAGCCCCTTCACCTCTATCTGCTTGACCACAGGTAGGTTGAGCGGCCTGATTAGTTCTGCTCGCGCACAATTGTATTCGGCCCCGCTATCTATTAGAGACGATGTCACAGGGAGCCCTGTAATATACACTTTCATGTACTCTCTTACATAAGTCTCCTCCACGTCAATGCAATCCGGGTTTGTCGGCAATGCGTGCTGTTCTATCTCTTGTATCAATGGCGGCCCGTCTTGTCGCGTCTCGCTTTGTCTGTCTGCCTGTCTGCCTTGAGCTCTGGTCACGGTTGGCTGGACCGCACACGCGCTCACCTGTTTGCTTTTAATTTGTTTGTTCTTCGAACACAGTTTAGCTCTGTGGTCTGGAGAAAAGCATAGGAAACAAAGGCCACGCTTTCTAATCTCGTCGGGGGTTGGACGTCCGTCTGTCCTGTTACTTGTCTGTGTCCCTCCCGGTCGGTCGGTCCACGTGTCCGTCTGTTTAGCTGTCGTCTGAGGAGGTGCTGGCGCTTTCGCGTAGCGTGCCTCCGTCTTACCCGTGCCTAGACTATGCTTCGTATAGTCATTTTCCCAAGGGTGTGTGGCGGCATAAGTGTCAGCCGCTGCAGCTAACTCTTTGTGCCCTAACCAATTCTGTTGCTCTTGACTGAGGATGAAATTCAAACATCCTCTGGGCAACATTTCTTTCATTTTATCTGCAATCAAGAGGCTTGTAACCTCATCAAACGTCATTGCCTTGCGATCTTGCAGATAGTAAGAAAGTAAATTATGCAGTCTCGAAGCTAATGTTGTGTATGATTCATCTACCGCCTTTTTTGCGTTCATGAATCGCTCTCGTAAAGAGACTGCGCTTACTTTGAATTCTTTCAACAAGAAGGTTTTTAGCTTCCCGTAATTATCAAGCTCCTCTTGTGTGAGTCTGGCCGTCAGTGCTCTGGCCTGATTATCTAGACAGGTCAAGAGTAATCTGCTTCGAAGGTCGTCCGGGACCGCGCAAGAGTCGAATAACCTTTCGCAATGCACAAAGAAACCAGGGATTTGCGCATGGTCGCTGGGGAATCTCGGTAAGAGTCCTCGCAAGCTTTCACTATACGTTTTCATTCGTCCTACGACCGAATGCCTCAAGTTATAGTCCCTTTCGTCTCTGAGTCTCCTCTCTGCGTCCCTTTCCTCTCGGACCTCCTTCTCTCTCTTCTCTGCCTCCTCCTTTTCTTCTCTCCTCCGCTTCTCCTCCTGAAACCTGAGCTTCTCAGCTCCCTCTCTCTCTTCCCTTCTCTGCTTCTCCTCCTGAAGCCTGAGCTTCTCAGCTCCCTCTCTCTCTTCCCTTCTCTGCTTCTCCTCCTGAAGCCTGAGCTTCTCAGCTCCCTCTCTCTCTTCCCTTCTCTGCTTCTCCTCCTGAAGCCTGAGCTTCTCAGCTCCCTCTCTCTCTTCCCTTCTCTGCTTCTCCTCACGAAGCCTTACTCCTTCTGCTTCCTCTCTCGCTTCTCTTCTCAGCCTCTCAGCTTCCTCCTTTTGTTCTTTCCTCAATCTTTCCTCTTTCTCTTCTCTTCTCCTCTCTTTCTCTTCCTCTCTTCTCTCTCTTCTCTCCTCTTTCTCTTCCTCTCTTCTCTCTCTTCTCTCCGCTTCCTCTCTCAGCCTTGCGGCTTCCTCTCTCTCGTATTTTAAGCGTTTTAATTCGTATACCTGCGTTTGCGCTGCCGAATCGATACTGCTTTCTATGCTACCCGTGCTTACTTCCTCACTTACTTCTGGCGGGGTTTCCCGTCCAGACACAATTATTTCAGCACTCGCCTCTTGGAGTTGGCCCGTACTCATGGAACCCAATTCCTCCTCTCCTAGTCCCATCTTTATCAGATATGCGACTAGTCTGTGACGGGGCATGTTCTGCACCCTCACTCTTTTCCCTACCGACAACTTATCCATCTTCCAACAGTCCGCTCACTAATAGAAAAAGATAAATAAGTTAGAGGAGAGTCACCGTTGGTCAGAAATCAAAGAAAACAACGTCCTAAAATTCTACCACAAATACAACAAGAACAGAACTGAGCAAAAGGAGCTACGCAAAAGCCTCGGCTATTCGCACACCAATCCTCATCCAGACCTCAACCGCAACCTCACAGATTACCACGACTACCAGTAAGGACTTACCCTCTGATACGTCGAGCGTGTTCCGTCTTTTGGTATCTTGGCTGATCCGCTGTCCTCCGTTGCCACTCCCGTCCGTCGTTGCTAGCGATGGTCGGTCGTCCGTTGGCGCTCTTGTTCCTCGTCCTTGCCTGTTGCTGTCGGTTCCTTCGAGTCCTTCGTCTCCGGAGTCCGGCACTCGACTTCTCCAGTTGCGAAGGATTGTGTTCGCTGCTGGTCCCGATCTGTTGAGATTCCTCGTTCCGTTTCCGGTTCCGCTTTTCGTCGTGACGTCTTCAGTAGAAAATCCTGTCGACTGCGCCAATGTCGCAATCGGAGGTCGCCCTGTCGTGTGTTTGCCGTGTGTTGATGTCGACCCTCGATTGCTTGTTCTTTTACTTGCACTTTTATTTAACGTGCCTAACTTTTCTATAGAAGATTCACGACGAACTTTGTTTAATTAATAAATGAATTTAATTAAAGAAACAAATATATGTACACTAACTCTACGGGAACTTCCGCGTAGTATTAAAGCGTTTAGATATTAAATCGGACTATCTCAAATGTTGCTTCGTACAGCCTAACTACAGATCGTTCTTTCGCGTCAGTCTCTGAATCTGACGGACTAATACTCTGCCGCCGCCGCTGGTCGCTCCTCTCGATGTTGTTCGCTCGACCGATGTTCACACGTCGCGTTCGTCAGCAGTACAAGTCCCGTATTCCCCTTTTCCTTCCGTTAAGTAGGAACTTCAGCGTGCACCGGTCAGCCCCCTCCCCCCGTCAAGCTATCGTCAATTAGTGTCAGATTGCTCCTCGAGACACGGGTCGTCGCTCGCCTGCAGCGCGGGCGGTGTCTGGTTACATCATAGCCGCGAGGTGTCCTATTACACCTTGGCTGTGTGGTGTCCGATTACACCTCGGCCTCGCTGCCTTCATTGTTGACCCAGTGGAGACTGGCTTTCGTCCGTCATCTTCCTATCTCGACCGGCAACGACGCTTACATCATAATGATGATGCCATCTCGTCGTTGTCGTCGATCTTCTCACGCGACAGCTATACCGCAATCCATTACATCAAATATTTTTTAAACGGTACAACAACATTGAGGACTTCATTAGAATTACCAATATTATTTTTAACGTTTATGTCAGCTTAAATCTAAAATTCAAAAGCTCAGTTTCAAAATGGCGTCACCCCAAAAACAAGTCAACAGGCAGCGATGGGAGTCGACGTACTGTGTAATTAGTTATACTGTGGTCCTACTTCCCCTGGTATTAGGCCTACCTGATAACTGAAAAGATTTAACTCTGGCTCACTTGAAGGCCAATCAATTTGAAGGCCAATATAGACAAAATATAGAAAAATTATTCCCCCCGTTTCCTATGCGTGCGTACGTTATCAGTAGACCCCTTCCCCATACGCAAGCCTACGCAAACACATGCATTTGGATTAACCCCTCCCCTCCATACGTACGTATTATATGGATGGCTCCTTACCTGACAGGTAGACAACAATGTGTCCGCCATGCCGGCTCCTCTTCCACAGCGACTATCATTACCTGTGGCAGTGGGTTTCAAACTTTTTGGACCATGCAGGTACCCTTATTTTTTTCTAGGCATAGCTCGCGGACCCAAGTGTTAAAAAAATATATCACTTAAAATTTAATAAAAACAACAGGTAGATTATATCCAAAATATGAGCTTGCTAATGACGACGAGCTAGACTATTATAATAGGCCTATAAAAAGTAAGCCTAACACTGAATAAATTGTTATTAACTTCCTACAATGATTATGGAGCACAGTCTTTTTTTAAGAAATCAGTTATTGGTTTCGTCAAAAACCAGTAATGTCAGTTGGAGAGATGTGAATGCTTTGCTTTGCACAATTGCAACTATTTTGGATAAGCACACACGCAAGACACTTTCAACGACAAGTCTGGAATTACCAGCAGCGTCACACAAACGAATACCCAGTCGGACCCGTATGGATCATACAGTTATAGGCCTACTATAAGTAGAATATGCATTTGAAACACAGGCTGTTAAACAATGAAAGGAAATTCGCAGGCCTATATATGTTACAGGGAATGTGTATTTTCAGGGAATATGTATATTCCCTGAAAATTTCAGGGTAGGGCCTATATGTATATTCCCTGATTCACTCAGGGAATGTATACATTCCCTGAAAAAACCAGGGCATATACATATTCCCTGAAATCTTCAAGTGATTTCTATACACATTCCCTGAAAGCTTTCAAAGACACAGCAACATAAAGTCAACAGTAGGCCTAGTACTTAGCTAGGGTTATAATTGATCTTGAGTTTTTATCCGAGCTTGGGAAATGGAGGTTTTCCTGGACCTTGGTTTTTTCTTTGGCTTTTCTTGTTTTATTTAAACCCTGTTTTAAAATTCATTTAACAGAAAAGCAATTTTTTAAACGGTCTGGATGGTCGAGGTCAATAAATAAATGGCGCAATATGCATGCTATACTAGTTTATTTATATTTAAAATATTACTAGTCGAAAGACTAAAGGAGACTGCAGACTCAGACTGAACTGTTTTGGAAGTTTTCTGGGAGTAAACTGTTGCCCTTTTCAAAACTTAGGAATTTATTTTTTGAGTTTCATAGTCCGATTTCCAGGAGGCCAAACCAAATCAAAGGGGGTTTCCAGAGAGTAGTCCAAAAGAGGTCCATGTCCGATTTCCAGGGTACCAGATCAGGTGAGGCAGAGCAGCTGTCAAGGCGGGTGTCGTTTACGGCGAGTATAATTGGAAGGCGGAGGATCAGATGAGTCAGAGTAGGAGTATTTGAAAAGGTGAGACTTCAGTTTTGAGTGGAAACCGATGGCTAGGGTTTTCTTTGGTTATTTTAATGTTCTAGCTTAGGTTTTTCATTTTTCAACAGTGATAACACTGATTCCTACTAAAACCTTTCTTCTATGAAGTGAGATGTTGTTTATTCTGAAGATTTGATCCTATATTTACGTACAGTTATTGAACATATGGGCGTTTGGGCATCAAAAGAGGTACCGTACGCAGTGATAGAACCTTCCAATTAGCGACCAATTATTACCCTAGCTAAGCACTAGGCCTACTGTTGACTTTAGGCTATGTCGCTGTGTCTTTGAAAGCTTTCAGGGAATGTGTATAGAAATCACTTGAAGATTTCAGGGAATATGTATATACCCTGGTTTTTTCAGGGAATGTATACATTCCCTGAGTGAATCAGGGAATATACATATACCCTGAAATTTTCAGGGAATATACATATTCCCTGAAAATACACATTCCCTGTAACATATAGGCCTACACTGTGTCCCGATGAAAAGTAGACCCCAAGAAAAAGTGTCATAACTCGGTCAAAACTTTTAGCATTTGCCTGAAATTTTAAAAACAACAGTAGCCATATTACCACCAAATCGTAACGCCGTTTGGAAATGTTATTGAGTTTGTCAAGTTTACGAACGTTTGAGATGCAGTACTGAAAAGGGGAAATTTCCAACATAAATTTTTTTTACAAACGTTTACGGGTCTACTTTTCATCGGGCGGCTACTTAACATTCAACAAGACCGTGCCCCTGTGCATCGAGCACGTGAGACCAATGCTCTGCTGTCCCGGGAGACACCCGACTTCATATCACCGCAGCTGTGGCCGCCTAACAGTCCAGACCTCAAACCAGTTGACTATCAAATCTGGAGTGTACTGGAGGAGCGCGTTTATCGTTCCCGCATTCGTGACGTTGATCACCTGATTGAAGAGTGGCAGCTGTTTGACCACGTGATCATCGACCTGGCCATCAAACAGTGGCGTCCACGTCTACGGTCGTGTGTCCGTGAACAAGGAGGACATTTTGAACACCAACTGTAGCTGAACTTCACTTCCTTATGGTTCAAGAAGGCAACGAGAATTTAAAGAAAGGGAAAGGCAAAGACAAATGTGAAGAAGTTCGAACAGAGGCAAGCAAGAAGGTCAAGAAGAAGTCAAAGAGAAAGGCGAAGAAGAAGGTAAGTAAAAGGCAATGAAAAAGGCTAAGAAGGAAGACAAAGAGGAAGGCAAAGCAGAAAGCAAAGAAGGTAAGTAAAACGGCAAAGAAGAAGGCAAAAACGAATTCAGAGAAAGCATAAGGCGAATATAAAGGAAATGAAAAAGGCAAAACGAAAGGTAAGTTAAAAGGCAGAACAGAAGAAGGCAAAGAAGAAGGCAAAGCAGGTCAAAGCGAAAGGCAAAGAAGAAGGTAAGTAAAAGAAAAAGAAACAGACAAAGAAGAAAGCAAAGAAGATAAGTAAAACGGCAAAGAAGAAGCCAAAAATGAAGGCAAAGAAGAAGTGAAAGTATAAGACAAAGATAAAGGCAAAGAAAAAAAGAAAGAGAAAGGTAAATAAAAAGGTAAAACATAAGAAGGCAAATAAGAAGGCGAAGAAGAAGTCAAAGCGAAAGGCAAAGAAAAACGTAAGTAAAAGGCAGAGAAGCAGGGAAAAAAGAAAGATAAGGAAGAAGGTAAATAAAAGAAAAAGAAGGTAAGTAAAATGGCAAAGAAGAAGACAAAAAGGCAAAGAGAAGTAAAACAAGAAGGCAAAGATAAATGCAAAGAAGTAGAAACAGAAGAAGGCAAAGAAGAAGGTAAAGAAGAAGTCAAAGAGAAAGGCAAAGATGAAGGTAAGTAAAATGCAATGAAGTAGGCAAAGAAGAAAGACAAAGTAGAAGGCAAAGAAGAAAGCAAAGAAGGTAAGTAAAACGACAAAGAAGAAGGCAAAAGAGAAGGCAAAGAAGAAGTCAAACGACTTTGGAGGAAAGATAAAGGCAAAGAAGAAAGACACAGAAGGCAAAGAAGAATGCAAGGAAGGGAAGTAAAACGGCAAAGAAGAAGGCAAAAAAGAAGGAATGTAACAAGTCAAAGAGTATAAGACAAAGGCAGAGAAAAAAAAGAAAAAAAGAGAGGTAAATAAAATGGTAGAACAGAAGAAGGCAAAGCGGAAGGCCAAGAAGAAGTCAACGCGAAAGGCAAAGAAGAAGGTAAGTAAAACGGCAAATTAGTCGGCAAGGAAGAAAAACAAAGAAGGTAAGTTACGCAGCAAAGAATAAGACAAACAAGAAAGCAAAGAGAAGTCAAAGAAAGTAGAAGGAAAGATGAAGGTAGCGAAGAAGGAACAGCAGAAGGCAAAGAAGAAGACCAAGAACAAGTCAAAGAGAAAGGCAAAGAAAAGAGGGTAAGTAAAAGGCAAAGAAGAAGGCAAAGAAGAAAGAAAAAGAACTAATCAGAGAAGAAAGCAAAGAAGATAAGTAAAACGGCAAAGAAGAAGGCAAAGAAGAAGGCAAGGAAGAACTCAAAGAAAGTAGAAGGGAAAGATAAAGCAAGGAAAACAAAGGTAAGTAAAAAGGTAAGTAAATAAGTATGGTAAGTAAGTAAGGCGAAGAAGAGAGGTAAGTACAAAGGCAAAGAGGAAGGAACAGAGGAAGGCAATGAAGAAGGCCAAGAAGACGTTAAAGAGAAAGGCAAAGAAAAGAAGGTAAGTAAAAGGCAAAGAAGAAGACAAAGAAGAAAGACAAAGAACTAAGCAGAGAAGAAAGTAAAGAAGGTAAGTAAAGCGGCAAAGAAGAAGGCAAAAAAAGGCAAAGAAGAACTCAAAGAAAGTAGAAGGGAAAAATAAAGGCAAAGAAACAGGCGAAGAAGAAAGGTACATACACAGGCAAAGAAGAAGGAACAGAAGAAGCCAAAGAAAAAGGTCAAGAAGAAGTCAAAGAGAAAGGCAAAGAAGAACGTAAGTAAAAGGCAAAGAAGAAGAAAAGGAAGAAAAACAAAGAAGGAGGCAAAGAAGAAAGCAAAGAAGGTAAGTAACACGGCAAAGAAGAAGGCAAAAGAGAAGGCAAGGAAGAAGTCAAAGAAAGGTAAAGGCAAAGGAAAACGGAAAGAAGAAAGGTGAGTAAAAAGGCATAGAAGAAGGAACAGAAGAAGGCAAAGAAGAAGGCCACGAAGAAGTCAAAGAGAAAGGCAGAGAAAAAGTAAGTAAAAGGCAATGAAGAATGCAAAGAAGAAAGCAAAGAAGAGAGTACAGAACGAGGCAAGGCGAAGGCGAGTAGAAAGGCAAGAAAGAAAGAAACGAAGAAGGCAGAGAGAAAGACAGGGAAATAGCCATATAAGAAGATAAAGAAGAAGATAAGGAGAAAGTGAAGGTAGGAGGCAAAGAGAAAGCAAAGAAGAAGGCAAAATTAAAGAAGAAGGTAAGTTAAAAGGCAAGGAACAAGGCAAACAGAAAGGCAAAGAATAAGTCAAAGAGAAATAGAAGAAGTCAGAGAAGAGTGTGGATAAAACCGTAAGGAAGAAGGCAAAGAAGAAGGTAAGTAAAAAGGCAATGAAGGTGAGTAAAACGGCAAAGAAAAAGGCAAAAAAGAAGGAAAAGAAGAGGTCGTAGTAGAAGGCAAAGAAAAAGAAAGGAAAAATGTAAGTAACAAGGCAAAGAAGAAGGAACAGAAAAAGGCAAAGAAGAAGTAAGAGAAGAAGGCTAAGTAGACGTCGAAGAAGATGGTAACTAAAAAGCAATGAAGAAGGCAAAGACGAAAGGAAAGATGATGGTTCAGCAAAGGGCAAATAGGAAGGCAAAGAAGAAGGCAAAGAGAAAGACAAAGAAAGGCAAAGAAGAAAGTAATTACAACAGCAGAGGAGAAGACAAAGAAGGAGGTAAGTGCAAAGAAGAAGGCAAAGATAATAGAAAAGAAGAAGGCAAGCAAAGATGGAGGCAAATAAAATGGCAAATAAAATGGCAAATAAGAAGGCCAAGAAGAAAGCAAAGAAGGTATATATGTAAAAGTCAACGAAGAAGGCAAAGAGAAAGACAAAGAAGAAGGCAAAGAAGAAGGTAAGTAAAACGGCAAAGGAGAAGACAAATAAGAAGGTAAAGAATAAGGTAAATACGCAGACAAAGAGAAAGCCAAAGAAGGCAAAGAGAGAGGCAGCGTGTACATGTTAATATTAAAACTACGCAGTGTTAATGAATATTTTCAGAACGCGGTCGCGGATGTATACCGCCATTATCCCTGGCGGACCCAAATGTTGGTCTGCTGACCACAGTTTGAAAAGCCCTGACCTGTGGCGTTCCTCGTGGCTCAGTTCTGGGACCCATTCGTTTCCTCCTTTATATAATGCCAATATATTAGGCATAATAACCAAGCACGTTCTGTATGGTTATCCAGTGGCGTAGCTAGGATAGATCTTCTGGCGGCGGCTGTCCGGTTTGCAGCCTTACCTGCTCCGGTTGATGTTACTGCCAGATGCGACGCTGCAGCAGGTGTTCGAAACGATCACATCCCAAGTGAGGCACCTTCCGCATGACAACGGGATAAGCGCCACGCCGTCTGCTCGCTTGCCAGAGACGACTGAGGTCCAACGGCTCCTTCTGAGAAGAGATGTATCATGTTTTCTTTTCCAAACGATCTCCAATGATATCGTTGAGCATGTTGTGCCGTTGTTGTCTGCCAGCGTATTTCTGCAGACAAGACCGTGGAGTCCTCTGGCGTCAACTCTCTCGCGAGAATGTGGTTCGTATAATTTCGTTCCGAGTCTCATTCCAACCGCGATCCCTATCACAGTATCATTTCATCTGACAAGCGGAGGTCCAGTGCATTCTGTGCAGTAACCGGAGGAGCTACCAACCAATCTGCTGCGTGTGGTGCCCGAGAAGCTAAGATCTAGTGCAGTGTTCGCAGACTCGTGCGGAGTTGTCCACGCCTTACTTGTCCAGCGGCTATTCCATTCTCTTTGACGATGAGCTGTTGAGCCTGTTGGTGGTTCGGCACCCGTGAGTACTATCATGCTTTCATCGCTGTACTTAGGGGTCCATAGAGTAGTGGTAACATCACTGGCGTGAAGAGCAAGCGGTAGCGGGATCGCTTCCCGCAACCTCCCAAAATTTTGGTCCACTCAGCCTTTCATTCGCGAGATGGCGCGTTTGATAACATGAGATGTAGGACGTGATGGGCGCCTAGCATGGCTGCCGTGTACAGTTAAATTCGACTCCTGTAATAACTTGTGATCATCCGTTCATACTGATTTGTAATCATACTGCGTAATTGTCAGGTTGAAGATATTAAACGAAGATTATTATTATTATTATTATTATTATTATTATTATTATTATTATTATTATTATTATTTTTTTTTTCCCCGAGGTACATATGATCCCTCGGGAGTTCAAAAATTAGGGGGGCATTGTTCTGGAATGGCTAGTCTTCGCAGATGGTTTTATCGGTGCAAAAGGTGCTAACAAAAGCGACAGCATTGAAGCGTTGGATTGCCATAGATAAGCGCTGATAAAGGAAAGTAGTCTCTCTATTGTCTCCTGATATTTGGGCCAGGCGGTAGCCGAGGAGGTTGATCAGTGCAAGGCCTTCCTGATTTATTGGACCCAGAGTTTCAAAGGCCAAGGGCACAAAGCAATATGATGACAAAATGGCAGTATATTTGGATGTTTTTCTGTCCGCTGCTATCTCGGCAGCAGCCCCTGCAACCTCAGCTGATCTGGTGCGGTATGATTCTGCCAGGGTGTCAATAACAGTGGCGTCCCATGCAAGGCATTTACCACCCTCCCACGGGATAAGAGTTACCCCATCAGGACGTCTCCCATCAGACCTGACAAGTCCAGTGGGCTCCTTTGTGGCTGGAAAGCCAGCTTTGGTGAGGCCACGCCAAATGATGTCGTTTAGTAGAGCATGTCTGGCAGTGCGACCTGGCCCGAGGCTGCATGACATCCCATGTGAGCCGTCCTCTTGGACCGTCGCTCCACAAGGGCATTCGTGAGGAGCACATAAATCCGCCCCGAGGCGCAGTCCTGTTGCGATACGGACTGCTTCGTCATTTAGCCTCAGTCCACAAGCGCTTATGGGGAGCGCTAGTAGCCAATCACCTGCGTGCGGTGAGGCGACTGCCTTCAGCAGTCGCCTCACCGCCTTATTATTATTATTATTATTATTATTATTATTATTATTATTATTATTATTATTATTATTATTATTATTATTATTATTATTATTATTATTATTATTATTATTATTATTATTATTATTATTATTATTATTATGTGAACTGAGTTTTGTGTACAGTTTTGCAGTGCGAGATATTTAGCGTATATATTTAGTGCGCTTACTTTAGTTTAACGTGTATATGTATATATGATAGATGTATAACGTTTAGTCTTAGTGACACGCGCGACCGGCCGATATCGGCAGCGGCGCGCTATATGTATATTATTAGATTTCGCTTATGCGCACAGAAGACAGGAGTGTCAAGAGGCGCAAAGAATTATGCTGACTAGATAAGTTTGAATTCGAGTGTGTTCGCTGTAGTAGTGTGGCTGACTAATTGAGTTGTAATCGAATTGAGTTCTGTCTGTTTGTTTCTTATTAAACTAGAAGATATTAAACTGTGTTGCTGATTAATTCAGGTTATACTTATACGTAGAATTAGTGTTCAAAAGGTGAACGTTAAATAGGCGTTAAGTACGAAGAGAACAAGGATTTAATCAGAAGGATTGTCAACGGAAGGATTGGGTTGACATTATTGGTGGCAGTGACTGTGTGGATAAGAACTCACGGTGGAATAAGAACTCACGGTGGATAAGAACTCACGGTGGATAAGAACTCACGGTGGATAAATAACTCACGGTGGATAAATACTCACGGTGGAATAATTGCTCACGGTGGAATAATTACTCACGGTGGATATAAACTCACGGTGGATTAAAATTCACGTTATCACCTCCTTCGGCGGATAGAAGAATCTACGACGGTGATAAAAGAATTTACGCGTTGTTGCTGTGTGACGTGTCTACGATATCAACGACGGTGGAACACGAGAAAACGGTATAAAAATTTCGTTGTTTTCCACGAACAAATACAAAAGAAATCCCGTTTGTTTATCGATTCACACACCAAGAAAAACCGTGACTTCTTTGAAAAGAGAAATCACCAAAGTAAACAAGTAAGATGGAGAAATTAAGTGCTGAAAGACAAGCAGATATTAAGAAGATGTCTACGGAAAGGCTAAAACAGCGTTTGTTGAAAGCCGGTTTTAAAGAAGAACAATTAGAAGGTATGTCACGTGGTGACATGATACAGGAACTCGCCGAAGTGTGGGTGAAAGAAGAAGTCGAAGAAGAAGGTGCCGTTGGCGGTGCCGTAGAAAAGGCTATTGAAAAACCTCCTGCGCCTATGTCTATGGAGATGTTGATGCAGTGGATGATGATGACTAGGCAGGAAGAGAAGGATAGAGAGGAGAAACGTAGACAAGAAGAGAAAGAAAGAGAGGATAAACGAAGACAGGAAGAGAAAGAGCTGAGACAAGAAGCAGAACGTGTAAGACAAGACGAATTGCGCTTGCAGAGAGAGAAAGAAGAGAAAGCAGAACGTCTGCAGAGAGAGAAAGAAGAGAAAGCAGAACAAGTGCGTAAGGCAGAACTTGAATTGCAAAAGAATCAGTTTGAGATTCAGTTAGAACAGTTGAAAAGAGATAGGGAAGATGCTGAAAGAAGAAGACTGGAGCAGATGATTGAATTTGAAAGAGCTAGAAAAAGTGATGAAGAGGTTCGTCAGCAACAGATTGAAGCAAAGAGAATGCGTGAAGAAGAAAAAGAAAAAGCGCGAACGTTAGAGTTGGAACGTGCAGAACAGATCAGACAAGAAGAACTCAAATTTCAGAAAGAAAGTTTGGAAAAGGCAGAGACAGAAAGACAAGAACGTCTGAAACTGGAGAAATCAAAATTGACATTGAAAGAAACGCAAATGAGAGAAGAACGGGAAGCTGAAAGAAGGAAACAGCAAGAAAGTGAAACTTTGGTGTCAAAAATTAAGAAAATAGGTGATGCAATGAAGCATGTATTGCCTCAAATGCCAACTGATATGATGGAGGTGCCATTATATTTTGAAACAGTCGAGAACGCGTTTCGTAGCTTTGCTGTGGAGAAGCCGTTTTGGGTTAAATTATTACTACCATTGATGACGCCGAAAGCTCGAACTGTTCTGAATAGATTGTCATTCGATGATCTAGACAATTACGATAAAGTCAAGCAGCACTTATTAAAAGAATTTAAATTGACCTCGAGAGAATACAGAGCCAGATTTGTGGATGCTAAGAAGACAACAGAAGAGACTTATACGATGTTTACGGCAAGACTGAAGAACTTGTTAAACTATTACGTGAGAAGTCGAAACGTGAACAAAGAGTATGATACGCTCTTTGATTTGCTGGTAGCGGATAAGCTGAAAGAATGTTTACCGCCAGGTCCACTACAGTTTGTATTGTCGAAGGAAGGAACTGACTGTCTCCAAGCTAGTGCAGTGGCAGACCTAGCAGACATTCATGTAAACAATCGAATTGGGTTTGCATTTCCAAATATAAACAGTTATCCTTCTCAACGTTCCGTAAACCAAAGCCAGAGTGGAAAGTGGAAAAGTAATCCAGGAACAGGGAATCAGTTCAAAGGTAAAGAAGTCAAGGCTAATGTCCCTGTACCCAATGAGACCAGAGAAGTGGCGTTTGGTCGTCAGGGATTTAACAAATCGTCAGCGCCGTTTGCCAAGAGGGAAGGCAACACATCGTTTACGCAGTATAAGAGATATGAAGGCAATGAACAACGAGGTATGGTGGTGAAGCGTTGTCACAACTGTGGTTCAGACAAACATTTGGTTAAATTTTGTCCAGTTCCAGTGGCAGCAGCTAGTTCTAGCAGAAATCAAGAACACACAAGGGTGAATTTGATTCAAGTGGTTAGTGATACAGATAATCAAACCGCAAGTCAAGAAAACCAAGAGACTGAAGTAAAGTCAGTAATGAAATGTGGTATTCAAAAAGAAATTCTATTGGATGCTGAAATTCAGAGAGAAGTCATAGGAAAAGATGACAGTCGAATATTGAAGAAATCGTTCTTGCAATATGTCGAGGTTGAAATTCGTGCAGTAGACGGTAAAGAGCCAGTGAAAGTCAAAGCACTGAGCGACTCGGGAGCAGAGATTCCGGTGATTAGTGAAGAATTACTGGAAGGCATGAAGGTGGAACAAATTGGAAAAGTGAATTTGCAATGTGTGGCAGGAGATGCCATTCCTGCGAAGTTAGTGAAAGTCGATGTTAGACTGTGTGGTAGTGACGTGGAAGAAGAGGGATTTCCGCGTAAAATCCAGTGTTCACTTACACCTTATGTCACCTTGATGTGTGCTAGTATTGCAAAGATGGGCAGTACAGAAAGATTCTTGTTGCATCCAGAGATAATTGCCGAATTAAAAGCCGTACCACAGATGAAGATCAAAACGATACAAGGAGATGTGAGTGTACAAGCAAATGTAATGACGAGAGCGCAGAGTCGGAAACAGGAAATGGTAGATGTTGATGAGAAGAGTGAAACTGAAAGTTCAAGTGATGAGGAAAACGACAGTAATGAGCAACGAAGCTTATCGCGAGATGGTATAACATCAGAGATGAACGAGCAAGAGATGGCTGCATGCGAGAATGGCACATTAAATGAAACGGAAGAAGACAATGAATGTGATGTGGGGATAGGAGACTTGTATAGAGATGAAGAGATGGATGAAGAACAAAAGGTGCAGATTGCCGATTCGAAGAAGTTCGAAGAGCAACAGAGAAATGATGAATCGTTGAAGCCGTGGTGGAAGTTAGCACAAGAGAAAGAATCTGAATTCTGTGTGATCAACGGTTTATTGCATAAGAAATATCAGATATTAGACCAGACGATATATCAACTAGTGTTACCAAAAGAGAGACGAATTAAAGTGATGGAATTGGCGCATGAATCGGTATTTGGAGGACATCTAGGAGAAGAGAAAACAAGAGAACGAATAAAATTATCTTTTGTATGGCCAAAGATGAGAAGAGACATTGTGAAATTTTGTAAGTCTTGTGAGAAGTGTCAACTAAAGGCAAGGAGTTTGGTGATGGATAGAGTGCCTATCACTCCAGTCTCAAGAGAAGAGGTCGCCTTCAAGAGAATGACGATGGACCTCGTTGGCCCGATTGATCCAGTATCTGCTGCAGGTCACAAGTATTGTTTATGCATTGTGGACTCGTGCACCAGATGGCCTACAATCTTCTTATTGAAATCGCTGACAGCGAAGGCTGTGTGTGAAGCGTTGACGGAACTGTTCATGAACGTTGGTGTGCCGTCCGTGATTACAAGTGACCAAGGAACGAACTTCACAGCCAGTTTGACAAGAGAATTTCTCAATTTAATGGGCTGTAGTCCACGATTCGACACACCAGGACACCCAGAAGCTGCTGGATTAGTAGAGAGATGGAATCAGACATTTAAAAAGATGATCCATCATGTGATAATAGACAACCCGAGGAAATGGCACAAGATAATTCCTTTCACAGTGTGGGCATTACGAGAAGTGCCGAATGCAACTACTGGAGTATCACCATATATGCTTGTCTATGGGAAAATTCCGAGAGGACCATTGGCAATATTAAAAGAGAGTTGGACTAGAGAAATAAACTTACCACCTCATGTTGGAGTTAAACCAGAAAAGTATTTAAAAGAACTCAAAGAAAATATGGAGAAAGCATTATTGTTTGCAGAATCCTACTCTCGAGAAAAGCAATTACAATACACGAATCAGTATAACAAGAGAGCAAAGCACAAAGAATTTGAAGCTGGTGAGAAAGTCATAGTTTTGTATCCAACGTCAACAAACAAACTTATTTCTCGATGGCATGGTCCATGTACGATCATACATCGAAGATCAAAGTACTCTTATTTAGTCGATATGGGTGAAAATGGTCGAAAAATAATTCACGCCAACAAGATCAGAAAATATGTTACTCGAGCATTAAGTTGTGGTCTAATCGTTGAAGAAGATGAAGATTTTGGTTCAGTGGTTGAATTACCAATGAGGAATGAGGTTCAAGATGACAAGAATTCACTTAACCTCGATCCTGAACAAATTAGCCATTTGACAGTAACTCAGCAAGAACAGTTGTTGAAAGTCTTGAACAAATACTGTGATAGATTTTCAGAAAAACCCGGATTATGTACATTGGTTGAACATGAAATTGAACTAAAACCAGGATTTCGTGAAAAGGAATTTGCAGCATATCGAATTCCTTTGATTTATCGAGCAGAAGTGGAACGTCAGATCAAAGAAATGTTAAAAACAAACATCATCAAACCATCATCGAGCAGAATGGCAAGCCCTTTGGTTATTGTTAAAAAGAAAGACGGATCTTTAAGACTTGCCTGTGACTACAGATACATTAACTCATTCACAGTGGATTGTAAATATCCGATGCCGATTGTCAGAGACGTTTTGAACAAAGTTGGAAAGTCTAATGTGATTTCCATCTTGGACTGTCGAAGTGCTTATTGGACTTGTCCTGTAAAACAATCTGATCAATGGAAGACAGCTTTTGTAACACATAATGGACTGTATGAATTTACTCGTGTTCCTTTTGGAATGATAAATTCAGGCCGAACTTTTGTTAAGGCGATAAATTTAGTTTTACAGCCTATAAGTGACTTTGCAGAACCGTATGTTGATGACATTGCTGTGCATTCTGACAGTTGGAAAGTTCACTTGCAGCATCTAGATGCATTTTTGATGCAAATGAGATTGCATAACGTTACTTTGAATTTGAAAAAATGCATATTTGGTAAGAGTGAGGTAAGGTTTATCGGTCATGTGGTTGGGTCTGGTAAGATAAAGATGAATCCAGACGGAATTGAAAGTTTGACTAATTTGAAGATCCCAGAAACTAAGAAGCAAGTTAAGCAACTGCTTGGATTTTTTAATTATTACAGACAGTTTATTAAGGACTTTGCACAGATTGCGAAACCTTTATCTGATTTAACTAGTAAACGTGTTTCTGATAAGATTGATTGGACTGTTGAACATCAGCAAGCATTTGATTTACTTAAAGAGGCTGTGCGATCTAAAGTAGTGTTATATGTTTTTGAAGTGGGAAAACCATTCAATTTGTACTGCGATAGTAGTGACTTTGCAGTCGGTGCTGTTTTAACACAGATGGACGACAAGGGAATAGAACGCCCTGTGTCATTTATCAGTCAGAAATTAACTGATACCCAGAAGAGATGGGCTACTGTGGAAAAGGAAGCCTATGCTATTGTTTGGGCTTTAAACAAGTTAAAAGAAATTATAATTGGATCGAAAATTTTCATTTTTACTGATCACAATCCTCTTACATACTTGACTGAGTCAATGTCTAAGTCTGCTAAACTTGTGCGTTGGGCGTTAGCCTTACAAACTTTTGATGTTGAGGTGAAGTACAAGAAGGGCAGATTGAATGTTATTGCTGATTGTTTGTCAAGGTTATAAGTAATCGTAAGACTGTTTATTGATTAGTTAGATATATATATGTTTCATGTATTTTGGTAATTTCGCAAATTTTGAAATTTAATTTGCTCAATTCCAGAAAAAGGAAGGAGGTAATGTGAACTGAGTTTTGTGTACAGTTTTGCAGTGCGAGATATTTAGCGTATATATTTAGTGCGCTTACTTTAGTTTAACGTGTATATGTATATATGATAGATGTATAACGTTTAGTCTTAGTGACACGCGCGGCCGGCCGATATCGGCAGCGGCGCGCTATATGTATATTATTAGATTTCGCTTATGCGCACAGAAGACAGGAGTGTCAAGAGGCGCAAAGAATTATGCTGACTAGATAAGTTTGAATTCGAGTGTGTTCGCTGTAGTAGTGTGGCTGACTAATTGAGTTGTAATCGAATTGAGTTCTGTCTGTTTGTTTCTTATTAAACTAGAAGATATTAAACTGTGTTGCTGATTAATTCAGGTTATACTTATACGTAGAATTAGTGTTCAAAAGGTGAACGTTAAATAGGCGTTAAGTACGAAGAGAACAAGGATTTAATCAGAAGGATTGTCAACGGAAGGATTGGGTTGACAATTATTATTATTATTATTATTATTATTATTATTATTATTATTATTATTATTATTATTATTATTAGATCGTCTGAGATATAGCTAATTCTGGTGGCAGCACATGTGCTTGGAGTTCGCTTGTGCTCGCAGCAGAGGCCAAGAAGACAGAAAGTGCCAGTGTAGCATCACAGCGTATCACAAGACAACCATCATTCACTGGAAGGGATGCCTGAAACCTATTCTCATCCGGTAGTTCCACATTCAAAATGATCGACAGTCCATTTCTGAAAAGAGTCAAATCTGGCTAGACCAGGACAGTCTACGCATACGGCTGTACGTATTGTAGGCCTATAGAGGAGCTTTGGCACGTTCAATCCATTTCCTAACAGGATTAGAGCGTCGTGTGTGTGAAGCATGGAGACTTTGGACAGCCTCCTTAAAGCTCGTTTAAGGTCACCCGCCCTCTCATTTACATCAGAGCCCAACAGCGTCATCTCTCCCAATGGCGCGTGTGTGTAGCCGTAGAACCAGAGGTCGTCGACTTTATTTTCATAATACTTGAAGACTATGTTTTAATTGTTGTTATTGTTGCTGTTGTTGTTATTATTAATAATAATATTGTTATTATGAAGCGCTAGCATTGTTATTGTCTGAATCGCGCAGCGCAGCTCGGAAAGCTGGGCAGCATCCCGGAGAGGTAGATGGCCTTTCCACCTCTGCTGAAGAGCCACTGAAATCCGCTGGAATAAGTATGTGGCCTTCAGTGGATCAGGGACGTTATTTGGGGGAGGGGCGGCGGCATTTGCCCCCTTGATTTTTTTAAAAAGGAAAAAGGATGGAACGAGAAAAGGAGGAAGAATAAAGGGGTAAAAAATGATGCATCATGGGGCATTGGCTTACAGTTTTCCACATGTAGACTAAATACAAAACTTAACAAGCTGGCCAAGTTCCCCCCGGTAAAATACTCAAATGACGTCCCTGTCCCCTGAAAAAGCTGAAATGACGTCCCTGCAGTGGATCATGGGTTGCGTCCGTGATCCAGCTTCCCAACTCTGATATGAACTGCAGTCCTTCCCTGGTACAAGAGCCGCCGGTTTCCAAGACGATCGCTGCAAAGGCATGGGTGCTAGTAAAGGTGGAGTACTCTTGGACACAACTGGACGTTCGGCGGATTCGCCAGCTCCGATGGATGGGTGAGTAAGGTGGGAAGTGGCATAAGTGTCGAGCACTGTCACATCCCATGCCAGGCATCGCCACGTGATCAAGGATCAGTGCGACATCGTTTGGTCGCTTTTCATCTTCAGCCCCTTTGCGAACAGCACACGTGCCCATCGCGACTTTGTCGTCCAATCTCAGACCACAGGAAGCATTGGCGTAAACTTCTCCAAAATATTGGGGGATGGACAATCAAAGAGTCTCAGAGGCTCAGAGCTAGACTTGACTGTCGCCATTGCAATTCATCCGATCCGCCAGCTTCCAGTCCAAGTTTGTCAGTTAACCAGCCGGACAGGAAAAAAGCGATTGACATCATTGACTAGTAACTTTTACTAAAAGCAACTTATTTCATTGAAATATATAACTATATATGATATAAACGTTTTGTAAGTTTTGTTGAACTTGGTTTTCGTCTCTGACACACTGCTCTACTCTGGTTCCCGTCCCACTTGTCTTCCCGATCCTTCTCTGTTAAAGCCTCCAGCCACTGCTCGCAAACCCTCCTACTCTCCTGTGGTGTCCACCAAGCAACTGGACTTTGATCTGGGTCCACTTCTCTTCATCCTGTATACCACACCTTAAAACCATCTAATAAAATCCTCCTCTGTTGCAGAGGAGTTGGGTGTCGCAGACGACACCCAACTCTACAAATACTTCTCCCCAAGCTCTTTTTTCACCTCCATTACACAGTTACTCAAATATGATCAGATTTGGCACGGCTAAGGTGTAATTCCAGCTTCACAGATCATTTCCACATCTGTAGCCACCACTGCCCCGCGCAACCGTTTGGTGAGGATAGCTCCTTCATACCTCTCTTCACTCCTCGGTCGCTCCACTCTCCGCTCGGCCGTCAGAGGCCTTCTCGTTCAATTGACAGCCAAGCACTACCACAGTTAAGTTACACCTACCTAGGCCTATAGGTATATATATAGAATCAGGGATCGGTTGGGACCGGAACGCACCGGAACGGCGTTCCGGTTCTTTTTTTGACGACCGGAACGCCGTACCGGTTCTTTCTTGGAGAAAATTTCTAGTATCTAGAGCGTCTTTTCGTTACTTCCTATACTTTTCTGGCGGATTATTAATGGCCCATGTAGATTTCAGCCTCTCTGCAGCCAGAATATACCATGTAGGGTGTATACGCTATATACACAGGGCCACAGACGTATATATAATACGTATTTTGTCTGTGTAAGTGACCCTCACCCTAATGGGTTGAGTTATTTGACCCTGGGTGACCCTCAGTAGGAAAGACGCCCATGGCAGTTGTATATATGAGATTATGTTCATTTGCATGCACACTAATATACAGCCAGATCCTCCCTTTCCCAACCACTTCATACACTGTAAGGGTATGTCAGTCAGCTCCAGCGCTAAGAAATGCCTGAAATATGATCGTCTGTCTTTCCGATCTTTCGCTCTCTCACTCCCTCGCTTACTCGCTCTTACTCGCTATCTCTGTTTATCTGTCTTACTGTGTCTGTCTGTCTGTCTGTCTGTCTGTCTCTCGTTTTCTCTCGCTCTGTCTCTGTCGCAGTATGTCTCTTTCAATGTCTCTCTACAACCCTGTTGTATACGGCTGCAGTCTTCGTTCTTCATGTTACTCGGCCTGCTGTGATAGTATCATAGTAGTCCTTCACGTTGAGAATACAGTCGCTATTTTGATTCGTTTACTTTCAAACAAAAAAGAACGACTTCTAATTACATTTTTAAGTCTAGCTGCTTAAATTTAATAAATAGATGATGAAGCGTTATAGAGAAACCGATCTGTTGAATTTCTTCACCAAAAAAGCAAGCCAGCAACGACTGTTAAGGTGGAAATGGGACTGAAGAGGTTTGCACTACAGATAATAAAATATTCCATTGGCATAGTTAACGAAAACGATTTAATAGCTGTGTGTGAGCCTGTGTCACTGAAAACAGTCTCAGTTGCTCAATCAGAGAACTTAGGCACATTAAAAGACGTTGGTCATCAGAATGATTTTGTTCTAGCCGTTGGTGCAAAGTTAAGTTAACTGATGCAGACAAATTTCGATTTCTGACCGAATTCTATGCTCCACCAGAATCATATGCGTGGCCTAGCACCACGAACTTCTTAATTCAGAATGGTATGGTATGGTATCTGGGAAGTTATAAAGCGCCTCTCAAAGTGCGAACTATCAGAGGCGCTCTCAGCATGTATGTGAGCCTCTCGCGGAAACAGAAAAGACTTTAAACGATGAACGAGAGAGAGAGAGAGAGAGAGAGAGAGAGAGAGAGAGAGAGAGAGAGAGAGAGAGAGAGAGAGAGAGAGAGAGAGAGAGAGAGAGAAGCAGGGTCCCATGCAGTACCAATTCAGAATAGTAGTTGTCGCTTTGCTCTTTAAAGTAGTAGGCTCTACATAAGTAATCTGCTTCACTTTGTGGAACATTACTTATGCCTTTACAAAGTTAAACCTTAAGTGTTACTCAGCCTCTGTGAAATCTGTTAAAATAAGAAAATATTATCGAAAAAGTTGATTCCGTGATTGTTTAGCATTCTATGCTTCTGGAGATCGCCCTATAAACTCACCTCTGAAGACTACTGCTTCGCATTACGCAACCCCTATGGTAAAAATCCTAGCTATGCCAGAGTGAAGCCCGTTTTTAAAAAACGGGAATGTCGCGACAGTGGCGTCCCCTCGCGAACGTTCGCGTGATTTCAAAGCGTCAAAGTAAGTAAGTAAGTATGTTCTTTATTTGACCAATTGACATAACACACTCTGGTTTACATACATGTCAGACAATTAGAACGTATGCATCCTAATAAAAATGTCTTTCTCATTAGACCAACGGTTCCCAAACTTCACTGGGTCGCGTAAATATATTGGCAGTCTCGGTACCCACTGTGAACAATTAAGCATTGTGCACTAAAATTTACTTCGTAAATTGGCAGTTTTAGCTAGAAATTTCAAGATTAACATGGCGCTTGAAGCGCTGGTTTAGGTAGTTTTTTTCTAAATCATTGTTGAAAAATTCGAGGTAAACAAGAGCCTAAAATGTACTCCATTTTGGCATCAAATGCTCAAAATTGCGTCAGCTTCTGGGGCTCCGCCCCAGACCCCGCTGGGGGAGCTTACGACGCTCCCCCAAACCCCCTAGTCGTTAGGGGCTTCTTGCCTTCGCCAATCGCCGTTTCGCCGGCGTTCCGGTTCTTTTTTGTTTAGGACGAGATCCCTGTATAGAATGGATAAAGTATACAGTTAAAGCAGTGAAGTTCACAGTATTTAATCCTTCAACTTGAGATTATTATGTGCACTCTAGATATGTACACTTGAGATTATTATGTACAATTGAAAGATCCAGGCCTACACTTGAAATTATGTATGTAGGCCTATACCTGAAATTAGGCCATATGTAGACCCCTACACTCGAGAAACTTAAGACTAGTTGAAGTGAACCTAGAATCAAGTCCCTTCTCATTTTCACGACTCATTCAGACACCTAAACGCAACTGAATTGAATAGATTCAATTATTTAAAATTAGGACTAAATTCTGATATCAAAAGACTTGCACCTCGCACAGACTCGGCAATTTCTCGTTCTGGGCAGAGCGCGCTCTCGAGTGCGAGAGGCTTTCAGCGGCTTCTGTGGCTTTCACATATTTATTAATCAGACGAAGAAAACTTCGTCTGTTTCATACAAGATTTCGTTGTTGCAATGTGTTATTGTGAATTGACAGCCAAGCATTAGGCCTATAGTTAAGTTAGGCCTAACTATTATGTAGAGATAGAATAGAGAAAGTATAGTTAAAGTAGATGAGAAGAAGCAGTGAAGTGGGAGTAGACAATGGACTATAAGTGGGCCTAAACATTTTTATAATACTCACGCGGCTTGAATATTTCCGAACGTTTATTTGACCCATGCACTCCAACATGAATGTAGACTAAATTCCACAATCACGCATAAACTACGAACTGACAAGAAAACACAATGACTGATTAATTCATTGTGATCTCTTTACCTCTCTACTCATAGTAGCCTGTATCGAGGAGCGTTGTAACTGTTAAAGCTTAACTGTTATAACTTAAAACTTAACCTCTAGCTCCTCGCAAGTGCCCATAATATGAGTTGCGCACATTCTCATGCCTTCACGATGCCACCGAAAGACCGCAATCGCCCAGCCTAAGCTCAGTGGACGTCTGTAGGCCTAGTCCAAGTGGTTGTCTATAGGAAGATCCACATCCAAGCTGTTACTGCGTCATTATTTCTAGCAGCAATTCTTCTTACTCTCGGAATTTTCTTATCTAGTTTCTAACGGAGTCTAAGCATCGGCCTATAGAGTGGACATGATAGGTCTAGGTCTATAGGAGAAGTATCGTGTCTGTTATTCAGTATTTATTTTTAGTCTGCAAGTGTCTTTACTTTCACTTCTTTCGTAATTGCAATTAGGCCTTACAACGCGCCAAGGTTTCTAAATTAGCAGGCCTAGGCCTACTATATACTTTTACTTGAGCGATCCTATTCGCGCTTAGACAATGTTTTAAAATGTGAAACCTCATGAATCATACGAAACCATTGGAAATCGAAACCTATGGAAAGCCGTCGCATGAAACCGACGGAAATTTTGTTTCCTTGTTGCACTATATAGGCTGCTGTAGATGATCTAATTCTACTTACAAAGTAATTTCAAATCTTCCGATCGGATATTGCTAGCTGTGAACCTTTTCAACTGGGAAAACAATGTGAGTATAGATTGTGTACCCCTACATTATCAGCCATGGGGCTCTTTACTGTTGCATGGTTCTGTAGATTTTAAGCAATAGGCCTAATTGGCCTACACGTACGAAACTTCTCCAGTCGTATACTATGCTGAAATGAGGTGTTATCTGGAGGCGAATTACCCAAACAACAGTCTGGGTAATTCTGACTCAAGCATTCGTATGTACAAAGAACGGTTTCATCCGCTGAGTCTCTAATAACCCGAATTGTTGCTGCTCTCTTTGGGGTCAGGCAACTGTATCGACGCAATCTTCGTTAAAAAAGACATGTTAGAGATTGAACTATAATTGGCAATGTCATCAGAATCCAGCCCTTGGCCCTTGAGTCTATAGGAAAAATAATCGTTAGTGAATCCCATGTAGGCCTACAACATTTATCACGCAAGCGTAGGCCTCCTGTCGTGTTAATAATATATGCTTGGCCTATTAATAGCACAATGAAACTCTCGGAATTTCTGTCGGCTTTTTGTGGTTTTGCGATGCAGTTAAAGCAGTTTTAACCTCAAAAGCGTTTTAGCCATTGTTTTATAACGTCATTTCTTCATTGGTTTTTTTTTAATAAACACGTTTTATTGTCTTAAGGTAAGTTGTTGGCCTCGAAAGAAAGACTCAATAGATATTTTAAGAAATATAAAATTTTTTATTATAAATTATCATAAAGAGCCTATGATCAAATAATATATCATAAGTCTTAACTGATCACCTAGCCGAGCATAAAGGGTAACCGCTCGAAATCTAAACATATAGATCCTACTAGGCTACTAAACGAATAAAAACTATATTTCCATTATTTTGATCCGGCTCATACTCAGTCTAGACGAGAAAAGTAGGATTTATTGTTACAAAATATAAATAGATTTTATTAGATATTACAGCCTATAGCAGAAGCGTTATTATTGCCCCGAGGTGCGCATGTGATCCCTTGGAAATAAAAAAATCCGAAAAAAAAAATCTGAGACGGTTAGAGCTCGTCAAGATTCGGTGGAAGGCAATGGCGTTATTATTATTTTTACCCGAGGTAAGTGTAATCACTCATGAGTAAAAAATTATGCAAAGAGCTCTTATGGGTATCTGAAAAATCAGGCCTCGACACACAGTCGTTTTCTTTTCTAGTTATTAAATAAAAATGATTAATCGTCTGTGATAAAGTGATATAGACGTTGACATACACGCACATGTATACACGCCACTTTAACAGAAACCGTTGCTAACTCCAACTTCTTCTTCGGTTCTCTGCCATTAGCAACTGTCTATTCTCTGCAACCTTAAATCACCGACTGCTCTAAAAGTTCTCTCCACTGAGTATGCGCGCAACCCTCCATATTAGTCCAAGAGCATTAGATCAAAATGTGATGAAAGGTGGAAATTTCTCATAACAAGCTGAATTTTTCAGGATAGGTCTAGGAATATGAGTAGAATAACATACTAAAAGTCCCCGACAATCCCCCTGGAGCTCTCTCCAAAATCCAAGATGGCGTCCAAAATGGCCGTCATTAGATCATAATGTGCTAAAAGCTGAAAGTATCTCCTCATAACAATCTGAATGTCTCAGGATAGGTAAAGGAATATGGGTAGAATAACATACTAAAAGTCCCCGATAATCCCCCTGGAGCTCTTTCCAAAATTCAAGATGGCGTCCAAAATGGCCGTCATTAGATCATAATGTGCTAAAAGCTGAAAATAGCTCACAACAAGCTGAATTTTCCAGGATATGTCTAGGAGCATGAGTGGAATAACATGCTAAAAATCCCTGACAATCCCTCTGAAGCTCTTTCCAAAATCCAAGATGGCGTCCAAGATGGCCGTCATTAGATCATAATGTGCTAAAAGCTGAAAATAGCTCATAACAAGCTTAATTTTCCAGCTTAGGTCTAGGAGCATGAGTGGAATAACTTACTAAAAATCCATGACAATCCCCCTGAAGCTCTTTCCAAAATCAAAGATGGCGTCCAAAATGGCCGTCATTAGATCATTATGTGCCAAAAGCATAGTTTGCTCTAACGCTTCCATCTGTTGCAAGTGCAACCTGGCAGATTTGGCATACTGAAGATGTCCTGCAGCATGGAAAAGTGGAATCATTTGCCTCACACACCAGAGGTGTAGCTTTCTGTCTCCTGTTCGTTCATTCATATGGAGAATTTATATAGCGCCTCTTCAGGGTTATCTACTCAGAGGCACGCTCGATTAAGCGCTGTATAAGGGCCACTTAGCGGTACTTTGGGAGATGGCATACACATACTATCTGGCAATGCCTTTTCTCTTGCTCTTCGTGCTCACATTCTGTCCTCATTTGGGCATTGTTGGGCACACGTGGCACCTTGGATAGCATAGACAAAGATCACTTAGCGAATCTTTCTATAGCTCTTCTTAAAAAGGACGAGAACGCCGCTGATGTAGCCGAGAATTAGTGTTTCAAACAGTTATGCGACTTCATTTCACAACTCCTTGACCATGCTGGAATTCAGTGCAGAACTGGTGGATGGAGGGTGGATGGAGGATGCTGGTGGATGGATGGAGGGTGGATGAAGGATGCAGTTGGATGGAGGGTGGATGGATGGAGGATGCTGGTGGATGGAGGGTGGATGGAGGATGCTGGTGGATGGAGGGTGGATGAAGGATGCAGTTGGATGGAGGGTGGATGGATGGAGGATGCTGGTGGATGGAGGGTGGATGGAGGATGCTAGTGGATGGATGGAGGGTGGATGAAGGATGCAGTTGGATGGAGGGTGGATGGATGGAGGATGCTGGTGGATGGAGGGTGGATGGAGGATGCTGGTGGATGGAGGGTGGATGAAGGATGCAGTTGGATGGAGGGTGGATGGATGGAGGATGCTGGTGGATGGAGGATGGATGGAGGATGCTGGCGGATGGAGGAAGATGATGGCGCAGCCGCTGAAATTGTTTGAATCTAAGGGATGGAACAGACCACGAGACCTTGGTTCACTTGAGATGGCCGGAAAAGCGCAGGGTATGGACAGGCGGCTACAGGGATTGAAACTTATAACCCCGGGCAACGCCGGGTAAACCAGCTAGTTATAATAATAATAGAAAATGCCGGCCATTTTGGACGCCATCTTGGATTTCGGAAAGAACTCTAGGGAATTTTCAGGGACCTTTAGTATGTTATTCCACTCATGCTCCTAGACCTATCCTGAAAAATTCAGCTTGTTACGAGCTATTTTCAGCTTTTGGCATATAATGATATAATGACGGCCATTTTGGACGCCATCTTGGATTTCGGAAAGAGCTCCAGGGAATCAGGAAATTGTCAAGGACCTATAGTATGTTATTCCACTCATGCTCCTAGACCTATCCTGAAAATTGCAGCTAGTTATGAGCTATTTTCAGCTTTTGGCACATTATGATCTAATGACGGCCATTTTGGACGCCATCTTGGATTTCTAAAAGAGTTCCAGGGGGATTGTCGGGGACTTTTAGTATGTTATTCTACCCATATTCCTTTACCAATCCTGAGACATTCAGATTGTTATGAGGAGATACTTTCAGCTTTCAGCACATTATGATCCTATGACGGCCATTTTGGACGCCATCTTGGATTTTGGAGAGAGCTCCAGGGGGATTGTTGGGGACTTTTAGTATGTTATTCTACTCATATTCCTAGACCTATCCTGAAAAATTCAGCTTGTTATGAAAAATTTCCACCTTAAACCTAATGCTCTTGGCCTATCTGCCATGTGAAAAAATACGTTCTACAGGTGCTGAAATCGGCGATCATGTACAATCGGGGTGCGTGAATTTTAAAATCCAGCTTCCACTCGCAGGTATAGTTTCTTTAGTCGTACAAATACATAGGCTACACTGACCCTAACCCTAAGCCCTAACCGACCCTCACGACGCTTACCCTGACCCTAACCGACCCTCACGATGCAAAGACACCCATCCCGATAGTAAATAGACACCCCGATTGTACATGTTCGCCCTGAAATTGCTGGCACGCACAGCAGCTTTTCAAGCATTGGATGCAAATGTACAATCGTGAGTCCGGTTTGATATCATTCCATGGTGGCAAAATAATTGTTCCAATTCCGCTGTCGGTTGATGACCTTCAGTGCGTGATTAACTTCGGTGATGAATTGTTGCGGGATTAAATGTCACCAAACCGAATTTGAGTTTTCTGAAAACGTAAACACTCTCGGCCTCTTAACTGATGCCCAAAGACTGTAGCCTACCTCGCACGCGGGCCGACAACTCGTAATGTTACCCGCTAAGAGAACAGTCCGTGAAATAGCAAGAATGTTTGTCGTCTTAACCAGTTTGAACAAGGCACTCTCATCTGAGCCTAATGTCGCCAAGGGCCTGCGAGTCCGAAGTGTTTCAGCTAGATGCGAAACAATACTGGCATGACTTATGATGCTCAATTTTGATTTCAATGGTTACACTGTGATGTTTAGATATTGAGATCATGGGTGATACAAATGGTAGCGAAACTCCAGACAGCGGAATATTTTCACCGGACAACGGGAGCAGACGTTCTTCGATGTCCTCGACGGATCAGACGAATGGTCTGCACAGCCGAAGGTCATCAACCGACAGCGGAATTGGAGGGTTCATGTCGAATCCATCGACAGATGGAAAGGACGGTCGCTTTAGCACAACTCTCGACACACAGGTTCAGAATTTCCACATTCTGCACTTCGCTGCAATTATACTATAGGCCTATTACTCTATCATATGACTATGACAGGCAAAGGAAATTTGTTCTGTTCACCTAGTGCAATGTAATATAGTTTTATGTAATATGTTCAATTCGATTAATTTTCTATTCTGTATAATGCCCATGCTCTCAGCCAGATAGTGTAAAATCATTATGCGTGCCAAATCTTTCACAAGTCCGGTCGTAACCAGAAACTAAGATGATTGGTCGTAGCAACTCACTTATATAGATAAAAGATTACGAGTGTGACACCCTTGACAGATTGTCTAGGGGTCCCACTCGCAATCTTTGATCTCCCAAGGGTGGTGCTATGACAATTCGGTGCCGGTCAATTTGGCGCAAGATAATTCGGCGCATGACAATTTGGCGCATGACAATTTGGCGCAGTCAATTCAGCGCATGGACGTTTCGGCGCAAGACAATTCGGCGCATTTGGTTTACGCTTCTGATTCAATTGTATTTTGACTTTTAGTTTGTAGCTTCTTCATCGATGACCCCACTCCCATTTGTAGCTAGGGCCTATATTTCTATCGGACACAATGAAGGCAATGTTGTAAATGCGAATGCGCTTTAATAAGCACTTATCAAAACGCTATAAAAATTGACAATAATTGTGTTTCAAAAGTTAGAAATGTTCAGTTCTCAGAATGATTAATAACTCTAGTATTTTAAACAAATACAAATATGAAGTAATATGTAAGAAAACTGGTAGTCATTTAACAATCTTGTAATGTTAGAAGTAAATGAAGTTACAAGCGTAAGCCTACTACAAGGTAGCCTAGTGTTGTACAACATCCGCGTAAGAATGAAGTAAGATCACGATTTTAGCAAACATTCAACACAGCTAGTAAACGCTCATTAAAGGTCAAAATAGAATAGAAATAGAAGCGTAAACCAAAGGCGCCGAATTGTCTTGCGCCGAAATGACCGGTTACCACCAAGTGAATATTACCGCAGATGACACTCGATCATTATCTTAAAGTTGTATAGTTTCTTCTAACTGATTGTAGCTCCAGTGTAATCGTAATCGTAATCTCCAAACTTCTAAAGCGCCACTCGAAGGCCAAACGCAGGGCACCAGCCTATTCGCGACGCTGCGTCCAATCTGAGGGCAGTGAGGGGGTTTCCAAAGAGTAGTCCAGAGGAATTGTGAGTCCGGTTTCCATGGGGCAGGTCAAGAGAAGAGACAGAGCAGCTGTTAAGGCGGCTCAACAGAACAAAACAGCATATAGGCTTACATAATAGAAAGTTAACTGAATTAGGGCGAGAAGAATTGGACCAGATTAGCCTGGCTAGGAGTTCCTGAAAAGGTGAGACTTCAATTTTTAGTCGAAAGCCCGAGGGTGATAGATAGAGCATGCGGAAGATGATGGAGGACGGGTTTCAGTGATGATGGAGGAACCGAGATTCAGAGGAACTCGGAGGGGAGATCGTTCCAGGGGCGTGGTATTGTATTAGATATGGGTCGGTTGGGGAACTTGAGATGAGTAGGCCATAATGACCGGGGGCCAAGAAAGACTGAGATAGGAAGATGATCTGGTGGAGCGGGTTGCTGGATGGTGAAGAGATCACTATAGGATCGCTAGGAATATTGCAGGGAGTTGTAGGCTAGTGATAGGACAACTCCGCACACACAAAAATTAGAAGTAATTGGCTATATATAAATATTATATATAGCACTGCAAGCACTGTAACTCTCAGTCAGAATGTTTTCTAAAAATCCAGTTTATAATATGGACTACGCTCAAAATCCAATATTGTTTCTAAGGGAATCACAATTGATTCTGCCAACTTCATAGCAAAAACCCGTATGCTGGAACAGTTCACGCCAACTTCCGTTAGCACAATTAGTCCCCCTAAATATTAATTCAAATAAGTACATTTAACATTTCTGTGAGTTATCTAAGAGTCTGTGATTCTGTTTCGGGCCTTGGTCTTATCTATTAAGATGGCGCCTCTATTCACAGAAACTCTTGCCATCAAGGAACTATTTATAACAGTAGCGACCGTACTTAAAGGAGATCAGACACCATGGCCTACAGAGAAATTAGAGAGTGACACGGGGACAGAAATCTGTTCCCATACCCACCCCGCATTGCGGCATTTGTAGTTTTAACCCCATCCCCTTACATCCCCGCAGAACCCTTTCCCCATCTTCTCACCATCCCTACAACCTTCATCCCCATTCCTTCACCATCCCCCGTAATGAATTTTCATCCCCGTAATGTCCCCACATCTTAGGGGTAAGAAATATAAACATGTAACATTATCATTTAAAGCATATTATTAAAATTTATGAAATTGACAAACACTGAAAATGCTGCACCTCAGCTTGTCTGTGAATTCATGAATGAATGGAAGATCATCTGTAGTGTCACACTAGTTAGTTAGTAAGTAAACCTATTCATGGAATGCTGAAATAAATGAATAAATTAAATTTATGAACTCTGTAACCATTACCGTGGTATTACCGCAGCTTCCATACCCATCCTCACGGTAATACCGTACAATATTTCCCCATTACCGTGGGAATCCCGCGGATTACCGCGGTAACCGTTACCGTGTCACTCTGTAACAGAAATAGCTCTGAACTGTAACTTTGGCTTATGCCACTTACCAACTTTATGCCTGTTTTTCGTATAGGGCCCTAGCTAACTAGGTAAATATAGGTCTTCATTAAATAGTTCTTTATCTACTACCAAGAATGGAAAATCTATCGAGAATCCCTGAAAATGTTTTGTGTGCTGCTCATTTCTAGAAGGTGGTGTCGGCTCTGACGGGCAACAGTACAATTACTGAAGAAGGCATGCAGGGCATAACCGAGGGACTTGAATCAAACAATCTGACGGTTATACAACTTTGTACATTAAGAAATAAGTAATGCAAAATAGAAATTCAGTTACAAAATACAAAGACAAAAATACATAAAACAATAAAAAATATAATTAATATGATTTGGATGCTACATGACAAGTAACTCGTTAACTTAGGAAAAAGTTTTCTTCTGATTACATCACGGTATTATAGACTGAGCGTTAGTTTATAAAAAGATAGGCTAAGCGTCAGTTCATCATTAATAAATATAATTAGGCTAAATCATAGTTTCATAATCGGATATCCACTGGCTTTTAAACAAAGGCGTTTAATATATTACATAGATCAGACTTATAATCACTCGAATAAAAGAAACAAAACACCACTAGAGAAAAACAGTTAGGCTTCCATAAATTTGACCATTTTTAGTAATCAATATGGTGATTAGTCCTATTTTGCTTCATATGCATGCGCCTACATGTATCTGGTTTTGACTGAGGTTTTCTTGCATCGGCAGAGTACCGGTACTTCAAGAACAAACACCTTGAGAATTGGAAACAAGACCTCAGGTGATTTACTTCTGCATCATTATAGGATAAAATTCAAACGACAATACAAATTTATACAAGCACTGCTTTTAACAAAAACTATTCCTACATTAATTAGGAATTTCAACTGTTGTAAAAATGGCGTTTCTGCGGTCGGCCAGCGTTGAAAGCTGCCGCTGCTGACAGTGAAATTTGGATAACGCAGGTTTCTCTATGAAGGACCGACTGCTTGGACTTACTCTCCTATGGTCAATCGCCAGATTAAGACGCCTTGTTTGTAAGGGCAGATACAGGATTTGGCGCAGCCGGAAACATAGCCTCTGTCTACCCCCTCGCCGTCTAAACCCTAAACACCACCCACCTTAGCCGTCTTACTGTCTTCCTGACTGACTCCTTTGGATCTTGACCAGGCCGCATGCACCACAGATCTGGGCCACGGCTACACTCTACTTGGAAAGATCTGACATCACCCTCACTCTCCGCCTTATGATTGTCATCTTAGTCATTTCGGGATGTGGAGATGTAGGCCTACATGTCAAAGCGAAAGTTTCTCTATCCTTCATCAGTTACAAATCCGTATATAGATACACGCTCATATTGTCGGCCTTGATATGACTACTCACCCCTCAGTCCCCTCAAATCTCAGAATCAATAACTATCCTTGGTTAAACATATACGTGCCGAGCATGTATGTGTGTGTATATAGGCCTATAGGCCCTATATATGTGTGTGTTTGTGTGTGTGTGAAGGAATTGGTACCCCCCACTTTTTAGACCTAAGTTACGTCCCTGTATGCAAGCTACGTAAGTGCACGCGCACCACTGTCACATTCTGCTGTAGGCTACTCTTTCTATTGTCTCATTGTTGCTCTTATACAAAAGTCTGTAGGATCCCAATCCATAACAAATCTTGTGTTATTTATTTTAATTACTTTGTTGAGCTGTGAGCCAGGTTGTTTCAACCTTACTGGTGGGATTAGAGGGCAGGTACTAAGATGGATTCAAAGCTGGTTATCAGGTAGAAGACAAAAGGTGGGCATAGGTGATAAACATTCTGGCTGGACGACAGTGCTAAGTGGAGTGCCACAAGGATCAACTGCTTTTCGTACTTTTTATTAATGACGTAGACGATGGGATTTTATCTAAAATTTCTAAGTTTGCGGATGATACAAAACTATGTAGAGCAGTGGATGATGAAGAAGAAGCAGAGATACTGCGGGAAGATCTAAGAAGAATGTTCAGATGGTCACAAGACTGGCAAATGCTCTTCAATTTGGAAAAGTGCTCAGTGATGCATATGGGGAGGAGAAACAACGAGTTTTCATATGAAATGGGGGGCACGGTGTTGAAAGTGAGTGATGAAGAAAGGGACTTGGGAGTGATTATGCACAAGAGTGCAAAACCTTCAAGGCAATGTGCTGAAGCAGCAAAAAAGGCTAATTCAACTTTAGGTATGATAAAAAGGACAATAGTCACCAGAGACAAAGATATAATAATAAGGTTGTACAAATCACTGGTTAGGCCACAGTTGGAATACTGCATCCAGGTATGGAATCCATACCTGAAACAGGACATGGAAAAACTGGAGAAAGTACAAAGAAGAGCTACGGAAATGATTTGGGGCTACAAGGATCTGAGCTATGATGATGATGATGAGTTCTCTGCCCGAAGGCAGGTTCATTGGCTTTACGCCACCCGGGGATGAGATGAGTGAGGTGGTTTCCCGTTGCCTTCCTCACAGACAGTTGTGGGTGAACAACTTGTCCAAGGTCGCTACGCAGTGGCTTGAGGTAGATTCGAATCTGCGACCCTCCGGTTACAAAGCACACAACATACCGCTACACCACCGCGTCCCACTGAAGAAAGGTTGAAAAGGTGTGGACTAACAACATTGGAGAAAAGGAGGAGCAGAGGAGATCTGATTGAAGCTTATAAGATTATCACTGGAAAGGAAGCACTGCAGTGGGAGAGGTTCTTTGAATTAGCACCGAACAAGGCAACTCGGGGACACAGGTATAAATTATTTAAGAGGCCGAAGGGAACATTAGGGCAGAAATTCTTTAGTGCAAGAGTTGTAGACCTGTGGAATGGTTTGGACGATAGTACGGTCTCAGTGGACACTATAACAGCTTTTAAGAAGAAGCTAGGAAAATTGGGCTATTAAGCGTTCGAGGTAAATTTGCAGTGGTTCTAACACAGACTACACGTCTTCTGAACCACTCAAAACCCTTGTTATGTTATGTTATGTTATGTTATGTTATGTTACTGTGATGTCATATTACTGATCACTGTGTAATTACACGTACTGTGCTACTTGTATTTTTATTTTTTAAATTTATAACTTGCAAATTAATCATCTTTAACATGTTAATTATAAAAGGTTTTAAAGTAAATTTTGTAGCATAATTGCTTCAATAAGTAAGTGATGAAGCGTTGTAGAGAAACTAATCTATTGAATTTAATTACAAAAAAACCGCTAGCCAGTGATGGTGGAAATAATAATAATAATAATAATAATAATAATAATAATACTAATAATAATAATAATAATAATAATAATAATAATAATAATAATAATAATAATAATAATAATCTTGTTCTTTAATTAAGCGCCTGCAAACGCACTGCGCTGTACAGTGAATATATATATATATATTTTATATATATATATATATATATAGTAGAACCGGCAGCCACGCAGGGCGCCTTACATACATGTAAACAGTAGAAGCAACATGATAACAGTTTACAGGAGTCGAATATAACTGTTTAAGCGGCAGCCACACGGCGCCAATCATGGCGTACTATTCATTTAACCACCGCTGCCACCTAGCGAGTGGAAGGCTGAATAAACCTTACGAGGATCTGCGGGGTTCGATATTGGTACCTTCAGCTCTTCACGCCAGTGTGTTATCCATTACTCTACGGACCCCATAGATCACAGAATAGGTTTGCTCCAGAGATAGGCTAATTCTATTTACAGTGTTGCTAACGATTACGATTTAATTGCTATGTCATTTAGCACAGCTTAATTGCTCAGTCAGAGGATCTAACCCTTTAACGACTGAGCAGCTGAGACTGCTAAGCACAGGCGCCGACTTTTGCTTTTGTCTCTGGGTGCCAGTCAGGGGTGGATCCAGAAGGTTTATAAAGTCTTACAGGACCGACGAAACTTTTTTTTTGGAAATCAACTCCGAAAAAACTGGTGACTTTTTTTTTAGTCATCCGGAAAAATTCCACATTATTTGGTCATTTTCCATCGTCTACTACGTGTTTACACATAAAATGGGTGGCCATGTCTCCTAAAATTTGACGACTTTTTTTAGGAATTCATCCCCAGAAAAAATGTGACGACCTTTTTTAGGATTACCCAAAAAAATTGAATTTAAGGTCCGAATTCTTCTGGGGGCCAGGCCCCCACTGAACTTTTTCTGTGGGTGCATTGGCACCCAAGGCCCCCAAGAAGTCGGCGCCTATGCTGCTAAGTAACACAGCAATTAAATCGTATATCGTAAGGATATACTTACCTACTTACTTATTAAGTAAGTAGGTAAGTTAGATGTCTAGATGAATTTATTAGATGTTTAACTGTGTTTATTAGATGTCTAACTGTGTTTATTAGATGTATGTAAGAAAGCCTGTTCTTTATTAACCAATTGCTAATTAGTTTAGTAAAGAAATTATAGGCTTATTTACTTAATAAATAAGGAAGCCTATATTCTTTATCAACGAAGTGCTAATCATAGTTAGTTAGACATCTAATAACTACAGCTAGACATCTAAAAAACAGTTATTAGTTATATGTAATTGGCTATTTGGATTTTGTGACTTTGCTTTGAGGTTTTGGCGTGGCACTTAAACACCAGATTTTGATATAAATAATTGTATGCAGTGATAGTGCGTAGTAGCCAATATAATATTGAGATAACAGACGACGTACCAGTTGAGCGGTTCCTTAAACTTTTAACAGTTGCTATGAGTTGTTATAACGCAATGATGACAAGTGGTAATGAGAAGATTCAGTATGACAGTGACAGTCTGTAGGTCCTACATCTCTGTCTCTGTGAACGGCCTATATGACTTCAGACATTTCAAGGCATAGAATGAACGCTCGTTCTAGCCGTTTTAAGTTGGTTGAATCGCAGAAACTTAAATGAGAGTGTAAATGCTTGGAGAGAGATCTACATAGGCAGTCATGCATGTATGTCTCTGTGATAGGCCTACCGGTGAATGCTTCCGCGCTCTCTCTTCCTGAGGGATGTCTTTATGAGTGCTTATTTACCCCTTACTTTCTCTTTATATACCAATTCAGTAAGTCATTAAGAGTTTGAGTCAAAGTATTGATGACAGTCGATCAGTTTTGTATTTAGTTCGATTTAGTTCTTCCAATTCTCTCACTCTATATATTATCTGCGGTTTTCAATCGAGTGCAGTGTTGGATGACAGAAAACGGACTGCTCTAAAACCCATCTAAAACCCAGTCTCTACTTTTTGAAACTCCACAGCAACTAATCAGTTTAACTCTTAACTTGTGCCCACCTCTCTTTATATTATTCTGTCGTATATATCGCAGCTGTTCAAACAACAATGTTGGTGCCATGTTTGAGATCAACCGACCCAACAGGTCCGTTAACTGTAACGCTGTAACTAAAACTAAGTCTGCTCTCTACCACATTCATTGTATCAGCAGGATGTTAGACATTCCATTCTATCAGACGCATCATTTGGGAAATCGCATTAAACATAGGAGAGACCGATGACCGTAGTCCTGATATGTTAATAGTTGGCATTCAGGTCTTTGTGTGATTGATCAGTTCCTATGAATATATAATGAACAGGCGCTAATCTGTAGCACTGGCTGACTGAACATGGACCTGTTTTATAAACGGTTAAATTCAATTGCAAACTGTTTGGCTGATCTACAATGTAAACTGTCATTTTGGTTTCAGATTCCAACTTGCGTTCTAAACGGCTGACTACTGCTCAGAGTTCGTACGATTTATCTGGATCCTTTTAACTTACTGATTATGCAATGCAATATAAAATAGACATTAAAATAGACCCGAGATAGGCCTATATGATACGTATAGGCCTAATATAATGTAATATTTTACAATTCAATTATATCATAATGTGATATTATAATAATAATACAGTATAATTTTGCTATTATGTTATATTATTTCATAATGTATGATAAAATAATTAAATTAGAATATAATATAATTACGTGTATATTACATTATTTCATACTATATTGCATTATACTACAATACATTGCATTTCATTGTAGTAGCATACCGGTAATGTAATCCACTCTGATGACTCCTAAGGCGCCGTTATCCTGATGCACATGCAGTCAGTGATCGCTTGAAGTGAGACTAAAGTCAAACAGCATAATCCGTTGGAGAGGCCTCATTGAAATTCAATAGGTGATCGTGATAAAAGTAGATAGGTGATAATTAGATGAAATGCGATAGGTGATAATGGGTCATTGAGAAACATTAACATGAACATGCATCAGTATAATAAGAAAGTACGTAGATATAATTCAGAGTTTATTGTAGGCCTACTCATCCACGACCTGTACGACATAAAATGAATCGGTTGAGGTTCAGACATGACAAAGTTATTCAAGAAATGCAGACCATTCTCCTATAAATTGCTATTTGCTAAATAATGTTTAAGTAATTGACTTAAAATTAAAGCACAGCTATTATCTGTGCGGCTTTTCAGGTATACAAGTTTTCGCGACTGGACCAAACAGCAAGACCATGACGTTGAATATTCCAACGGTGGGTAAGAGGATTAAGAGCAGCTTTAAGAATCAAAAGTTTACTGTAGGCCCTATTTCAATTTTTTAATGTTCGTATGAGATTTGCATAGAATTGTTGCATGAGGCATTTTAAAGAAACGACACTTTTGTCGGTCAGAAAAAGGGAGACAGTAAAAAAAATCCGTGCTATTTATTTATCTTGATAGAACTAGCATATCAAACTCTCTACAGAGACGATTTTAAAATGTGTTCTATGAAATTCTTGAGAAACGTTTGGCTGTCGAAGTTGATACACCCAACTTTGCAAGAACTCGCTCAAGTCCAAGATCTGAATTCCTCTTAAAACAAATTTTAACTGGACTCTAATTGATATGAATCAATTTTAATATTTATTAACTTGAAATAATTAATTTTAGGTTACTTAAACCTAATTAGTTATTTTTATCGGTTCATTTGAATTAATTAGAAAAGTGATGCGACTTAATCTGAACAGAAAATGTATGAGTTATAGGCCCACAAACCAGTGCATATATGAAATAGATTACTGAAGAAAATTCACGAGAATGCACGATACGCTTGACTTGCTAAACTGCAGCGGGGCACCTGCAAATCCCAAATGGCTGCAGCGCGTGGCGATCGCTGACCCCCTTGGTTCGAAACTGAAACATACAGCTCCCTGATATTTTCCGTGCGGTATACCGACAATCCAGTCTCCTATAAACAGAAGGGTCTTTAGTAAGCAAGTCAGCGCAGTTTTTTGTCGCTTTTTTGTGAGAATTTGGGCTGGTTGTCCAACGAGTGTCCAAACTGTTGAAAACAGAACAGAAATGAAGAACGTGTATGCTGAACTTTGGCAGGCCCACCTTTAACGATTGAGTTGCTATGGTAGCTTAATTCGCATAAGGGTGCTCTACTCCACACCTATATTAACGTTTATTTTATACGGAAAATTCAGCTACACTCGAAAGTCTTCTTAAGACTTGCCACTTTGGTGCTACATGAAAACTAAGCAACTGGTTAACTTTGGACATATTTTTCTTCTGGTTACATTACCGTAATTATTGTCAAAAAGATCTGTATTTGGTTCTTTCTATGCAGAGTGACTCTGTTGATGCCTTGATTCGGCATGTGTCCAAAGCGTTTGGAATGGGATCCAGTGAAAACACTTATTTGGTCTTCGACGGTATGACAGTCCAATTTAATTATATATAGGCCTAGATATAGGCTACAACAACCTTAGGCTATCTAGTTTCGTAAATAGACTGCATAAGGTCTATAGAAAACCTACAAATCAACCATAGTTTAATTTCAGTAAAAAAATTACAATTAGAGAATATAAAATTAAACTTCTGAGAGGTAACCAACGAAGTCAGAAAAGAAAGACTTCCAGCAACAATAGAGTGCATACATGCAACAGCACGGACCAGAAAACACTAAAAAAGCCCCAATGGATCGACACTTATATAATTGTTATCAGCAATGCTCATAATTCTGGTGCCAATTATAGAGAGTGCAAAACCTCCAAAACCCCCACATGGGCCAAACAATGCAAAACACCCCTGTATATGAGCAGTAAACGCAGACGTAGTGATTTATCTGTGCTGCTATAGAGTTGATCTTTTCCCGCATCAGTGACAACCACTTACAGCTGTCTATAAGTCAGGATTATCAATAAATCGGTAAATGTAAATGTACACGTTTTTATATAGCGACCGTATGGCCTCGACACTGATCATTTTTCAATGAATTGATCGGGTGAGATCCTTCACCACCGCTGCCCGTTTGAATAGGCACCACGCCATTTAAGGTCCCCGTGTACTGCAGACCGCGCTAGCCCGAGATTTAAATCTATGAAATATTAAGCCACCTTCGGGAGGCGAACCGCGATCCATGTCATGCTCTCCAGAGCCGTAGCAACAAAGAACGTGGCCCCCTCCGAACATACGTCCGGGGCCCCTTACACTGCGGAAACTGGAATGTGGTAATATACAATATACAGAGTTCATATTATGTATACATAGGCCTATGCCCTACAGTGTAAATGTATTCCATTTCCGTATTTACGTAAAGCTAAAATTCGAAATGACCGACAGACAACTGAAGTCTGATGAAGCAGCTAATAGCGTTATGTGATGTATCAAAACAGTATCATAATGACTTCACGCCGTTCACGTTTTTTTGCCACTTTTAGGGGCCCCCTTCTAGGAAGGGGCCCCTCCGGTCGGAGGGTACGGAGGGCGGTCGCTACGCCTCTGATGCTCTCTTACACAGAGGAGTCTGGAACGCAGTCTACGCTCTTACCAATGTAGCTATAATAGTAGGCCTATTAGTTTCAGTTTAACGACACTGTACAACAAAGATCATTAGCGTCGCCCTACCACTTCATCCAGGCTTGGGACTGTTACTGCCAGAGTACGAGCAGTGGTTTTATTTCCAGTGTAGCTAACTGGGCCAGTGTAATTTATATAGCACCGGTGTAAACCGATGGAGCACCAAACCCAATCCGTAATCAGGTCAACATCCAGAAGGTCAGTACGCTAAGACAGACTATATGGTGGATAAGTTATTTGAAACGACATAGGTAAGCGACCAACCGGAACAAACAGACACATGGAAAGAATTCCAACATTTAAGTCCAGCAACCAGCAAAGCTCGTTTCCCCAGCACAGCTCTAGTTTAGGCATGATCACAGATAAGATAACCGGGTGACCTTGGTGAATAGTGATTAGACTGAGAAATAAGAACTGATTTGAATACTAATGCTGGCCAGAATGCAATGTTAAATAAACCATGAGCCTAAGTTTGAAAGAGAGTCTTTGATGAACAGGAAGCTAATTTAAGCACAAAGGTTTTTAAATTTTAAATCTATTTTCATATCTTGATGTAGGTCATTAGTTACGACACTAGGTTATACACAGTCTTGTTGTCAAGACCTTAAACCTCAAGACCAAGACCAAGACCAAGACCTTGAACCTCAAGACCAAGACCAAGACTTTGAACCTCGAGACCAAGACCAAGACCAAGACCTTGAACCTCAAGACCAAGACCAAGACCCAAAAAATCGCAATCAGATCAAGACTTCTAAAATTGTCAAGTCGGAATATTCGCTATTTTAATGAAAACATGAGTTTTATTTTATTCAAGCAAATTAACTTTAAATGCAAACTGCAGAGAATTCCGAATTTGTATTCAAAAGTCCTTCATGCAAACTATCATTGCAAATGCCTTTTGTATTTTATAAAAACCAATTCGCTCAGAATTTTCTGACCAAGACGTGCCTGGTGGGCCTCATAAAAATTCAGCCATGTGAAAAAATACGTTCTACAGGTGCTGCAGTCGCTGACACACACACAGTAGCTTTTCAAGCACTGGATGTAAATGTACAGATAGTGAGTCATTTTGAAATCTTCCCATGGTTTATCATACCGTCTGATACAGAATAACTGTTGCTGCTGTCAATGGGTTTTCCTGACCAACAAGACTTGTATCCATCCATAGATATTGGTCGTATGATGCAAGCAGGCTTGATACAGAATTCTTGAGTTATGTTAAATGACTGCTCAAATTGACAGCCGGTCTTGGTCTTGGTCTTGCGAGACCAAGACCAAGACTTTGAACCTCAAGACCAAGACCAAGACCTTGAACCTCAAGACCAAGACCAAGACTTTAAAAAACGAACTCGAGTGCACTCGAGACCAAGACCTTGGTCTCGAGGACAACAAGACTGGTTATACAAAGAGTTCTGGCTCCTCTTAAACATCTACAAATTAGACTTAGTGATACCAGCAAGAGGCGAGTTACATTTATCCAGGCAACTGGAAACCAATGCATTCGCCGTAGATATCCTAACACAAAAGGTGGCCTAAAACGATGTAGGCCTATGTATGTGATGTAAGTAGGCTTCATGTAAAGTATGTAGGCCTATGATGTTATTCGTTGATCTATGATTCGTTGATGAATGCCTGTAATTATCACTCACGTGACGACCCAAACCAAAAATTTTTTTACGAGAACACATAACTGGTTAAAAAAACTAACAGAAGTCACAAGTCAAGCAGGACAAAACTTTGACATATCGAGAGACTGGAAAAAACAAAAGGCCTCACAAGACCAAACACCAACATTCAGTCTAATTTCAAATCTAACATAGAGCCTTTATATTATAATAGCATTTACATAAATTTTCCGATCACTTGACTAACAAGTTACACAAAACACGGCTCAGGCCACTTCAAACAACACGCTGTAGGCCTATAGGCTACAACGATGAATGTAGGCCTACAATATGCAGTAATGAGTGCATGCATCCTACTAATACAAGCTATTTACAAACGATGCAGAGTAAAACTGGGACGGACTTAGTGCACTACAGATGGTTCGTAATCAAGCTAAAACATGTCTTTGTTCTTATTGTAGGCCTATTATGTTTAGTTCCTCTTCAGGATTTTCGAGTGGGCTAAGATTCGCAGATAGCCTACAGGCGTCTCTAGTTTTCGTGTTTTAAATTCTTTTGAGCGGCCACTCCATGATTCCAATCTAATCTGATCGTATAAATTCAATATCCGGACTGATTTCTAGCCCAGGATGAGAATTGCCAGGGGTTGGGGTCAACCCCCAGTCTACCTTAAGACCCCCAGTTAAGTGTTCATTGCACACCCCAAGGGTAATTGTCACTAGACGTGAATAATATAATAAATAATACGCAAAAGTTGAAGTTTCATTCTGCTACGTCTGTGGTCTGATATTTATAGGCCCTAATAATAATAAACTAAAAGAAATCCGGCGTCAACTTTTCATGTTACACTCCTCTCATTGGCCGTTTCAAACTAATGAATAGTAATGACCAATGACGTCACTGTTTACAAATCGCCACATTCTTAACGGACGTTCGATTCAAACTTAATTCAGCGTAAATTTCAAAATACCGTAAAGGACTGCTCTTTTAAACTAACGGATTTAAAATGGATTAAATTAAACTAATTTATTTAGGTGGCGACCGAACGAACTTAAACGAACTAAAATGCATTTTAAAATTGTTTTCTAGGCCTACCGTACGGGCAAAGGTCTTCCAGGCCTTACGCCAGCTGGCGCCACGCATAAATAAACGCGATTTATAATTTACAACAGCCATTTGCGATACGATTTGATATAGCGCCGATAGAAAGCGCGATTACACTAATTTACAGACACCATTCGCGACTTGATTTGATATAGCGCCGATAACTAAACGGGATTAAACTAATTTACTTACCGATAAATACTACCGCATGTAAAATGAAGGTCATAATAAATTTCACGTAGCCTATACTGGAAAATAAGAATTTTCAAGTTGTTAGGTTTAATCGTCTTAGGACGGGCAAACATCTAGTTTCACATAATATAACAGGCCTAATAAATCTACTGTAAATCTACTATTACGATCGTCTTTGAGTGGAATAACTTCTTGTTATCGACAATTAACAAAATTATTGAGATAAAATTAATTGATAATTCTTACCCAAAAATGCTTAGGCTATGTGGCGTCTTGACAAGTGGCATTTCTAAATATATTAACCTATGGTTAGAACTTAGGAGTTTTCAAAATGTGTTCAATTTTATATTGATTGCTTTAAAATGCGTGGGCTTCCGGGACAACGCCCTGGACCCACTGAGGTACCACAGGCAGCGTTGGGACGCGACGCTAGACCCGTAGTTTTTAGAGGGCTCACCGTCCAATCTTAGAAAAGGTCGCATACACCACCGTATACGAGGTACGAATCACTGTGGAAAGAATCACTGTAGAATGAGACGTCTGAACACCATTGCTTTGTCAACGATGCTCAACTGTTAATTTCAACTGGTGAGTTATTTGTCTACTTCCTTACTTCAGCATCATGATTGCACGTCATTCTTATGATTATTTTGTACTTCACAGGTAAAACTCTGAATCGTGGGTCCAACCTCACAGTGGAAAAGGCCGACATAAAGAACGGCAGCCAGATGCAGCTATGCACACGCGTTCTCGGTGGCTAGTGGACAAAAGAGTGCAAGCCTAAATATTAAGACTTAATTACATCGATGGTTTTCTTTAGCAATTCTAGCTATAAAAGCAAACTACTTTAAACGTACTGCATTATTGTGAATAATTTTTGATGGCTCCATCTTCAAAATAAAAATCTAAAATTTTTGACAACTTAATTATTATAAGCTAATTGCAATAAGTGAATATAGTGATAACAGCCATATCTGACGTACGGTAATTATAATGGTTCAGGGGGCTTTCACCTCCGGACGATTCACCTCTAGGGGTATTCACCTCCGGACGTTTCACCTCCGGACGTTTCACCTCCGGACGATTCACCTCTAGGGGCTTTCACCTCTAGGGGCTTTCACCTTTAGGGGCTTTCACCTCTAGGGGCTTTCACCTCTAGGGTCTTTCACCTCCAAATGTAAAATGAGACCTTTTGAAGAGATTTATTTACGCTTACCTCGTTTAGAAGCACCGTATCCCATCAAATCAGACATTCTGTCACACGACAAGTTCACTTTTGAATGTCTGTTTCTCTTGTTGGATGCTTAAATACTGCACACCGTGGTATTATATAATTACTTCTCGTTAAGAGCCTACAATTTAGAAATTGTTCCATATCTTCTTATCTAAATTCATTTCTTATGCGCCTATGGTTAATTATGGTTAATTAGGGCATACAGTCACTGGCGCGCGAATTGGTCTGTCCTTATCATCTGCCGTTATCAGGTTATTAGGTGTCTACTTAGCTAGGTTCTAGAAGCTTTCATTGTCTTCTTATCTCAATTCATTTCTTGTGTTCGAAATCTGCTTCATTAGTTGCATAGTTTGCATGTTGACACTAAGAAATCTACTTCATTGCTTAGTGATAATTAGTTTCATAGTTTGTATGTTGTCTGTTATGTTTTCGGCGTAAATAACTTGCGCAAATAAATCTCTTCAAAAGGTCTCATTTTACATTTGGAGGTGAAAGCCCCTAGAGGTGAAAGCCCTTAGAGGTGAAAACCCCTAGAGGTGAAAGCCCCTAGAGGTGAAAGCCCCTAGAGGTGAATCGTCCGGAGGTGAAACGTCCGGAGGTGAAACGTCCGGAGGTGAATACCCCTAGAGGTGAATCGTCCGGAGGTGAAAGCCCCTGATACCAATTATAATGTAGAACTATGTTGCGTGAATTACCATTGCATTAGAATGATTAAATGAACGGTAGGCCTAGTTAGGTGCAGCTACGCACACGCGTACTCGGTGGCTTTGAACTCATGGCCATGTAACCAGTGGCGTCTACCAATGGTGGGGTGTGGAGAACAATCTCCATCGAACTTCAAAAGTGGGGGTTGACATATTTTGACCGAAAGTGGGGGGTTGCATTTTTTCATAATAACTATTTTGTCCCGTGTCATAATTAGGCCCCCTATAGCCAAATCCAACAAAGCAAAAATATTTAAAATTCCAAAACAGGTCCAAAACATTTTTTTGAGACACTTTCGGTCTATAGGTAAACTCAGCACCTATTGCAGTAGCAAACATTCAATTAAGTCATAGTCATCCAGTAATTCACTAATCTGTATCTATCTCAGAATTACTGACTAATACGTTTATTTCACAATGGCGTCATATCGAAGACGATTGGCGTCTCTCCCATTCAGTGGCGTCGCCAGGGCTACGAGGTTGGGGAGAAGGCATACGCAACAAAAGCATTGCGAGCGACGAATGCGCGAAGCCGCGATTGCCGAAGGCAAGAAGTCCCTAACGACTAGAGGGTCTGGGGGAGCGTCGTGACCTCCCCCAGCGGGGTCTGGGGCGGAGCCCCAGAAGCCGACGCAATTTTGAGCATTTGATGCCAAATGGAGTACATTTTGGGCTAATTTTTACCTCCAGTTTTTCAATGATGATTTCGAAATAAAACTACCTAAACCATCTCGATCTGTGAAAAAATGTGACTATTATTATTACTATTATTATTATTATTATTATTATTATTATTATTATTATTATTATTATTATTATTATTATTATTATTATTATTATTATTATTATTATTATTATTATTATTATTATTATTATTATTATTATTATTATTATTAATAAAGAAAAAGATTATTATTATTATTATTATTATTATTATTATTATTATTATTATTATTATTATTATTATTATTATTATTATTATTATTATTATTGAGCTTTTATATAGCGCCCCTTCAAGGTGATCTACTCAGGAGCGCTCCTAGTCCAACCACGTTACATATGAAGAAACTGAGATTTCAGGTGTTAGAAATCAAAACTGAAAACTCATCCATTCCAGCGGGTCTGGGGCTCCGCCCCAGAAACCGACGCAATTTTAAGCATTTGATGCCAAATGGAGTACATTTTGGGCTCTTGTTTACCTCAAAATTTTCAACGATGATTTCGAATCGTAATCATAATCTCGAGATTTCTAAGCGCCCACAAAAGCGAAGTCGCGGGAACCAGCTTATTCACGGGCGCTTAGTCAAATCAAAATAGATATGGCGTGGGGGTGAAATCGGTTCCAGGTCAAGATTCAAAAGGTCAGTCAGGCAGACAGTCAGAGGGCTAAGGTGGGTGGTGTTTAGAATTGAATCGACAAGGTCGCTATAGGCGAAATAGGAGGAATCGGGATAGGAATTGTTTTCCGTTTTGAGTGGAAGACCTGTGTAAAGATAGCAAGTGGTGAGGTTTTTGTTCGTAGGATGGATCAGATATTTGTGGTAGTGCTGGCGGGAGTTTGTTCCATAAGGGCGGAACAGCTATGGATAAATTATGGTGCATTTTGCAAATTTTAGTGATGAGGTGACGGAAGGGCGGAGAAGTGTTAGGGCAGGAGGAGCGGGTTGAGCTAAGCGGTTGGACCGTAAACAGCTGTCGGAGATAATAATAATAATAATAACAATAATAATAATAATAATAATAATAATTTTTCCAAATACCGAGGGATCACTGATACCTCAGATCCAGGGGCGTAACTTTGGTCTAAAAATTGGGGGTACCAATTTCTTACATACACAAAGCAAGGCGGAGACGGCGATCTCTGGGAAGGCACAATAATAAAATATTAATTAGCATTGTTCAAAAAGTTGGGGTATGGTACCCCCAGTCCAAAAAGTGGGGGGTGCGGGTACCCCTCGTATCCCCCACAAATTACGCCTATGCTCGGAAAAAAAATAATATTGGTGTTTATCGACAAGCTCACAAACAAACCGCAGTAAGTTACGTACATTGAAACAATTGAAACATGACGGTACAGTTATCAAGATCTTAAATAAAACACGTCTTGTAAGGCGCCCAGTCATTTTACTGCTGCCACCTAGGGAGTGGAAGGCTGAGTCGACTTAGACGGGCTTACGGGTATCGAAGCCCGACTATTCTATTCGTTCAGATATTTTAAGCCAGTGAAGAGATTTCAGGACAAGAGTGATAAATCAAACCACCTAAATCATCTCGATCTGTGAAAAAATTAGACTATATTATACATGAGGGATCGAGACTTTAGGTGTTAGAAATTAATCAAAATTTAAAAACTCGTCTATTCACATTGCACTATGACTAGAAATGCAGCGCAGCGCTCTCTCGTACAAGTCCTGTTACAGCGCGCTATAAATCTTCAGTTGTATTGTATTGTATAGAAGAACACTGACCGTCTTATCCGCATATGACTCAGCATAGCCGCCTGTCTTTGTATCTAACACCTTGTAGCGACCTGCAATCCGGCGAATTCGTGTACCAGCATCTTTCACACTAGCTTGCTATGCCACGGACCCTTGTAATGGCATATGCTTCTGAGGGGCCTGTACACCATTTTATCCAGCTGTGTGGTGACCTGGTTTGACCCAGCGGGTCATCTCAGCCACAGTCCTCTTCTATCCACCCCCTCGTCCTCGTCCTGTGCCTTCGCTGCTTCCATACAAGGCCCTGCTCCCTCACCCACGCCTAACTGCCACAACACAACGCAGCCACTCTGCTAGTATACTAAGTATAGCCTATTTTCTTACAGCGCTCCGCACCAACTTCAACTGTAAGAATGTACTGTATTTCCATATCCTTGAGCTACGATGCAACAGCTCTGGATATTTTCAAACCTAATGGAAAGACATGTCCAACCACATAGGGATACTCCCCAAAGAAAAAAAACTCACCGGATTGGCACGAATCTCACGACCCAGCCTGAGCATGGATGGGGGGGCAGCTGCATGCCCCCTTGCCCCCCCCCCGTGGCGACGCTAATGCTCCCACTGTACAATCTCAGAAAACACCAAAATGTGTATTTCAGGAGGTAAATTTGGGGGCGGTTGATTCTCCATTTACCCTGGGGGAGGGGGAGGTTTAGACGCCACTGCATGTAACACTCATGGCCAGAAGAGCATTAGATCTCGAAAAAGTCGCGGTTCGTGTTCGATAGGCCTACCCGCAACCCCTCGACCCCGTAGATCGGGCGCCTTACAAGGTTGTAAAAAAACGTGTGTTTAATTAAGATCTTGATAATTGGACTGTAATGTTTCAATGTAATCTTACTGCTTACTTGTAAGTTTGAATTAATAAAGAAGATTATTACTATTTTATTACTACAACTTTAAATTGAAGAAACATGACAATAAGCAATTTATGTCTACGTCAAATAGCCTTTTTAAAGATCAAATTAATTGTTAAATTAAAAACCTTAACAAATCTATATTCCTTTATTGTATAATTGTAACTGTAGTTAGCAACTTCTATGAACATTTTAGTTAAACTGAACTGTTGAATTAATTTCTGCATGGCTCACAATGCACTTAAAAACCTTAATCGGACAGGCTGTAATAATCTACTGCAGAAGGCATCAGCCAAGCCAAAGTGTTAAGTTGAGAAGGAATGCAAGATGCGAGTGAGCAGATCTGATAGTTCTAAAATCTGGGTACAGCAACCGATAAGCTCGTTCACCAAGAACAGTTTTAAGGATGACCAGAAAAGATACTCAAATGACCTATTTGGATAATGATGAGACTGAAGAATAAGGAGTTTAAGTGATTTTCGTGGTTGGCCAGCGTTCAACGTAGGCCTATTACAAACCATGAGCGTTCTAAATAGGCGCTGACGAAAGAATAGTCCTGATCTAAATAAGTCTGTTTAAGACAACTTGAAAATGTTTGCTGAAGGGAGTTAAATGCAACAGCACGCACAGAGCCTACTATCCCCTCTGTAAGCTGGAAGCAATCCCCCTTACTCTAAACCAGTCTTGTTGTCCTCGAGACCAAGGTCTTGGTCTCGAGTGCACTCGAGTTCGTTTTTAAAAGTCTTGGTCTTGGTCTTGAGGTTCAAGGTCTTGGTCTTGGTCTTGAGGTTCAAGGTCTTGGTCTTGGTCTTGAGGTTCAAAGTCTTGGTCTTGGTCTCTCAAGACCAAGACCGGCTGTCAATATGAACAGTTTTTGTAACAGAACTCAAGAATTCTGTATCAGCCTGCTTGCATCATACGACCAATATCTATGGATGGATACAAGTCTTGTTGGTCAGGAAAACCCATTGGCAGCAGCAACTGTTATTCTGTATCAGACGGTATGATAAACCATGGGAAGATTTCAAAAGGACTCACTATCTGTACATTTACATCCAGTGCTTGAAAAGCTTCTTTGTGTGTGTCAGAGACTTCAACACCTGTAGAACGTATTTTTTCACATGGCGGAATTTTTATGAGGCCCCACAAGACACGTCTTGGTCAGAAAATTCTGAGCGAATTGGTTTTTATAAAATACAAAAGGCATTTGGAATAGGCCTAATAGTTTGCATGAAGGACTTTGAATACAAATTCGGATTTCTCCGCAGTTTCCATTTAAAGTTAATTTACTTGAATAAAATAAAAGACTCATGTTTTCATTGAAATAGCGAATATTCCGATTTGACAATTTTAAAAGTCTTGACCTGATTGCGATTTGTTGGGTCTTGGTCTTGGTCTTGAGGTTCAAGGTCTTGGTCTTGGTCTTGAGGTTCAAAGTCTTGGTCTTGGTCTCGAGGTTCAAGGTCTTGGTCTTGAGGTTTAAGGTCTTGACAACAAGACTGCTGTAAACCCCTTTCCCTATATCTCCCGTTCTCTTCCTCCACTAGGCCTACGTACCCCACTTCTATCCCTCCTCTTCCCTTCCCACCCCTTATCCCCTCCCTTCTCCAGGGTCGTAACTAGCGTTGGGCTTGGGGGGGCTTAAGCCTCCCCCAAACGAAGTTGAAGCCCCCCAAACAAGTCAAGCCGTTGTATGCTTACGGCTAAAATTCGTATGAACACTGTACAAATGTTGCCATGTTCAAGGTTTAAGCCCCCCAAACGAAAAATCCTAGTTACGTGCCTGCCCTTCTCCCTTTACCCCTCCTGTACCATTCCCTCCCTCCAGTCAAAATTGAGCGCTCGATAAATCGAACGAAGCGAGAAGAATTTACAGCACTACCCATCTACAGTAGTTTTGGCCAACTGTAAACTCTTATAATAATTAGGTCTATAGGGCCTACAAAGTTGCGGCATGTCAGCTTGTTTTCCTCAATGAACGAATAAGCTGATTGTATTATATTGTATTGTAAGTGTTGCTCAAGTCCTGCTGCAAGGTTGCTGATGTCTTCGTCAAATCGAAACTTGGAAACCGCGATTAAAACAATAAGCAAAATATTAAGTAAACGAAGTCGCTAGCAGTCGCTAGCGACTGGGTTCGACTTGAGGGCTTATAAGCGGCGACGGCGGCGGATGGCTGCAGCGCCGGGGACTATAGTTAGAAGATCCTGGCCAGACTCCTCGAGCTGAAACTTAATTAAAGGAAGAATCAGCAACACAGGGAAGACGTCAAAGACCTATGGTGTCATAAGACGTCCCTAAACTCATTCTCTTGACCTGAAAAAATTAATAAAACGTTCTATAACTTCTCTGCAACACATTTCAATCCTTCCATGTCCCAACGTGCGGGCGCCCATGCCTGTGCGCATGCTGGTGCCCTGCGGCGCATGGCCTTCGCATTAGAAGTTTGGAGATTACGATTACTGTATAGAGTTTGTTTTGACTGAACGTCCGTGAATAACCTTCGACAGCAACGTTCGCAGGACCGACACAGAGTCCATAATCAGTGGACTAAGAGCTAATTGCCTCTATAGCACAGTATAAATAATTACACAGTACGTCGACTCGCGTTGCTAAGTGTTGACTAGTTTTTGGGGTGACGCCATTTTGAATCCGAGCTCTTGAATTATAGATTTAAGCTGAAATTAACGTTAAAAATAATATTGTTAATTCTAATGAAGTCCTCGATGCTGTTGTAACGTTTAAAAAATATTTTATGTGATAAATTCCGGTGTATCGGCGTGTAGTCCTCAATTTTGTTGTAACATTTAACAATATTTGATGTGATGGGTTCCGGTGTATCGACGTGTAAGAGCTCGTGTTCAAAATGGCGGTCGGTCACACATTCTGACTGTTGCATCGGCCGGGAGTCGACGTAGGCCTACTGTGTATTATTTATACTGTGCAATATTCGTTGTCGCTGTAGACAGGGTTTTAGAGATTTAAACCTAAAAGTACGATTGCGGTTCTAAAACAGGTCTTATCTCTACGCGAGAAATTGACAACAGTACGTCACATCACCATTCGATCTTTACGTCATGTCAATTTTGTCGCACTGGGACCTGGGTTCAAATGAAAGGTCACCAAGCTCTACGTATAGGCCTAATTATATAGTCATTGTATATTTAACGTTGACCAATAACAGCACGCCGGCATTCTCAAGCCGTTGGGAAATAGGCCTATTAGGCACCCCGAATGTACATGATCGCCCAAATGTCAGCCCATTGAAGCGAAAAAAAAATTGACTGCTGTTTTTATCCAGAGTCCCGTTGTAGCCTCTTCGATCAGCACTCCTGGAGCTGCCACAGTAAACAAAGATAGAAAAGCATAGAATAGAATATTCTTTATTGGAACCAATTGCAAACCGCATTTTGGTGTACTGCAGCAACGTTAAACATGTTTATACAGATAGAAAGCTTACTTCACGCTACACAACGTGCGAAAGAAAACTGTACTAATACTCATAAATACCGATCGTGTAGAAAAATCTGTGTGAGCAGGTTTCTTCTGCGCTGTTCTAGTCACTTATTATACGTTCTATGGCTTCGTAAGCAACGACCTCTTCGCTATTATAATAGGTCGTTGCCTCTTCGTAAGCGTCATATGATCAGCGTTTTAAGCAAGGACTCGATGTATACATAGGACGGAAAGTCGTATAAAATAGTTGTATATCCGATGTACTACTACCAACAGGTGTCACCACGCTTCAGTTTACACCGGATATAAATATCCAGATATAAATATGATGTTTTACTTTCCACAGGCAAGCTTTTATCCAGAAAATATAAATTATTTGTCCATTTTTCTTCATAGTTATGCATTTTCTTACGTAAACATTTTCTGCAATGCATTTTCTTACGTAAACAATCACTATCTTACCGCTAGACGCGCTGCAGTGCAGAGGCGCTCAAATTAGACTCTTCTGTGTTTCGTGTTAGGCTTTGTTTACATCGGAGTTTCTGATGCCTTGATATCGACCGAACGCTGGGCGGTACGTTTGTGTTTGAGAGGTCCGTTTAAGTTGGTTTGGCTCTCGTGTTTTATTTTATCCCAATCTGGTGTCCAGGGACATGATGGGCAGTAAGAGGTTGCTTACTTTCGTGTGTTTTTTGGCGTTACTGCGAAGGAAAGTCGATGCGCAAAAGCTCTACTTTCGTGATGAGCATCAATGGAGAGAGGAAGAGCGGTCGGAAAAAGTGGGCGTCTTTCCATTTCAGGATCCCAGTCTGCCGTGGGACCAAAGAGTGGACGACCTGGTTTCAAGGCTCACCCTAGAAGACATTGTACCGCAAACGGAGGCCGTGTATGGAGGACGTACGCCAGCCATTCTGAGCCTAAACATTCTACCATACATCTGGATATCAGAATGCCTTCATGGAGACGCCAGTACGCATGGAACTGCGTTTCCACAATCCATTGGATTAGCAGCGTCATTTAGGTTATAACAGCTATTAATAAATGTCCAGTGTACATTTATTATTAAGATAATTCGCATAATAGCTCTGCTTATACTGGTTAATGACGGGCTTACATATTGGTAAAACTGTTGACTACCTTTGTGCTATTATTAGCCTACATTTATTAAGCACCACTGTCTAATGATCATGCATCAAACGATGTCGCTAAGTAATTGTGAAGGAAAGACTTGCTCAAGCTTCAAGCTCCCTACACAGTAACCATCTTGGCGATGTTCGAACCTGTACTCTCCTCATAACAAGGTGTGTGCACTAACCAATTGACTACTATGTTCCTCTGTAGCCGATTGATTAGAACAGTGGTTTTCAACCTTTTTCTGGTAATGGAAGCTTACACAAGCACTTGTTAGCTCATGGAACCCAGGGTATTTCACCAGTCCAATATTTAAAGAAATAAAAGTAATTGTAACTTGTATGTTGGGATAGTGTTTAGATTTTAGAATGTTAAATTTAGCATATAAGTTGTTTGCATCTCTGGTACAGGCTATTAAAAATACCAGCTTTTGTCTAGCACTCTAGTGTAGTGCACAGAAAAAATGTCAGTAAACACAAGCATTTTTATTGTATTTTGCCAGCAACTGTTTCTGACAGTTGGATAGAATATTTAAAATATTCTAGAACAGACTTATAGAAATGCTGGGCTGCAAGTATTTAACTTCAAAATTTTATTTGAATTTGAATTATCCTTAAGAGAGTACTGGTCATTTCCGCCATTACCCTTGCACTTTTGAATTTCTTCACTTTGACATTCAGGTCAAGGCATGACTCCCTTTTATAGGAATATTGTATTGTATTTGGATATTTATAAAGCGCTTCTAGCGGGAGGGCCATTCAGAAGCGCTCCCAGTGCGAGAGACCCAGAGAGAAAACGCAAGTTATAAGAAAGGTAAAAGAGGAAGAGACGTTACCTGAGAGAATACAAGAACGAACGAATGGAGGAAGCTCATTCCAAAGAGCAGGGCCAATGGAGGCAAAAGACCTAGATTGAGCCAGAGAAGTCCTGACCCGGGGAACAAGGAGGTCAAAACGGTCAGATGAACGAAGAGGACGACGAGAAGCAGCAGAGTGAGGGCGATGAATTAAGTCACATAAATATTTTGAAGTGAAACCAAGTTGAGCCTTAGAGACAAGGATGAGGACCTTAAATTGGATGCGGGCAGAAAGCGGGAGCCAGTGGAGTTCTTCTGCGATAAAGGTGGTGATATGAGAGAATCGAGGAAGTCGGGCAATTAATCTAGCAGCAGCATTGAGAAGGGACTGAAGAGGAACAAGACGGACTTTAGGAAGACCAATGAGGACTCATTGAGGAGGGAATTGCAGTATTCAAGTCTAGAGCAGACAAATGCATGGACAATTGAAGTGAAAATTGGAGATGAGAGAGAGCGACGGATAGCTCTAAGGAGTGGCGGTTGGGGACAAGTGCCTCTGATCACTACCCTCTCAGACCTACCTCACATGCAAGACAGGTTTCGAGTGGTCCTTCTGATGGGTAGCTTGTCCATCAAAGAGCCTTGATGTAGGCTGTAGTGAGCCAACTCCTTCCTCCCCTGAGGTTGGAGATTTCAGATATGCAACAGAACAGCATTCTCCGGCCCAACAACAATTGGTATACAGGTGGCCGCATAGCACTTTCCGGGCCACCCACCCCTTGGGTGACACTCTCTCATGGTCCCACTGGCAGTAATAGCATGTGCAATCACAACTGCACCAAGTGGTTGGCACTCGGCCAGATCCAAGGTCATTTCAGCAATTCGGGGCTTATGTCTACCCGTTCTCCTTCCATCCCATATGGTTACAGGTCTGGGGTATTTAAACCAATTTGGCATCAAGAGGGTTGGCTATCTCAGAGCATCTGGTTACTCCCACCGTTTAACCGCACAAAAATGAAATGCAAATATAAAATGCAACAATATATTCACTTAATAGTGACATTAATTATTTTAGCATAGAATCGTGTCTAGCAAGAATAACTGAAAGCTGTGAAGAATTCTGTTGCTTCCTCATCTTTTTGTGAATTCAGTTGGTGTTTTTTTCATATTATATTGACCTGCGGCGAAACCTCTGGCCAATGCCCGCAGAACCCTTAGGTTTTGTGGAACCCCAGTTGAAAACCACTGGGTTAAAGGGTTTGGCCAGTGGAATTTTTACTCATCTTGCACTTTTATTTTTCAGTTACGATTTGATTTATGATGTTGCCGAGGCGATTTCATATGAAGTGAGAGCTCATTGGAATGAGAATCGTAAGCAAGGAAAATACGAGACCTTTATCGGCCTTAGTTGCTTCAGTCCAGTCATCAACATAATGAGACATCCGCTATGGGGCAGGAACCAGGTGGTGATTTCTCTTTGTCTCTTGTGTTCTGATGTGAGATAATTTGACTAACTGGTGCAATTTAATGTAAAATAAAATTTTAAGTAAATAAATCAAAAGTAAATGGGTTGTCTGTCCTGGTTATGATGATGTGTTTAGCAATGCAGGTGTATGTCATTTTTAATTGGTTTTAATTAACTTGTCTGAATTAAAAAAGAAACTCCTCATTTCAAAATCTTATTCCTTTTTGGTCTTTCTTATGAAAGTAGAATTTGTAGAGCAGAAGATGGCTTCAAATGGGTATGTGTTCTGTTAATTTATGTTAAGTGGCTACTTGCATTGTTTCGTACAACGTTCATTTGTATTACCATCATACATGCCACAAATTTCATTCCTTGAAGTCTGATATGCACCTTTATTGTTATTTTCTCAAAATGTAATGCCAGTACTACATATCATAGTGATGACGATCGATGATAGTCATATTCTTGTCATGCCTAAAAGAGTGTTTGCCATATACAGAGGTCTCAGTCTTGTCATTAGTTTATCTCTTCCAAAATACTGCACTTGTGTCTATGCACTCTTTTGAAATAGTGATGCCATCCTGGATGTCAAAGTCCTTCACTTTTTTGTTGCATGATAAATGGCTTCAGGCTACACTTTTGGTTAAGGCAAGAGGGAAGAGCATTATATAGTTGATTTTGCTAACTCTTTCTGTCTCCTGAGCATCTGCTATGACCACCTCTCCAGTCCTCCATGTTCAGACCAATGCTGATTATAATCTTGTGGAGCACTGGTATGTCAAAAGTTCAATAATGCATCTGTGGATAAACATAGTGAGATAAGCTGCTAATTCAAAGCTCCAACCCATTCTGTGAACTTAATTTATCAATGCCTACTACCTGGCATGCTTCAAAGTGGTCTGCACCACATGCAGAGATGTGGCCATTTGCCTTTATTAGCTCTGAGCATTTAGCGATTAGCCTTGCAAACAGTTGGTTAAGATGAAGACTGTCTGAATGGTCTCCTTAGGCATCTTTTCTGTTCATGTTTAGCAGTTTCAGTATGGATGGGGTTCATCAAATCCTCAGGGCTTGCCAGGTCATACCCTCTAGTCAATGCAAAGCCCACCTCCCAGAAGCTGCAAGCATTTATATAACTAAGGAACATATTTTCAAGTGCTTTTGAATTTCCTGAGTATTTTAAGTTGGAATTAAAACCCTGAAAGCTTAAAATGTCTTAAGTGCTTTCTTGAAATATTGAACACGGCAAGGTGAATGTGTATGATTAAGGCATCTAGTTTGATCATAATATTGTTGGAAAGTGGAAGTTGGAAAGTGATGCACAATATAATTGTTATTGTTTAGATCTGTTTTTGATGATTATTTCCTGTTGCTAGCTTATCACACTATGGTACATATGTTTTAGGCAAGTCTGTACCCAAATTGCCCATCATACCAATAAATGCTAACATTAATTCTGCAGGAGCCTAAAAGCGTTCTTAGAAAAACCCTGTAGACCACTAAGACAAGACTAAGTGAGGCAAATAAAAGTAGAGTGATTCATGTTGCTTTCTCAGTGCTCATAGTCATATATAAGCTGGTGCCCTGCACTTAGCTTTCAAATGACGCTTTAGAAATTTGATGTTTATGATTAAAATGTAGATGCTTGAAGCTGTATAGCACGCAGTATTGCTTGCAGAGCAAATGTCTTGTGTGTATATCTATAGTTTAACCACTATAACATGTTTTCTGTTTAGTAGGAATCATATGGAGAGGACCCATATCTTGCTGGAAAACTGGTCCAGGGGTTTGTTCGGGGTCTGCAGGGCAACCACACACGCTACGTGCGTGCCAATGCTGGATGCAAACATTTTGATGTTCACGGCGGACCCGAGAACATCCCGGTTTCAAGGTCTAACTTTGATGCCAAGGTATGTACACACTACACAACTGACGAGTTTTGTTATGAGAATATTACATTAGATTGTGGTCGTAATCTTTACAATTTTATTGTTAAGTTGCTCTTGCAGTTTTCTTTGTAAGGTTAGTACTCTGAAAAATCACTTTTGTAATTGCCGTCAGAATTCTGATAATTGTTAAGTTCGTGGTCATCTTTATTTCTTTGATAACATTTTTAACTTAGATTAATAGAGTTTTGATCAATAGCTATTAAATATCACATTTTAAACTCATTTCTATAAGTTAAAGAAAAACTTCAGCAAGAACAAAATGGTAATTTGGGCTGTAATAGTAAGTAAGTAAGTAAGTAAGTAACTATATTCTTTATTAAGAAGCGCTAGCAAAAACGCACAGCACCGTACAAGAAAGATAATACAGCATATTATTTTATATTACATATTACAATCAAACAATGTAACCAATTAATTTGTGACGATGTCTCTGTTGACCTACTGCACATCTAAGAGAAAAGTTATTACAAATGAATGCATAAAAGATACAAATGATACAAAAAAGGCTATTTGTATAGAATCCTGGCAAGGAAGCATTTCCAAGACAAGTTATCATACTTAGGTAGCTCTCGGTTATGAGATCGTGGGCGCAAATTGTAGCCAGTGTGCTTAATAGGTGGTAGCATTGGATGTAAAACATGGTATGGATTGTACAAAATATTGGCAAAGAGACTAGTGTCAGCATTGTTACAGAGTGCCTCAAATGAGGATGATGAAGGTAAGTTTCTACGCATCTGCTGGCCCGTCCCTCTGGAATGATCTTCCTCCTATGACTCGTTCTCAGATTCTAACTGGGGGAATTTCTGCTACTTCTCGATGTCTTAAGACTTTTCTTTTCTCACGGAGCTCTGCGCACTGGGAGCGCCTCTGATTAGGTTGTACTGCGAGAGGCGCTTTATAAATGCATAAATACAATACAATACAATACAAGTAGCCCTGGCGCACCTGCCTCCACATTATACCCTCCAGGACCTCCCGCTCCTGCCCACTCGAAAAACCCCACCACATGGGCGAGCAATAAAGCATCCTACCAATTGTAGTGGCACGTACCACATCAAACAAACAGTCCCTCGAGAGATCAAAATATTGAGAGTGTGTACCCTGGCGATACTATTTAAAATTGGAGGTGGAGGCTCCCCGATGGTGAGTGAATATTATTTCATTGGACTTATTCATATTAAGATTTACGTTACAGCAACATGCCCATGTTGTGATGTGCTCAAGTTCCATCTCAGTGGTAGTGATGCTAGATGCAGGGACTGCAAGGTAACAGTAATCGACGTATTTAAAGATGCGGTTGCATTTGTTAATTGGTTTTAAACCAGAGATAGTGACTACAAAATCAATGGGGCCTAAACCAGATCCCTGAATGATATTTGTGCATAAGAAGATATTTCTCCCCGGATTTTAGTGCAGTGACTTCAATTGTGGAGGCAGTTCAAGATCCAATTAAAGACATGGTCAGGGATGGGGAAGGAGGCAAGTTGCTCAGCCAGATATGAATGTCAGACCGAGTCAAATGATTTAGAAAAATCCAAGGAACCAAGTGAACATAGGATTCGTTACCTAGGGTAACAAGATTGTGGCTAGATATGGCCATCAAAGCAGCAGTCGTTGAGCCCATAGGCCTAAAGGCATACTGATCGTCAAACGCACAGTTAATATCTGGATTTGTGATTAATGCTCTGCTTATCTTTGTGAAATATGTGCAGGTGTCAATGAGGGACTGGAGAATGACATTCCTTCCTCAATTTAAAATGTGTGTTGAGGCTGGAACCTACAGTATGATGTGCAGCTACAACAGGTATGCATTGAACACTTGTACTTGATGTGGCAGTTATTAACTTTTTTGCAGCTATGCTGGTTTTAACGAAATTGACCATTATTAGTTCATATGAAATCAAACTCTTTCAATTTTTAGAAATATAGACATGCCATATATCATTTTGTTCATCTTTTATTCCTCAGCAATGCTCTGTCATGAAAAAGCTGACCAGCTCATGTATTTACATCAAAATTAATAAATATATATAACATTTAAGAGATATAAATCATAATTATAAAATTAAAAATCGTTATAAATTTTCATGAACAAAATAAATTAAAACTGCCAACTGTTGCCACCCATAAGACAAACTTGTTGTAAACGGTCAAGAGCTAAAAAAGTAACCAATTTAGTCCAAAAATGAGCTTATAGTTGATGTCATAGACTCTAAAAACGTTCATCGCCGATGCTCCCGACTTCACATCCTAAAACCTCAACATCGTTAAACATACTTGTATTTTTAGAGCCTTTCAGATATTGTTTAAATGATATAATTAATTTTTGTGGACGTGGCTGATGAATAAAAAAATACTACAGAGAAGCAGTCAAAATTGAGGTTTAAATGAAAATCAACTCCAAAGTTCTTTGCCATCATCTTCAAACATTGAACTGTCATCATTATTAATTAATTGTATTTGCTTCAAGAGCCTTTGAAATATTGTTTGAACATTATCATTTATTTTTTTAACTTGGCTGACGAATAAAAAACATCAGACTACAGAGAAATGGGCAATGATCAAGAAAGAGACATGACTATTGAAATTTAAATGGCTGGTTGCAAGTGTTTACAAAAAGCATGACCGAAAGCTGCATTCTATCTTTACCCAACCATTGGAAAACCCACATGATGGATTTTTTCGGCATATACAATGTTTCTTCTGCCGAACGAATATAAATAGCTATAACTATAGCTAATTATAGGCTAGAAAGGTGCGTTTTTATTGTGCGGTCTGAAACAACCACGATCGCTGAGAAAGAGCTGATTGTGTTTTTGTGTGTAATTGTGTTGAAATGAATAGGTATTTTTTCATAAAAGTATGTGTTCAAATTTGCAGTACTATTATTATTTTTATTATTATACTATTATGAAACTTTTAGCACTGCAAGGTCACACAGAAAGGTGCACGTGTGTATGATTAATGCTTGTTAGCCTGAGGGCTTCACTGGCAGTCTTCTGAAGTTATCTCTTAGGTTTGCTTTGAATTTTTGCATGGTTTTACATTTTTCAGTAGTATTACGCAGTGATATTTTCGTTAACGAAAACTAAAATTAGAAGTAAAAATAAATGATTTTGTTAACGAAAACTAGAAGTAAAAGTAGGAATTATTTCAGCAGCAAAAACGAAATTAGGAATTGAATGAGGAATTATTTGCCGAAGTAAAATTATGAACGAAATTAAGAATTATTTTCAGAACTAAAATAATTTTACTTCTTGTGGCGCTTAAGTTGAGACGAAGGCGAGTAAAACTGTACACGATCCAAACACATAATCTGTTAGAAAACCGGTTGAGATGAAGCCGCTGCGCATACCAGTTTTGATGTAGGCCCTACTATCTTTGGTCTTCGTTGTCTAATAATAATTGTCCCCACTTAATAGCGTACCAACGACCTCAGTTTCATGCACCATTTTATTTCGGGTTTGATCATGAAATTGTAAAATTATGAGTTTATCGAGAATGTTGGCCGGAAGGAAGCGAGATAGCCTCATTTTGGGATTTTTCCACTTTGACAAAGCTACAGGCAGATCTACATGCCAAGTACCAAACGGGGAAAATAGTGGAAATTGTGGACCAGCACATGCTGGAGAAATACAACCAATATAAGTCTTGGGAGGGGGATAGATGAATAGTAACGCGCTGGCCTGAAGAGCATTAGATTTTGAAAAGTCGCAGTTCGATACCCATAGGTCGACTCAGCTTTCCACTGCTTAGGGGCAGCAGTAAAATGAGCGGGCGCCTAACAGGCTGCCAAGGTGTGTGCTAATTAAGATCTTGATAACTGTACCATATTCCGCCTCTCTGTTTTTTTCTTTCTCGAGACAAGTTTAGTGTGCTCTAGACAAGCGTTGTATATGAGCTACATGTACCATATTTTTTCGTGTTTACTGACAAGCTCACTGACAAACTGCAGCAAGTTTGGTGTGCTTCTCCATGCAAGTGTTGCGTACTTTTACATCGCGGAAATTAATAGTTATTTGGAAAACTAAATAAGAAGTAAAATAAGAAGTAAAATTATTTGAGAATTAAAATAGGAATGATAAGTAAAATTATTAGCGAAGTAAAATTAGAATTAGAAGTTAAATTCAAGAGCTCAGAACTGAATTAGAACTGAATGAGGAATTATTTTCAGAAGTAAAATATCACTGGTATTACGTTGCATACAGCTGAAGCCTGACTACCAAATTTGAATTGGTTGACCTGTAACAAACAGACTGGTTTCCATTTGAACAGTGTGTTGAACCCCAGGTTTCAGTCCTTAGCTCTGGTAGTGCTGTGTGTTCTACTGACGAGATTGTTTGTAGTAGAACACACAGCACTACCAGAGCTAAGGAGTTTTGGATGCATTGCAACCTGTTTTCATGGTCTAAGAGACCAACAAAAACAGAATTAACATAATCAAGGCGAGAGGAAACAAGGGAACAGGCTACATACTTTCATACATACAAGAGAAGTTCTTTGATGTGGTCCTCAGGGATCTAATATACCTAATATTCCTGCTCAAGATGATACCCATGCTCCTGTATGTTATTATACAATTGTCTTATACAATTATGGAACAATTATAATTGAATACTCATTTCTCTTCTGCATCTCCTTTTTGACACCTTACAATGAGTCCTGTCTGTAGACCCTGTTGTTTGGCTTTATCCAAGGTCTCCACTTATAGACTTGAGGTCAAAATTACTCTGGTTTCTTTTCCTGCTCAGGTCCACTTAAGTTCAACTTGTATAAAAGGCGCTGTGTAGTCTAGCACCAAGCTGCTTTCCTGACTTATGCATACCACTCGCGCTTAATCCCAACACTTAAGATCAGCTTCTTCTGACCAACTGACCCCCAAAAGACACTTGGTTTTGTGTCTTTTCACGTGCTGGTCCTCATCTATGGAATTCAGTATCACCAGCTTTGATGACCTTCTCTCTCATAGTTCATTTTGCAAATGATTGAAGACTTAAATTTCCAGCTACCTGCACTCTTGAAATCGGCAGAAAACTAAAGGACTTATTCCAGAATTGCAGACACAGACACAGAGTAACTGAACATTTGACTATATTGAAGGAAATACTGCAATGCAAGATTTTTTGTTAAAAAAATGAAATGGTGATAAAGCATTTTTAATCCATGATAATTATCATGATCTTCAGTTAAAATATGTTCTGTAATTTTTACTTTTATAATCATTTTTAGTATCAATGGTGTGCCAGCCTGTGCTAATCAACAGCTTCTGACAAACATCACTCGTAATGAGTGGGGCTTCAAGGGATACATTGTTAGTGATGATGGAGCCGTTTCAAACATAATCTCGGAACACAAATACCTCAAGACCCCTGAGGAAACTGTAGCTGCCTGCATCAAGGCAGGATGCAACCTTGAATTGGGCAGCGGAATCTTTGGTGCAACACTCAACGCAATGAAGGCTGGCCTTCTGAACGAAAAGCAGATCCGAGACAATGTCCGACCTCTGATGTACACTCGCTTGCGTTTGGGTGAGTTTGACCCAGAGGACATGAACCCATACAACACTATCAACATGTCATATGTACAGAGTGCCGTTCATCGTGAACTTGCTCTTCAGGCTGCAATGAAAACATTTGTTCTGCTTAAGAACGAGAATCTGCTGCCACTTAAGCAAACATATGGCAAAATTGCAGTAAGTTTCACTATGTAACCACCCTAATTTTCCTTTCATCTTTAAAATTTTATAATAAATCAGCAGGTCAAACTACATCACCACTTTGGAACTTCCACCAGAACTGTGGCATCTGCCTATGTTACCAGCTTGCTAGTAACATAGGCAGCAACCGTTGCCTGACTATTGGATTTTAGCTGAGAAGCAAAGCTGACCTTAGATGGTTCACTGATTTAACTTGAAATTAGCACCTGGAAATAAGCTGGTTCCCATTATTAACATTTAGTTGCTGAAGAAATGCAGAATTTACAATTACAATATCTGCTGTTTGTATTGCTTATCATAAGGTGCCATAGCAGTGCAGTCAGTGTTAATGGTCGTTTGCACGTATAGAATATAGTGTAGTTTACCACCTCATAAATCCAAAATCCCCAATTTTTTACTTTCATCAAGATTTTGTAGTGGTGATTACGTTATGGGGATTCCCATAGAAAAAGGTTTTGTAGTGATTGGCTTACCAGTGATATTCAAAATTTGCGTGGTCTCTACTTTTTTAGTTCTTTTTATTTCTTGAAACAGTATACTGTCTATACATCTTATTTTTTGCATAAGGTGTTGCATTTGATGTAGATTTGTTGTGAGGCATACCTGCTGAGAGCATTCAAATTTAAAAAAATTTGTCCTTAGGACAAAAATGGTAAAATGTGAAATGTTCCCTCTTTTCTGCAAGTTTTGACTGCATTTCAAGCATTTTATTCTATACAGTGCAGACCCTTGTGCCCTAAAAGAAATTGTTTCATAATTTTATTAAAATTTAAGTTTAGTACTAACATTTGGCCCAAAGTTTGCAAGATTGTGCTGCAACTATGGTTGCCAGGTAGTCTTGAGGAAATTACCGGACTATGGCGAGCGTGTCATGAGGGTCTGGGGTCGATGCCCCCAGATCGGTCCAGGGACTTTGGGTAAGCCTCTGGTCAGGACCCTCAGAGGTCAGAAGCTGACAAGATAAGGAAACAGCAGTAAAAATTGAAAAGTTACTTTTAAAATGAACATTAAAAAGAGTCTGATTTCTACAAATTGTAAATATAGGCCTACTACACTTTGATTTTTACTATTGAGAAAAGTAATAATAGCGTAACTTAAAACGCTTAGAAATTTAAAAATGTAGAAAAATGTTGAAATGTTCTCTTTTGGAATTCGGACGTAATAAATAACAAGTATGTTAACCATAGGCCTACCGTTTATCGGCGAATTCGGCGCATGACCTCACTTAGACAATTTACTCTGTAGGGCCTACACAGCAAGCTTGATTTGGAAACTAATTATTTCAGGTTCCCCTCATTCAATTCTCCTCCTGTGTTCGTGACTTGGGATTGTCCTCGATCCTACCGTTTCCTTCACCGATCAGGTTAACCTTTTATTCCCCTTTTTCATCTACGTCAGCTTCGATCGATCCGCAGGTGTCTTTTAGTTCATGCTCCCACTACTGCCACTGGTCCACGCTTTGCACTCGGGTAGACTTTGGCAATGCTCTGTACATTGGCTTTCCCTCCTCCAATATGCAAGAACTCTAGTCTAGTCTTCAAGCTGCTGCTCAGCATAGAGGTGATATTCCTAAGTTTGCCCACATCTTTGCCTTTATTCGCGACTCCCTTCACCGTCTCTCTGCCCAACAGAGAATTCAGTTCAAAACCCTCACCCTCATGCGCAACTGCCTCACTGAGTCTTACCTACTGAATTTCTGCACCCTGGTTTCTTCCTTGCATGAGAGGGCCTCCTTGCGACCCTCGGCTCGTGGCGCTATGGTTGTTTCACGTATGTACTCTTCCACGGCCCAATCTAGGAGCTGCCTGTGTGGGTCCTTCAGCCTGGAACAGTCTTTCCCAATCCCACCGCCAAGAGCTTCCTGCCCTCTCTCCTGTTCAGTTCCGCAGACGCTTGAAAACTTCTCTTTTGGCCGGTGCTGGCAATGATTTGGGTCGAGAGCGCCGCTGATCTGAGTATCGATATTTCAATGTTCGGTTGCAATTACTACAACAATTATGATGAGTTAACTCGTAAATCGTAATAAACGAACGCGTGCTCACTGTACAGTACAGTTCGTAATTTCGTAATTGTAAATTTCAAATAAAATTTAATAAATACTTGTAAATGTAATTGTTACGAACTTACGATAGATATTTATGATGTCCAGATCCTACGATAATGATGTATTCCAACACTTATTGTTAACAATAATTATTTACCGCAAATTGCCGGACACCGCCATGTCCGGTAACGTCTGAAATTTCTGACGGGACAGATTGTCTAAATACCGGACTGTCCGGTTCATTACCGGACACCTGGCAACCCTAGCTGCAACAGATATAGGTACTGGATAATAAGCTAAAATTTAAAAAATGAAGAAAATATTGAATTTATGGTGTAAACATAGAAGTTATTTAAAATAAACGTACTACTTTAGCCTTCTTTTATGTTTTCTAATTCAAACATAGAAAATGCATTGTTCTTCGTGGATGATTTTTGTGTATTTTACAGTATTAAAACAAATGCTGTATTATGCAGTGAAATTAAAAGTCATTATTAAAATGTAATGCAGAATTGATGCTTTAGTCAATTTTTGTTTTATGGCTTAAATGAAAATGAAAAGCTGTGTGCATGTCTGAGCATTTATATAGCACCTTTCAGTGATCTCTGAAAGGTCTAGAAACATGGCTGTCTGACAGATCTGAAAGGTTTGTTTTAAGATGACCTGAAGATGGACTGATGGGTTAATATTGGACTGTATACTATAGCTTAGATATAGTTTAGATAGAGTGTTAATTATTGCACATATTGTGTATTGCACGTATTGAATTATTGCTAATTCAAATCATAAAAATATTGATGATAGTTTCTAATCACATTTTGGTTTTGTCTGTGGCCAACAGGTTGTGGGTCCATTTGCAAAAGATGCTTCAGAAATATATGGTGACTACGCCCCTGATGTGTCCCGTCAGTTCACAACAACCGTTGCTGAAGGTCTTACGAAGCTGGCTGGAACAGTTGAAGCTGCATCTGGATGCAATGGAGTAAAGTGCGAAAACTACACAGCTGATGAAGTTACAAAGGCAGTTGATGGGGCTGACCTGGTTTTCGTTGCACTTGGTACGGGACCAACAGTGGAGTCGGAGTCAAATGATCGAGCCAATCTGGACTTGCCTGGTCGACAGTTTGAAGTGCTATTAGATGCCGTTAGAGTGGGTAAGCAGCTGTGTTACTGGAGTTAATGGAGTAAATGTGAAACTAGATACTGGTGTGCATTCTTCTTCTGTTGTATTGTATTGTATTGTATTTAAACATTTATAAAGCGCCTCTAGTAGGGTGAACCGTTCAGAGGCGCTCCCAGTGCGCAAGGCCGAGAGAAAAGAAATAAGTCTTGAGGAAAGTAAAAGAAGATGAGGGGTTACTTATTAAAATTAAAGAGCGAGTAGAAGGAGACAGTGTATTCCAGAGAGAGGGACCAATTGAGGCAAAAGATCGGGACTGAGCCATAGCTGTTCTAGTACGAGGAACTGAGAGATCAAATCTGTTTGAGGAGCGAAGTGGACGATGCGAAGACAGAAAGAGGCCGGTGAATTACATCAATTAAATATTTGGGGGCGAGACCCCGCTGTGTCTTTGACACCAGAATAAGGATTATTATCTGTTATATTATCTGTTATCTTCAGTCTTGTTGTCCTCGAGACCAAGGTCTTGGTCTCGAGTGCACTCGAGTTCATTTTTAAAAGTCTTGGTCTTGGTCTTGAGGTTCAAGGTCTTGGTCTTGGTCTTGGTCTTGAGGTTCAAGGTCTTGGTCTTGGTCTTGAGGTTCAAGGTCTTGGTCTTGGTCTTGAGGTTCAAAGTCTTGGTCTTGGTTTTGCAAGACCAAGACCAAGACTTTTGTCAATATGAACAGTCATTAATTTTAACAAACGGCAAGAATTTTTGAAACTTTATCCAATAATTACTCATCCAGTTATTGCTTTAGTATTTACACGGTGTGAATGAGGCTTCACTGTTGTTTTGGATAATTATTTTGACTTCCGGTTATTTACCATGGAATGATTTCAAAACAGACTCACGATTAATTTGTACATTTACATCCGGTTCTTGAAAAGCTGCTTTGTGTGCTAGCGATTTCAGCACTTGTAGACCGTATTTTTTCACACGGCAGAATTTTTATGAGGCCCCACAGGTCACGTCTTGGTCAGAAAATTCTGATGAAATTTGTTTTTATAAAATTCAACAGGCATTTGGAATAACATTTCGCATGAAGGACTTTTGTAAATACGATTCGGAATACTCTGCAGTCTCCATTTAGAGTTGTTTTGCTTGAATAAAAGAAAAGACTCCTGTTTTCATTAAAATAACGAGTAGTCCAACTGGACAATTTTTAGTAAGGAATAGAAGTCTGGTTACGACTGTGATTTTTTGGGTCTTGGTCTTGGTCTTGAGGTTCAAGGTCTTGGTCTTGGTCTTGGTCTTGGTCTTGAGGTTCAAGGTCTTGGTCTTGAGGTTCAAGGTCTTGGTCTTGGTCTTGAGGTTCAAGGTCTTGGTCTTGGTCTTGGTCTTGAGGTTTAAGGTCTTGACAACAAGACTGGTTATCTTATTCATCAGTTACAAAAGTCACAAAAGTCATCTATTAAGGGGCCATCCATATATTACGTACGCAAAAATCCGGGAAAATTGGACCCCCTATTCGCAGGCGTACTTTCTTCCACACCCCCCCTGTGTACGTACACTTGACGCTCACCCCCCCCCCCTCCGAAGACCAGCTGCAGAAAGTGCCTCTACTGTATGCACTTTAGTCCAGATTGAAGGATGAGTGAGGGCCAATATAGACAAATTATAGGTATCTCGTTCACAGCACAGAATAACTGTACATGGCTTTTATATAATGTAATAAAAATGCCATCGAACGACTATAGGACAATGCAGAGTTACAAACAGGCTAATGTGGACGTCATAATTAGAAATTTATTTTGCCTACGTACACTTTTGTCACCCCCCTCCCCCCCCCCCGTTCGCACCCGTACGCAAAATCGCCAAAATCCGACCCCCTCCCCCCTCATTGCGTACGTAATATGTGGACGGCCCCTAAGTTAAAATCAGAAATTCTCAGTTTCATGATGGTACTGACTGAGCAGTGATTTAACTGTGACTTAATCAGTGCGTCCCATTCATAGTCTACAGACGTGTTGAAAGATTACAATTATTAGAATAGAATAGAAGAGAATATTCTTTATTGGAACCAATTGCAAACTGCATTTTGGTGTACAGCAACGTAAACATGTTTATACAGATAATATACTAATAATATGTTAATATTAGCTACTAATATTTGTCTCAATTATCCCCAATTTATATTGTTTTTTACCCATAGCATAAACTAAGCAGCTTCATAAAGCATCCTGATGATGATCATGTATGTGTTGGCTAACGGACTGTGAACTTTCTAATATGAATATCGCTGCATAGAATGTAAACAAATGCTATAAACTTGAGAATTTCTGTAAATTCTTTGAAACTTCTTTATCTTGGTTGTAGCGAATGGCAAGCCTGTGATACTTCTGCTGTTTAATGCTGGTCCACTTGATGTGACCTGGGCCAAATTTAATCCAAAAGTTTCAGCCATCATGGAATGCTTTTTCCCGGCACAGGCGACGGGTGAAGCCATCTACAAGACATTGACAGCATCTGGTGGTATTAACTCAGTTCCAGCTGGCAGGCTTCCTGCCACTTGGCCAAGTTACTTGCAGCAGGTTGGGACAAATGGCATACTGTTTTATTTTGTCTTCTGTTTAGTGAGGTCAGAAAAAGAAGAGAAGAGCCGTTCCTTAAGCTAGCCTGAGCGGCAGCCATGGGTATGAAGTGTTAGCGACTTTATTTTCTTGGCCTTGGCATAGGAGGGCTGGTGGCCAGCCCTGTCCTTTGCCATCTGATCTTCCCATTGCGACAGTGGCCAGTGAACTCATTATAGCTGAGTTCACTCGGCACAGGTGAAGCAGAGATCTCGAATAAAATTTCTGCCCTGGTGGGGATTTGAACCCTTGACCTCTCGGTTGAGAGTCCAGCATGTCAACCACTGGAATATCGTGGTGAATAGGGGTTAATCATGATGCAACTATCGCTTAATAAGTTTATGATAAGTGTTTGACCAGTAGCCTTCCTGCCACTGACAGCTGATTGAGGAATTCACAGAACTTTCATTGTTTCCTTGGAAAAATATATATATTTTTTCAGGACATTTATAATACAGTGCCTGCTAAGAACGTTTCATAGGTTATATGTTGAGAGCTCCAAGTCCACATTGGTTTGAAGATAAGGAATGATGACAGCTGATTGAAGAATTCATTGAACATTGTTACACCTAGCAACTGGGGCGTGGTGGCTCAGTGGTAAGTTCGGCGCCTTGTGACCGGAGGGTTGCAGGTTCGAATCCCATTCTAGCCGCTGCGTACGGACCTTCTGCAAGTCCTTCACTCGCAATTGCTCGTGGCGTTTCGGCGTGAAAATTCCGGCACAGTATCAAATGCTGTAGTCGGGAGCGCCTCTGAGTAGTAGTAGACTTCGAGAGGTGCTATAGAAATATCCGGAATAAATAAATAAATAAATAAAACTGACACTCCATTGCTAATGTACTGATCCTGTTTCATCATTGTATCTCTCATGCTACAAACATTGTCATGCAGGTGAGAACATTGACCAGAGACTGATTGTTATGGTGAAATCTGAAACTGCTCAAAATCTGTGCTACAGTTGAAGAGTATATTTCCAAATGCAGCAATGGCTAGCTAGTGGATTTTAGGACCCAGTGACTCTGCTCTGACTTAATGAGAATCTTTTCCTTCCTGTTGGATTCTTTTGATTCCATTCTTTATAAATTGTTTTTGCACATACTTAATCAGCTGGCTTTCTTTCTGTATCTAGGTTCCTGCAATTACTAACTACGATATGGCCGGCCATACGTACAGGTATTACAATGGAGAGCCATTGTATCCTTTTGGATATGGCCTGTCCTATACAACATTCCTATATACATCGTTGACACTATCAGCTGATTCTATCACTGCAGGACAGAATATCACAGCTACTGTTGGCGTTCTCAACACTGGAAAGTATGATGCTGATGAGGTATGTTTGACGAGTATGGGTAATATGGTCTGTTGATGTTTTAACAGTGATGCCCGTTTAGGTAAATATTTATGATTCCCGGTATGACCAGGTTATTATTATTCATATCGGCATATGAATTCCTACATGAGGCGCCGTTTAAAAACGTCTCAATCTCACAAGAGGTGTGAGTTACGATAAGCCACATTTTTTCCTGAGCAATCTCTACTGTTACAGTTTGAATTTTCTGATCCAGTTTTCAATGGCCCTTTCTTCCAGGTAGATGGTCCGAGGCACAAGAAAGCATGACATGCTTAAGTTCTAGACTGTGGGACCAACAGGTTCTCGCAGGAAACAGAGTGGAATAGTTGTAAACTAGGCTGGCTAAACGGAGAGCTTTATGATGTGCTCGATGGCGTCACTCAGGGAAGAGATTCTTGAATGTAATTCTGTCCTTGAACAGAAGCAATTGTCTCATAGCTTGAAATATGCAAAAAAATCATCAGCATAATTAATGTTAGACTGAGTTTGACATCATATACGAGATCCCAGCAGACCTGCAAGTGCAGAGTTGGCATTAGTCGATATGTGCAGGTCCTACCGTATCTTTGTAATCTCTGGCACCATTCCTTCCCTTCTTGGCTCACTTTATTTATGTGAAAGTGATCTTCTTATGCCTTGGTTTAAGACTTCCATGATGCAACATATGGTGTTTACTGTGAGTGGTATTTTCCTGTGGAATAATTCTTCGCTGTAGAATAATCTTCTACCTAAAAAAATCATACTTGGCCAACTGCAGGTGGTAGAAGTACTACAGTTATGTATTTTTAAACTTCCTTATTCTCTTGGTTTCTTGTGCAAGAATCATCTTTGAGTATTTTAATGATATATTTTGGAGTCTTATCCTGAATACAAGTTGTTATGTTTAATTGAATAATTGTTTGGCAGGTGATTCAAGTCTACGTTTCATGGCCCAGCACAAATCTCGTTGTGCCCAGGATTCAGTTAGTTGTCTTTACTCGGGAGCTGTTCAGGGCTGGGGACCACAGACTAGTGAACCTGGTCATTGCAGCAGAAAGATATGCTGTATGGGGAGATAATGGATGGACATATATTAAAGGTAATCTTAAATGTAAACTCCACATATCTTACATGAACAGACAGCATCACGTATTTCCAGGTGCCTGTTCAAAGCAAAATCCTGGAGATTCATGAACGTTCTTTTCCAGGGCCAGAACAGACGTTTTACAAAGTTAGGTGAACATGTGTTAGAAATTAGCTGTTTCTGATAGGCCAGTGTGATAGGATTGAGCATTAGTAAGAAAGTCTTGGTCATAGGATGAGTTGTGGTCATGGATTGCTTTGCTAAAGATTGAATAGCCTTTCACTTTATTAGGCAGGTAATCCGGTAATTTGACAGTTATTGTATCTGTGAACTCAAATGCATAGAAGTTCACAACTTAAAAGACTACAGGACTTCTAGCCATTTAGGAACACCTCTGGTTTAAGTGTACCTGCTGTTTGCCTCATTATGAAACCATCTGGAATCTAGTTACTGCATAGAAAGAAAGACCTCGATTTTACCAGTTTTTAAGTCGAGAACTGAAGATGTGTGAGTTTTCATAGGGCAGGTGTTTTTCTGTTTTAGGAACAATGAAGGTATTTACAGGTGGCCAACAACCTAATCAGGTGACAAGTTCTGGTTCAAACGTCCTTGAGGCTTCATTTGTGGTTGCCTAGCAACTGCTGTCATGGTGAATGTCTGAAAAGCCGAGAAACATCGTTTTATTTGATGGCCTCGCAAATGGGGATTATTTCTTTCAGTTGACCAATTTAGAGTAATGAAGGTTCATTGCTAAACTTGCATGTGTTTCATGTCATTTTATTTGGTTGATATTTTAGTTGTTGTATTTGTCCATGGAATCTGATGTCTGGACAATGTGGTAGTTGCTAGGCACTTCACACCACTGTATGGTAGTTGTTACTCACTGCCTAGAACATTTTGCAGTTTCCACACAACGTTGTTTTGATGCACTTCTAACCATTTGATAACTCTGATAGATACAGAGGACTAGGCATGTAATGAAGCATTAGTATCAGGCTCCTCTACTCATAACCCCACAGGCTTTCCACTCCAAATTGGAAATTCGCCTCTTCAAGAAATCCTACTCTAAACCATCTCTGCCTTCCAAGCCCTCTCGTCCTGAAGGAAACTGTCCGTAACAGCTGCTGTTCTGTGGCAACCGGGCTCTGACCACCAACGGACATCGATCTCGGATACATTGCAGCGCTCGTGAATAAGCTGGTGGTCTGCTCTTAGCTTTACAGTGGCGCTTTAGAAAATTGGAGATTACGATTATGATTATGTGTTAAGCTTTGTTAAGCTTATCAGTATTATTTCCAAACATTCCATATTCCATCATTTGAAAAAACTGTTGAAGACATGATCTCACGGTAATAGCCATGGAGTTTGATACTGTATAAAAATTGCATTACTTCATATTTGTGCTTGATCTTACACGAGCACAGGTTGATGCAGTGCTGAATGCCATGGTGTGCAAAAGGACTGGGCTGAAGTCGTGGTACCTATTTCAAACTTTGAGATTGCATATGAAGTAATAATTAAAACGATGCCTGTATATTAAGTTTTTGAATGTGTTGTTGCATAGAGTTTAATAGCTGCTGAACCACAGTATAAATAATTACACAGTACGTCGACTCGCAATGCTAACTGTTGACTAGTTTTTGGGGTGACGCCATTTTGAATCCGAGCTCCTGAATTATAGATTTAAGCTGAAATTAACGTTAAAAATAATATTGCTAATTCTAATGAAGTCCTCGATGTTGTTGTAACGTTTAAAAAATATTTTATATGATGGATTTCGGTGTATCGGCGTGTAGTCCTCAATGTTGTAACGTTTACAAATATTTGATGTGATGGGTTCCGGTGTATCGACGTGTAGGAGCTCGTGTTCAAAATGGCGGTCGGTCACACATTCTGACTGTTGCATCGGCCGGGAGTCGACGTACTGTGTATTATTTATACTGTGGCTGAACCTACAAATGTTAGCATAATGGCATTAATCATAGAAGATAAAAAAATTGCTTATCATAAATTATATATATGACAGGCTAAGTTTAATTCTGCTTGTATACAGGAAATATGCATCTGCTAGACTTAAATATGGTTCACTTACATAATTATAGTTTTATAAAGTACATACACCAGGTAAATTTCATCTTTCGAAGTTACCACCATGAATAGGAATCGGACTGCAACGAATTAGAGCTATCTTTCCTTGAACTGTTAAGCTTACTCTTAACCATGCATAGCTGGAACTGTTTCTGCAGTTGCTTTGGGTCAGTCTCGTTACTTACTTGAAATTGAAGTTTCGGGGATCTGAAATACGGGAGCATTTTCCGGAATCCGGTTTTCATTTACAAAATAATTTCGGGGAACCGGCGGAAATGCCCATTCGTGATTCGGGGATTCGCTACGCAGCACGGATCCGTTACTTTTCGCTATAATTTACCAAAGTCCTGTTTCTTTACCCTACTGTACAAAAGCTCCTTTGCACAAGTTTGTGTAAGTTAGCAAGGAAACAACCCAAATGTCGGCATAACCTGTTTTAATTCAAATTAACATTTTTTATTTTGCGTACTTCGATTTTAAATTCAGAGACAAGCAGGCCCGTAGCCAGAGGCAAAATCAAGACTAGGCAAATCCCCTCCCATTCTCGCCCCTGCCCTTCCCTCCCGCCCTCTCCGCTTCCCTGTCCTTGCACCTCCCCTTTTCCCCTCCCCTTCCCATCACTGCCTTCCCCGTCAAGCCCTACCCCTTATTTCCTGCCTTCCCCTTCCCATCCGCTTCCCAGCCCCTTCCCTTTAAGTGGGGACTTTGGGGTCCGGGGGTATCACCCCCGGAAAATTTGTATATTGTAGATGCTCGTAGGTGAGTTTGGAGTAGGCCTATTTTAAAGCCAACAAAGCAGCATTTTGTAAGGCCTTTATTATCTAAATCCGAAAATAAAAATACTAGACGCTTTAACAGTTGGAATGACGTCACGTAGGCCTAACAATAAACGTCTATTTTCTAAATTGAAAGATAAAAACAGTAGACTTCATATCTGAAGACTGAAGTGGCGTAACAAAGGCCTTTAATTGTTCCCTAAATGTAAACGTATATTGACAATACACTTTTCGATAATTGAAGTGACGTAACAAACCTTTATTGTATAGGCCTAAATCTAAAAATGACTAACTAATGAGTTCCATAATTGAAGTGACGTAACAAAGGCCTTTATTCCATAAATGTAAACTTGAATGATAATTATACACTTTCCTTAATTGAAGTGACGTAACAAAGGCCTTATTGTGTAAATCTAAAATTAAGTTACTATCTATACATATAATATCCATATAGTGTCCGTCTGTCGGGGGACGCTACGTCACAAACGGGTTCTGTTCTATTGTGAAACATAAACCGTTTGTCTTGACGACGGCGATAACCAACGATACATATAGGCCTATAATATGACGTCATAATATGACAGCAAATACACTAGTGTCTTTCAGAATTGAAGTGCCGTAACAATAGGCCTTTGGTTTTATGATTGAAATTTATAAAATCAACGTGTTTCGTAATTAAATTGACGAAAAAAGGGCTTTTATCTATATAAATAATGCGAGGATTCTGTCTGTCTGTCTGTTTTACCGGGATTAACTTCTACAATTTTGCACCTTTTCACTCCAAACCGTCACTACTGTGTCGGCCTCGGCATCGGACACCCAGTGGAGGGGTTCGCGTACCCCCTTTTCACCGCTAACATGGTGAAAATCCCCCAAAACTCTACCCAACCGACCGTCCCTCACGCCCCAGCGCGAAGCGGTTCTATTTATGGCGCCGGTATTCCCCAACGTCATTAATAATGCGCATAACGACACCGTCCATCACGCCCCAGCTCGCCTCTTCCACTGCCAAGCCGTTCTATTTATGGCGCCGGTATTCCCCAACGTCATTAATAATGCGCATAACGACGTTGTTTACTTTCGCACAAAATTTTATTACGATCGATTCGAACTATATTCATCGTTTTACAGCAAAATTTTATGTTCAAAGACTCTGCTTTACTAAGGGCAGTGAGGGCATGATTTCTGGCGTTTTCTTTAACCCGCCAACGCCGGGTTCACCCTCTTCGACTGCGAAGCAGTCAGTCCACGGGAGATTGCGAAGCAGTCGTCGCCAGAGGGCGACTGCGAAGCAGTCAGTCCACGCCTAGACTGCGAAGCAGTCTCCCCACAGGTCGCCTAAATTTCTTCCTTAGACTGCGAAGCAGTCTCCCCGACTGCGAAGCAGTCGTCGCCAGAGGGCGACTGCGAAGCAGTCAGTCCACGCCTAGACCGCGAAGCAGTCTCCCCCACAGGTCGCCTAAATTTCTTCCTTATTCGCTACACGGATTTAAACTTATACCTAAATTTGTTGCTTATTCGCTACAGGGATTTAAACTTATAACCCCGGGCAACGCCGGGTAAACCAGCTAGTTCTTAATATTTAAATTTACTAACAAAAAACGTGTTTCATAATTGAAATGATGTACCAATAGGCCTTCATTCAAGGGGCGTAACTTTGGTCTAGAAAGTGGGGGTACCAAATCTCGCATTGTTTTAGCTTCGCGACTGTTAAATATAACGGCATCGTTTATATTACAAGCATAATAATAATTATAGGCTTGATGATGATGATGATGATGATGATGATGATGATGATGATGATGATGATGGTGGTGGTGGTGGTGGTGGTGGTGGTGGTGGTGGTGGTGGTGGTGGTGGTGGTGATGATGATGATGATGATGATGATGATGATGATGATGATGATGATGATGATGATGATAATAGCGACAATAATAGTAATAACAATGAGAGTGATGATGATGGTGATTTGATCAGGAAGGTCTAGGATGATGATTTCTGTTTTGGAATAGTTAAGCAAAGGAGATTGGATGACATCTACTGTGAGATTAGGTTAACCACGTTGAGTGATTGTGTGATGGAAGTGGAGAAAGAGCGTGGGGAGAAGGATATGTAGAATTGGTGTCGTCTGCGTAGAGATGGTGGTAAACAGAGGAGGATTTTATGAGATGGTTTAGAGGTGTGGTATACAGTAGCAGGATGAAGAGGAGTGGACCCACGACGTAGCCTTGAGGGACACCACAGGAGAGAGGGAGGGGTTGCGAACAGTGGCTGGAGGTTAACGGAGAAGGATCTGGGAGACAAATACGACTGGAACCAGAGTAGAACAGTGCCAGAGACGCAAACCAAGAAGATAATCGTTGAAGGAGGAGGCTGTGAATGATGGTGGCAAATGCGGCGGAGATGTCGAGAAGACAGAGGCAGCTGCAGCTATAGGAGACTTGTTGGTGGCTGACGGCAGAGAGTAGTTTATTGTAGGCCTACAGAGAAGCAAGTAGAGTTTCTGTGGAATGGTGGTTAGTGAAGCCAGATTAATGAGGGTTAAGAAGTGAATTAGAAGAGAGGTAGTCGTGTAGCCGAGCAAGGACAATTCGTTCAGTTGACCTAGAAAGGAAAGATTGGAAATGAGACGGTAGTTAGATAGGTTTTGAATCCTTGTCAAGATTTGCTTTTTTGAGAAGGGGAGTAACTAGAGAATATAAAGACCATTGGGAAGTTGCCGGTACAGAGTGAGAGGTTGATAATTTTAGTGATATACTGGAACGAGGACAGAGGCCCAGTCTTTTAGAAGAGGGGTGGGATAGGATCAAGTTCGCACTGCTTGTTGGGTACAGAGTTTGGGAAGAGAGTTTAGGAGAAGTGATCACTTCTGCTTCGGAGGTGGGAGTAGGGTTGTGAGAATGGGACGAATCAGTGCTGGAGGAGCCAAGGGGAGTGTGTGTCTAGAAGAGATTGAAATACTCTATTACTTCTTACACGATATCTTAATTCTCATGTCGAAGTAGGCCTAAGACAAGGCGGAGAGTGAGAGGTTGCCTCGTCTTGCCTCGTCTTGAGAATTACGACGAGGCACTTGCCTCATACTGGCTATGAGCCTGGAGACATTAAGCAGGCCTATACACCTCCCCCAAACTGTGGTACCCGTGTTCTGAAACAAATTGCGTATTGGGCGATCGCCGGTATGTTTGTTTAATCACTCTGTTACTTTTCAATACCTTATCCCCATTTTATAGTAAAACTGTTTAGAATTCAGAGACAAGTAGGCCTATACCTCCCCCAAATTGTGGTACCCGTGTTCTGAAACAAAGTGCGTAGGCCTATTGGGCGATCGCCGGTATGTTTGTATTATCACTCTGTTACTTTTCAATACCTTATCCCCATTTTATAGTAAAACTATTTCCCTTCCCCATATGCATCACTGCAGTACTTTTTCCAATTAAAAGCATCTGCCTGTCCAGGCCGGATTAACATTTTATAGGCCTGGTTCAAAAATTGTATAGTAGGCCCGTATATAGGCCTATATATATGTTCAACCAAATAGTGTTTACTAAATTTAAATTATAAGACAGATTTTTAATAATTTAAAACTGCGATGTGCTTTCATAATAGAAAACTGTAAACAATATTCTAAAAATCGAGCCGTTATTGCAATTTCACACTCAATGTTCATAAGTGTTAAATTTGTCAGTCTTTCTAGTCCCATCGTAGGCCTAGAGCATTTTTGATGCGCTTTAGGAGACTAAACGATCTTTCACCGCTGCAGGTAGACACAGGAAGTGTAAGATATATAGGCCCTATTATACGCAGAGCAATGCAAACATTAGGAAAGTCCTGACTGTATTCCTTCACAATTGCAAGTGCAACATTTGGAGAGGCGATGGTTTGGTTGGCACTGACGGCAATTGATTCAAAAATGCTCGTCACTGGATCCATTCGTCGCAAATTTCTATAGGCATATATTCACATCTTTCTAACAAAAACTTACAAAAGACTATAAAGATTCTTTGGAAGCCTTATATATTTAGAGTCGACATAGGCCTTATAGGCCTACTAGAAAATGACAACGTTGATCAATTAAGTTCTGCGTGTGCTTCCACTCTGGGTGCGAGATCTGCAATGACAGCATCAATAGGCCTAATAACAGGCCTAAAATGTATCAATTTTTAACTGGCTTTCGCCGGTCAGTATAACAGCTGCTTCATTACTGTCATCAGCTCTGCGCTTACAACGACGTGCTCGTTTTTCTTCAAATGCCTCCATACAAAAGTTGGCAGGGTCTTGGTGGTGTTGATCATAATTATTTTGTTCCTTTGTGATGACAGAAATTCTTTTCAATGACTTTAGCAGTGCCTATATATATACAGAGATCCATATAAGTTTCAGTTTGAGGCAATTTAGCCTACTAGTTTCGTTTATTAGGCCCTACATGTCAACGATGTAACATTCGAAAAATAACATAATTGCTCAAATTTGAAGGTGGCATAGGCCTACTAATGGTACAGGCCCTTATTTGTGAATTTTTTTTAGCAAGCCTGGTTCCGTGGACCCACTGAAACCGTGGTTAATCCAGGCCTGGGTTAGCCGCATAGGCGGAGACTTGGTCCTGGGTTTGAGGGTCGGTCCCATAAGGAAATTTTTTTGAATTTTCACACTGTAGGATATGGTAGCGTTTTAAGCTGTCATCTTACCAAAATTGGTCTATTATTTCAATGCTGATAAGAGTGGATCAGCTTATCCTCATTGCTCAAGCAAGTCCTGAATTGCTGAACAGGAAACAATAGCAGAAATGTTTTAGAAATTTTTTGAATTTCCACACTGTAATGGTAGCATTTTAAGCTGTCATCTTAGCAAAATTGGTCTCTTGGTCCTGGGTTTTGGGGGCACAGGTCGAAAAATTATATTTAAGCCTGTATAAGTCAGACTAATTCCAATTACGTGTTGTTGAATTTGATCCCTTCCGTCTTCTTTCTCTTCCAGCCCTTTTCTCATTTTCTCTCCTTATTTGGTCATCGTTCTTTATTCTCTCCTTAATTGTTTGGTTATTCGTCTCCCGGTCTTTCCACCAATCCCTGCTTAGTTTCTCTCTCGCCTTGCATCCTAGCTGTGGAGATCAACTGTGCTGATGATTCATCCTCTGTATATTCTCAGTCAGTCTGCGTCTGAATATTCCTGAAATATTCAAATATTGGGGAGGGGGTATAGGCTAAGCAACTCCATCCCCCACCTCAAATTTCGGAGGGGACCGTCCCCCTCGTCCCCCCAAGTTTCCGCCTCTGGTAGGCCGTCTTGACCTCTTTGTCTCTCGTACTACAGGACCACTCGCCCAACGTCAAGCTTTTGCTGTGACAGTCCCTTTGCCTGGAATGGTCTTCCCCTCCACTACGAACTAAACTCATGACGGTAATCTCCTCGGCATCATTTCACTTGCTCAAGTCGTTGCTGTTTCCACGGGGATCCTGCGCTGAGGGCGCCTCTTAATAGTTTATACTGCAAAAGCGCCTTATAAATTACTGGATACGATACGATATATGATACGATAGCCTACCAAACTGCGGTTCGAAATTGGATTAATCAATGATATCCTATTCTATAAACAATTCTATAATTAATTTGCATAATGCTTTCCGCAATATTTGTTGGTGCTATAGATAGGCTTATATTGCACCAGTTTTATATAGCGCACTTCCAGATTGTCTACTCAGAAGCACTCCTAGCCCAACCACGGTCGAACAACAGAGTGTTGAGGGTAGATCGAAACGATGGTGAAATGAGTAGGCTAAATACCTAGCCTATTTGGCACAGCGTGGTAGGGAGCTCATTCCAAGTCATGGGGCCAGCCAGAGAGAAGGCACGGCGCTGCCGTTTGGCTGTCCTCGTGCGTGGAACAATGAGCTCAGCTTGCGCAGCTGAGCGGAGAGAGCAACGACGCTGCGAACATGAGGTGGGTCTGGTGGGACAGCAGAGTTCCCGTAGGTATGGACAGGCCAAGCCCTCAAAGCAACGCCGAACGCTCCAATTTAGGCCTACATCGGATATTCAATATGATGTTTTACTTTCCACAGGCAAGTTTTTATTCTAAAAAATATAAATTATTCGTCCATTGCTTTCATAGCTATCATCATCATCATCATCATCGGCATCATCATCGGCATCATCATCATCATCATCATCATCATCATCATCATCATCATCATCATCATCATCATCATCATCATCATCATCATCATCATCATCATCATCATCATCATCATCATCATCATCATCATCATCATCATCATCATCATTCATCATTCATCATTCGTCGTCGTCGTCGTCGTCGTCGTCATCGTCATCATCATCATCATCATCATCATCATCATCATCAGTTCCTGACGCCAGCCATTTGGCGGCGATGGGTACGAATAAATGATCTCCATTGTCCTCGGTCATTTGTCAAGTCTATTGCACCCCTTAATGTTAGCCCAAGTGATGTTATGTCCTCAGTTATGTTATCTATCCAGCGAAGTCTTGGTCTGCCTTTGTGTCTTTTCCCTTCGAATCTTGCATGTAGTGCACTGTGTGGGATTCGGTCAACTGGCATTCTCTCTACATGTCCAAACCATCGGAGTCTTCGTTGAACGACTTTGTCTAGCAGAGTTGTTTTGATGCCTAATGATTGCTATAACAAACTGCAAAGCTTTATTTTATGTAAATAAAACGTGATACTATCTAACCGCCAGAAGCGCTGCAGTGCATAAGCGCTCAAATTCGACATTAAAAATTAAAGACTTTTCTGTCCTTGCGTTTTAGGCTTTGTTTACATCGGAGTTTCTGATGCCTTGATATTATCGACCGAACGCTGTACTGGTATGGGTGTAGTGTGCCTGTCTGTGTTTGAGAGGTCCGTTTAAGTTGGTTTGGCTCTCGTGTTTTATTTATCCCAATCTGGTGTCCAGGGACATGATGGGCAGTAAGAGGTTGCTTACTTTCGTGTGTTTTTTGGCGTTACTGCGAAGGAAAGTCGATGCGCAAAAGCTCTACTTTCGTGATGAGCATCAATGGAGAGAGGAAGAGCGGTCGGAAAAAGTGGGCGTCTTTCCATTCCAGGATCCAAGTCTGCCGTGGGACCAAAGAGTGGACGACCTGGTTTCAAGGCTCACCCTAGAAGACATTGTACCGCAAACGGAGGCCGTGTATGGAGGACGTACGCCAGCCATTCCGAGCCTAAACATTCTACCATACATCTGGATATCAGAATGCCTTCATGGAGACGCCAGTACGCATGGAACTGCGTTTCCACAATCCATTGGATTAGCAGCGTCATTTAGGTTATAACATCTATTAATAAAAGCCAACTGTATACTTATTAGGGGCCATCCATATACTACGTACGCAAAAACCCGTGAAAATTGGACCCTTCCCCTTCCTGTAGGCCTACGCACATGTACTTTTTTCCACCCCTCACCTGCGTACGTACGCTTGACGCACCTCTCCCCCAAGACCAGCTGCAGAATGTATCAGCACGACAGGTCCAGGCAGCGGCTATGTGCACTTTAGGCCAGATTGAAGGATGAGTTATCCATGGACTCAAAGCTGAGCTGTGTGATGGTAATAGCGTTCAGAGGTAAGGACCCTAAGATGGCATGCAAGTGACACCTCTCCCACAGCCCTGGTAGTAGGCCTACCTGATAGCTGAAAAGACTGAACTCTGGCTCACTTGAAGGCCAATCAATCTGAAGGCCAAAATAGACAAATTATAGGTTGTACCCCACTCCCCCGTTTCCTATACGTACGTACATTATCAGTAGACCCCCCATATTCAAGCATACGCAACAACATTCATTTGGTGTAACCCCCCTTTATGCGTACGTACTATATGGATGGCCCCTTATTAAGATAATTCGCATAATAGCTATATACTGGTTAATGACGGGAATACGTTTTGGTTAAACTGTTGACTAACTCTGTGCTATATTAGCATACATTTATTAAGCAATATTGCAATGAACACCACTATCTAATGACTATGCATCAAACGATGACGCTAAGTAATTGTGAATGAAGGACTTGTTCAACGACCCTACACAGTAACCATCTTGGTAAGGTTGAGGTTCAAACCCGTACTCCCTAATCCCTACGTAACAAGGTGTGCGCTCTTAACTAATTGGCTACCATATCCCACTACAGTCTGTAGCCGATTGGTTAGTTTGGTAGGACTTGGCCAAATCTTGATCCAGAAACTGGTTTTCGCCTGACTGCCTTAGACTGATTAATCGGAATCGGCGCATCCCTGGAATACTGATAGGGGCCTACAAATACCAAAAGAAGCAATATTTTTTACCAAAAACAATTTTTTTCATTAATACAAAAATTGTAACCTGTTTCGGCGACCTCCTGCGGTAATCTTTATCATTTAAAGTCCGTGTAAAATAATAAAATTACAAGTCGATGCATTAATAAAAATACTTTCGAACCAAATAAAAATAAGTATTGCTGATTTATCAGATCGTATCCGGAATCGGACAAAAAGCAAGCGAAATATTCGGAATCGGAAATCATCAAAAAAATCCAATCGGCCAAACCATAGTGTTTGGCTAGTGGAATTTTTTTACTCATCAAGATTGTGCTTTTACTTTCCAGTTACGATTTGATTTATGATGTTGCCGAGGCGATTTCATATGAAGTGAGAGCTCACTGGAATGAGAATCGTAAGCAAGGAAAATACGAGAGCAATATCGGCCTTAGTTGCTTCAGTCCAGTCATCAACATAATGAGACATCCACTATGGGGCAGGAACCAGGTAGTGATTTCTATTTGTCTCTGTGTTCTGATGTGAAATAATTTTGACTAACTGGTGCAGTGGAATGCAGTTTAATATTAAATAAAATTTTAATTTGAAATAAAAACATCAAAAGTAAATGGGTTGTCTGTCCTGGTTATGATGATTTGTTTAGCAATGCAAGTGTGAGTCATTATTAATTGATTTTAATTAACTAGCCTGAATCTAAGAAGTAATTCCTCACCAGGAGGCTCATTTCAAAATCTTATACCTTTTAAATGGGATATGGTGGTGTTGCGATATGTTCTTTGCCTTGTAATCAGAGGGTCGCATGTTCGAATCTACCTCAAGCCTAGGAACCTTGGACAAGTTGTTTACCCACAATTGTCTGTAAGGAATCCTTACAGACAATTGTGGGTAAACAAACTAAGGAAGGCATTGGGAAACCACCTCAGTCACCTCATACCCTGGTAAAAAATAATAGCAATAAATTAAAGGCCTAGTGCTGTGAAATTTATTTTCAGTTTTGAGGGATCTAACGTTCCTTAGGAGGAATATGCAGCTGAAGCAGCTAATTGTAGACAAGATGACCCATACCAGATCACATGAACGTCAAATCAGGTGAATTGGGTCAATAAAACAAGCCATCTTTTTAATTGCAGTATAATAGTATTAGTTTAATAGGGGCTTACATCGTTTTTGTCGCGTTTCTTACAACTCGGAAACGCTCTACTCATTTATATCCAGTTGTAATGACATTTCGGCAGTGATGGGCACTAAACTATTTTTTTTAGTTAAACTAAAACTATTTTCCAACTAAAAAAAAGTAGTTAAACTAAAGTTGGCAACTGATTTTGGAAATTAGTTAACTAAACTAAAAAAAAGTAGTTAAACTTTTTCCAACTATTTTCCAACTATTTACGACAAACATTTTTGCAATAAAAGACGTTAAGTGAACTGTAATAATGCAAAGCGTCAATGACAATTTCACCTTCAAACTATGCAATGTGTACTGTTCTGGCATACAGTTACATGTGCACTGTAAGTAGTGTATGAATTTGAAAACACAGGCTGTAAATGCTAAAACCATGCAGTGTTAAAATGTTTTTTTGCTGACAGTGTTCAATGTTCACTGTGGAAAATAGTTGCATATTGCTGATTTTTTTAGTTAAACTTTTTAGTTAGCAACTAAACAATTTTAGTTAAACTATGGTTTTAACTAAACTATTTTTTTTTAGTTAAACTTCTTCCTTAACTAAAATTTTTTAGTTAAACTAATAGTTAGCAACTTTTTAGTTAACTATTGCCCATCACTGCATTTCGGCAGCCATCTAGGCAGACATTTCAAGCCATATTTAACCCAAAATACTTGTCTTTTCTTTTAACTCTCCAGTTAGCAATTAGCAGCAGTTCAAAAGTTTAAAACAAGTTCACTACAAGTAACTGGATAAACATAAAACCTAAAAGCAACGAAACCAATTTAAGACAATCTATTCTATAGAGAGCTCAACTTTAACACGCTGCAATCACTTTGTGCTGGTGAACCGTTTATAATTATCATGGATGAATGAGAGCAAATTAGCTCTTTAAGGAGCGAGGGTTGACCTTTTGCCGTTCAATATCAGCCCCATGGTCGAAAACATGTTCTCAAGCTCTGAGTGAGGATATTTTTAGCAAGAGCTTCAAGTAGTGAGAACTTGCCATTTGTCCAAAGATTTAAGTCTTGTTTTAATGTGTTTGAATGGCTAGAATGCAGTTACGGTAGGCCTATATAAAAAACAGGTTCTTCACGAATTCACTTTTTTCTTTCTAACATGTCTAACACATGCCCATACTTAATAAAGAAGGTCACGTTTCGCTGCAAGTCATGATTTTTGTCCAAATGAAGCGGTGGTAAATTAATAGCAAGTAGGCCTAAACACCAAGTCAAAATAAGCAAAGCACTATTGCGTTACATTCAAATCAAATCAAAGTTATATTACAAACACAGCGTAACAAGGCATAAAATTATGTCAAAAAGATAAAGTCCAAATTATACTTAAAACAGTTGTTATATTGAAGAGGCACACGGGGTTATGAAACAGTAACATAGGCCTACATGAATTTCACGGGTCCAGTCGTTAAAATAGGAAGATAAAAATCGATGTTCGGCCTAGTTAAGACAAAGACTGTCTGAATGGTCTCCCTAGGCATCTTTTCTGTTCATGTTTATCAGTTGGCAGCTAGAGCTGCAGTATGGATGGGGTTTGTCATATCCAGAGCAAAGCCCACCTCCCAGAAGCCGCAAGTATTTATATAACTAAGGAACACATTTTTTGAATTTCCTGAGTATTTTAAGTTGGAATTAAAACTCTGAAAGCTTTACATGTCTCAGATGCTTTCTTTAAATATTGAACAATACAAATTTAATGTGTATAATTTAAGGCATTTAGTTTAATCATAATATTGTTAGAAAGTGGAAGTCGGAAAGCCATGCACAATATGATTGTTATTGCTTAGATCTGTTTTTGATGATTATTTCCTGTTGCTAGCTTATCACACTGTGGTACATAAGTTAGTGTTTAGTTTTAGGCAATTCTGTAGACAAATTATTATTATTATTATTATTATTATTATTATTATTATTATTATTATTATTATTATTATTATTATTATTATTATTATTATCTCTTATGTTATGCTTTGCGAAATGAACTAGTATGGTCTAGTGTGATAGAGGTGGTCGCTCCTTGGCACCGGGCAGCATCGACATGGTGCCCCGGAAGGCAACCTCGTTAAAGCGTTGGATCGCCACCGACAGCCGCTGGAAGAAGAAGCTCGTCTCCCGGTTGTCCCCGGTGACCCCGGACAGGCGACGGCCCATCTCGGCAATAAAAGCAAGGCCTTCTATTATTATTATTATTATTATTATTATTATTATTATTATTATTCGTTTATTATCTCCACACATTGTCACATCACAACATGGTAATTGCCCATCATACCAATAAATGCTAACATTAATTCTGTGGGAACCTAAAATCGTTCTTAGAAAACCCTGTAGACCAATAAGACAAAACTAAATGAGACAAATGAAACCAGTACAGATAGTCTCTGAAGTATAGAGTGATCCACGTTGCTTTCTCAGTGCTCATGAATAAGCTGGTGCGCTGCGCTTAGCTTCGAGTGGCGCTTTCGAAATTTGGAGTTTACGATTATGATTAAAATGTAGATGCTTAAAGCAGTACAGCACACAGTATGGCTTGCAGAGCAAATGTCTTGTGTATGTATGTATAGTTTAACCACTATAACATGTTAACTGTTTAGTAGGAGTCATATGGAGAGGACCCATATCTTGCTGGAAAACTGGTACAGGGGTTTGTTCGGGGTCTGCAGGGCAACCACACACGCTATGTGCGTGCCAACGCTGGATGCAAACACTTTGATGTTCACGGCGGACCCGAGAACATCCCGGTTTCAAGGGCTAGCTTTGACGCTAAGGTATGTAAACAACTGACGAGTTTTGTTATGAGAACATTACATTAGAATTAGATTATGGTCATAATATTTACAATTTTTTATTGTTAAGCTGTTTATTGCAGTTTTCTTTGTAAGGTTAGTACTTTGAAATTATCATTTCTTGTAATTGCCATCAAAATCCTGATAATTGTTATCTTTGTGGTCATCTTTATTTCTTTGATAAAATATTTAACTTGGAATAGGAGAGTTTTGATCAATATCTATTAAGTATCACAATTTCTTTTACTCATTTCCATTAGCACTGACCATAAATTTACGGAGAAACCAGCCAGAACAAACTGGTAATTTGGGCTTTATTCCTCTAGTTATCTTTGTGAAATATGTGCAGGTGTCAATGAGGGACTGGAGAATGACATTCCTTCCTCAATTTAAAATGTGTGTTGAGGCTGGAACCTACAGTATGATGTGCAGCTACAACAGGTATGCATTGAACACTTGTACTTGCTCTGCCGGTTATTAATTCTTTTGCAGTTATGTTGGTTGGTTTTAATGAATTTGAACATTATTAGTTAACTAGATTATTGCCCGTCCTAAGACAGTTTCAAAACAATTTGAAAATGTATTTTCTAATGTGTGTGATATTTATTATGACCTTCATAGTTTCAAAATTTGTGAAAATCTCTCGTGAATGGCCGTTTGGGCTGATGCATATTGCAATATTAGTGACTGTTGTCTGAATGATATTGGTTTGCGCTCCATTGTATTATGCCACTTAGGGTGCCATCCTGGTTCTCCGTCAGGGCATAAACAGTGGATAGGCCATAGGTTCTAAATTTTCTCTTAAAATATTTACATTTATAATTTGTTGCTGAGAATTTCCAGGATTTTTCGGATAAGTACGAATGTCACGTTCAAGCCCGTTTTAAGCCGTTATTTTAAAAGAGCATTCATGGGCGCCCGCACAATTTTTGCAGGGGAGGTCAGACACGGCCGGGAGAGTTAGTATCGTTATATGTCATTAAAAACTAAACAACTCACATAATTACATTGTCTTAATATTGCTTGTGCTATTTATAAAGAGCCTTACATGCGTTCTCGCGAGCCACCACTGTAGCCAAATTAATGTATGCGTCACCGGCGTGGTGGGAACTTCTGAGTTCTACTGAGCATGCTCGACTGGAGCAGTTCCTTGGTCAGATGGTGCGGACTGGGTTTCTTCCAGCTGATGCTCTTTCGCTGGACAGAATGGCTAACGCAGCAGACGAAACCCTGTTTAGGGCTATAATATCTAACAAGCAGCATGTTTTGCGATCACTATGCACTGATAGGGAGGAACGCGGTACACTCTGAGACCTAGATTGCATCCGTTTGCAACTCTCTATTGTTAAACCGTAAAGGATGTATACTTTTACACTAGAATGGATAATTATAAGACCTACTGATATTGTACAAAAAGAAAGAAGGCATGCATGAATTAATAATAGACGAATGTTGATTCGTTGAATATAGCACGTTATATGTGTCCTTTTGTTGTGATTCTGTGAGGCTGGGGCCCCTGCAGTTTTACTGAACAGGGCCACCACATTTGTTAAATCGGACCTGTAGATGGGTGCGTGTTTATTCTGCAGTCTGAAACAATCACAAAAGAGTTAACTGATATCAATGATATCAACCTCCAATTTGTCTTTATGTGTGTAATTGTCAAGAGATGAATAGAACTGGTCCGATACTGTTCCTAACAGCAATATCCAAACTTAAACCTAAACATCCAACTAACCGGATACTCAAGTACGCTGACGATACCTATCTCCTGGTTCCTGCTGCCAATAGCAACCTGATAAACTCGGAAATCAGGCACATCGAGATCTGGGCTGCGAGATGTAATCTGAAGCTTAACCAAGCAATGACCCAGGAAATGGTTGTCCGTAAGCCGAGAAGAAAACTGAATGAAAACCATCCGATGGAGATTCCTGGTCTTTTCAGAGTCAGAATCATGAAGATCTTGGGTGTCACGCTCTCCGACGACTTCTGCTTTGACGTGCATGTTGACAATCTATGCACTGGTGCAAGACAATCAATGTATGCATTACGGATCCTGACTACTCATGGACTACTTGGCCCCTCAATGTACGATGTGGTGACAGCTACCACAGTGGCGAAGATGACGTACGCTGCGTCCGCTTGGTGGGGTTATGTGGGGCAGAGGGGACGTGAGAGACTACAGGCAATATTTAGGAGACTGATTAAAGCTGGTTATCTTCCTGTGGACTACCCTAGATTCGAACAATTGATCCGTACTGCTGATTCTAAACTTTTCACGACCGTCCTTACATGTCCTACACATGTGCTTCATGTGCTGTTACCTCCTGTTAAGCATACGGGTTATACTTTGCGACCCCGTGTTCATAATCGGGTTCTCCCGACTGCTGACAGTCTAGCTCGTAAATCTTTCATAATTAGGATGATTTTCACCGGAATATAGGCCTTAGTACTTTAATCTGGACGTGATATACATGTGTAAACCAAAATGCGGTTAGCAGTTGGATTAATAAAGGATATACTTACTTACTTACTTACTTACTTAGATATCTCTTCATAAAAGTATACATTCAAATTTACAATAATATTATTATTATTGCTATTATTATGAAAACTTTTAACGCTGCAAGGTCACACAGAAATGTGAATCTGTGTATGATTAATGCTTGTTAGCTTGAGGTCTTAACTGGTGGTCTTCTGGATCTATCTCTGATGTTTACCTTGAATTTTTGCATGGTTTTACATTTTTGAATGGTATTTTGTTGCATACAGCTGCATCCTGACTGCCAGCTTTGAATTGGTTAACCTGAAACAAACAGATTGGTTCCTGTTTGAACAGTTTTAAACCTCAGACTTATATATATATATACACTGTGTCCTGATGAAAAGTGGACCCCAAGAAAGAGTGTCATAACTCGGTCAAAACTTTTAGCATTTGCCTGAAATTTTAAAAACAACAACAATAGCCATATTACAACCAAATCCTAAAGCCGTTTGGAAATGTTGCCGAGTTTGTCAAGTTTGTGAATGTTTGAGACGCAGCCCTGAAAATGGGAAGTTTCCAACACACAAGAGCCATAAGGAAGTGAAGTTCAGCTACAGCTGGTGTTCAAAATGCCCTTTTTGTTCACGGACACACGACCGTAGACGTGGACGCCACTGTTTGATGGCCCGATCAATGATCACGTGGTCAAACAGCTGCCATTCTTCAATCAGACGCAAAATCCAAACCTGGAGTGTACTGGAGGAGCGCGTTTATCGTTCCCGCATTCGTGACGTCGATCACCGGAGGCGCGTCTGATTGAAGTGTGGCAGCTGTTTGATCACGTGATCATCGATCGGGCCATCAAACAGTGGCGTTCACGTCTACGGTCGTGTGTCCGTGAACAAAAAGGACATTTTGAACACCAGCTGTAGCTGAACGTCACTTCCTTATGGCTCTTGTATGTTGGAAACTTCCCATTTTCAGGGCTGCGTCTCAAACATTCACAAACTTGACAAACTCGGCAACATTTCCAAACGGCGTTAGGATTTGGTTGCAATATGGCTACTGTTGTTGTTTTTAAAATTTCAGGCAAATGCTAAATGTTTTGACCGAGTTATGACACTTTTTCTTGGGGTCCACTTTTCATCGGGACACAGTGTATAAATATATATCTATATAATAAATATATATATATCTATATAATAAAGCGAGAATTCTGTGTGTGTGTGTGTGTGTGTGTGTGTCCCTCTGTCTGTCTGTTTGACCGGGCTTAACTTCTACAATTTTGCACCTTTTCACTCCAAACCTTCACTGCTGTGTCGGCCTCGGCTTCGGACACCCAGTGGAGGGGTTCGCGCCCCCCGTTTTCACCCCTACCATGGTGAAAACGGCCAAAACATCGCCCCAAGCGATAGGAAAATTACCGTTCCGCCAGTGACATTAGGCTTACTGCATTGGATGCAGTCCCTGCAGTGACATTAGGATTACTGCATTGGATGCATGCACGTGTAACAAACATCGAAGAGAAATTTATTGTTGGTAAGTCCATTTGGGGGTGCTGGTGGTGGGGGTGGTGGTGGTGGTGGTGGGGGTCGTGGGTGGGGGGTGGTGGTGGGTTCGTGGGTGGGGGAGGCAGGTGGTGGGTGGTTGGGGTGGTGGGGGGGGGTGGGTGGGTGGCGGGGGGTGGGTGAGTGGGGTGGTGGTGGTGGTGGGTCGTGGTGGTGGGGATGGGGGTGGTAGGGGTGGTGGTGGGATGGGGGGTGGGGGTGGTGGGTGGGGTGGGGGTGTAGGTGGGGGGTGGAGGTGGGGGTGGGGAGTGGGGGGTGGTGGTGGGATGGTGGGTGGGGGGGGTGGTGGGTGGGGTGGTGGTGGGGTGGGGGGTGGAGGTGGGGGTGGGGGGTGGAGGTGGGGGTGGTGAGTGGGGGGTGGTGGTGGTGGGGGTGGTGGGTGGTGGTGGGGGGTGGTGGTGGTGGTGCAGGGATTGAAACTTATAACCCCGGGCAACGCCGGGTAATCCAGCTAGTATATCTATATAATAAAGCGAGATTTCTGTGTGTGTGTGTGTGTGTCTGTCTGTTTGACCGGGCTTAACTTCTACAATTTTGCACCTTTTCACTCCAAACCTTCGCTGCTGTGTCGGCCTCGGCGTCGGACACCCAGTGGAGGGGTTCGCTTACCCCCTTTTCACCGCTAACATGGTGAAAATCCCCCAAAACTCTACCCAACCGACCGTCCCTGGCGACCCAGCGCGAAGCGCTTCTATTTATGGCGCCGGTATTCCCCAACGTCATTAATAATGCGCATTTAACGACAAGCGGTTCTATTTATGGCGCGGATATTCCCCAACGTCATTAATGATGCAAATAAAGACAGTTGTTTACTTTCGCACAAAATTTAATTACGATCGAATCGAACTACATTCATCGTTTTACAGCAAAATTGTATGTTCAAAGACTCTGCTTTACTAAGGGCAGTGAGGGCTAGATTTCTGGCGTTTTCTTGAATCCGCCAACGCCGGCTTCACCCTCTTCGACTGCGAAGCAGTCAGTCCACGGGAGACTGCAAAGCAGTCTCCTCGACTGCGAAGCAGTCGTCGCCACTGGACTGCGAAGCAGTCAGTCCACGGGAGACTGCAAAGCAGTCTCCCCGACTGCGAAGCAGTCGTCGCCAGAGGGCGACTGCGAAGCAGTCAGTCCACGCCTAGACTGCAAAGCAGACTCCCCCACAGGTCGCCTAAATTTCTTCCTTTTTCGCTACACGGATTTAAACATATACCTAAATTTGTTGCTTATTCGCTACAGGGATTGAAACTTATAACCCCGGGCAACGCCGGGTAAACCTGCTAGACGTCATTAATAATGCAAATAAAGACGTTGTTTACTTTCGCACAAAATTTAATTACGATCGAATCGAACTATATTCATCGTTTTACAGCAAAATTGTATGTTCAAAGACTCTGCTTTACTAAGGGCAGTGAGGGCTAGATTTCTGGCGTTTTCTTGAATCCGCCAACGCCGGCTTCACCCTCTTCGACTGCGAAGCAGTCAGTCCACGGGAGACTGCAAAGCAGTCGTCGCCAATCGACTGCGAAGCAGTCAGTACACGGGAGACTGCGAAGCAGTCTCTCCGACTGCGAAGCAGTCGTCGCCAGAGGGCGACTGCGAAGCAGTCAGTCCACACCTAGACTGCAAAGCAGTCTCCCCCACAGGTCGCCTAAATTTCTTCCTTATTCGCTACACGGATTTAAACATATAGCTAAATTTGTTGCTTATTCGCTACAGGGATTGAAACTTATAACCCCGGGCAACGCCGGGTAAACCTGCTAGTCTATATAATAAAGCGAGAATTCTGTGTGTGTGTGTGTGTCCCTCTGTCTGTCTGTTTGACCGGGCTTAACTTCTACAATTTTGCACCTTTTCACTCGAAACCTTCACTGCTGTGTCGGCCTCGGCTTCGGACACCCAGTGGAGGGGTTCGCGTCCCCCGTTTTCACCTCTCCCATGGTGAAAATGCCCCAAAACTCTACCCACCCGAGCGTTCATCACGCGCAAGCTCGCCTATTCCACTGCGAAGCGGTTCTATTTATGGCGCCGGTATTCCCCAACGTCATTAATAATGCGCCTAACGACGCCGCGGTTCTATTAATGGCGCCGGTATTCCCCAACGTCATTAATAATGCGCATAAGTTGTTTACTTTCGCACAAAATTTAATGACGATCGATTCGAAGTATATTCATCGTTTTACAGCAAAATTTTAACACATGTATGTTCAAAGACAAAGATCTAAATTATTTACAGTATATGAAACAACCAGTCTGCTTTACCAAGGACGAGGCCGACTACAGACCGGCAGTGAGGGCTAGATTTCTGGCGTTTTCTCTAACACGCCAACGCCCGGTTCACCCTCTTCGAATGCGAAGCAGTCAGTCCACGGGAGACTGCGAAGCAGTCTCCCCCACAGGCCGCCAGACGCCACAGGGGCCTCCAAGACTGCGAAGCAGTCGCCGCCAGAGGGCGACTGCGAAGCAGTCAGTCCACAGCACAGGTCGCTAGACGCCAGAAGGCGTATACAAGACTGCGAAGCAGTCTCCGCTGTACGCCAGAAGGCGTCTACAAGACTGCAAAGCAGTCTCCCCCACAGGTCGCCACACGCCACAAGGGCCTCCAAGACTGCGAAGCAGTCGCCGCCAGAGGGCGACTGCGAAGCAGTCACTCCACGGCAGAGGTCGCTAGACGCCTGAAGGCGTCTACAAGACTGCGAAGCAGTCTCCGCCAGAGGTCGCCAGACGCCACAAGGGCCTCGAAGACTGCGAAGCAGTCGCCGCCAGAGGGCGACTGCCAAGATTGCCAAGCAGTCGTTGTTGTTGGTGGTGGTGTGGGGGTGGTGGTGGTGGTGGTGTGAAACCTGTAACCCCGGGCAACGCCGGGTAATCCAGCTAGTATATATATAGAGAAGAATCTGTCTGTCTGTAACAGCGATGTTTGACCGGGATGCTTTTCTACAGTTTTCGAGCTTTTCACTGGAAACCTCCACTACTGTCTCGGGGTGGGCATTACACACCCAGTGTGAGGCTTCGCGCCCCCCGTTTTCACCGCTACCATGGTGTACCGGCCAAAAACCTCTCCCAAATCCCCACTTTCAAAAAATTCCAGTCGACCTATTTTCATTCGCCAGTTGGCGCCGCCCGAGAAGATTCTGTGTATTTGACCGCCAATTCTGTTTCACCGGCATGCATTTCTAAAGATTCGCCAGATGGCGCCGCCGTAGGGATTTCACTTCACATTAACTTTTGTTGCTTATTCGCTACAGGGATTGAAACTTATACCTAAATTTGTTGCTTATTCGCTACAGGGATTGCAACTTATAACCCCGGGCAACGCCGGGTAAACCAGCTAGTATATATATATATATATATATACCAGGAAATCTTGGTTTCAATGTGGCGGTGGTGTGGCATGGTTTATGAAATGGTATCAACCATAAGTTTATAGAGGCTTTATGACCAACCAACTAGGCATTGATAAACACCTCTTCTGCATAGTTGCAACTGGCCACTCTGCATAGGACTCTGTTGGCTAGAATCTACGTGTTTGTTTAAACTCACCATTCCTGACTTTTTCAATTGCCTGAGTACTAATCGTGTATGGATGAACTTGTTAATGTATTCGTTGCAGCACTTAGGCTAAGAATTGCAGTGCATTTGAGGGGTATTTAAAATGTTCTGTATTATGTGTGTAGAGATATACATACACACATACATACATGTTGAAGTTGGTCCTTAAGGATTTAATATGCCTAGTATTTCTAGTTTCCTATGAGATACACAGATTCTACCAGTGCTAGAAGTTCATGACCTACCTGACTCTTGATTCAATGCAGACAGTGGAATTTCATGTTACCAACATTGCACAATCTTGTCACTTCTGCCTCAGGCAAAACCTATTTGTCGATCTCTCCAACTCAAGATGATATCCATGCTCTTGTATGTTCTTTGTCTTATCACAACTATGGTTCTCTGCATCTCCTGTGTAATAATAATAATAATAATAATAATAATAATAATAATAATAATAATAATAATAATAATAATAATCTGTTCTTTAATTAAGCACCTGCAAACGCACTGCGCTGTACAGCGAACATACATATAGTAGAAACGGCAGCCACGCAGGGCGCCTTACATACATGGATACAGTAGAAGCACATGACAACAGTTTTACAGGAGTCGAATATAACTGTTTAAGCGGCAGCCAAACGGCGCCAACCATGGCCTACATTCATTTAACCACTGCCACCTAGCGAGTGGAAGGCTGAATAAACCTTACGGGGATCTACCGTGTTCGATCTTGTTACCTTCAGCTCTTCACGCCAGTGTGTTATCCATTACTATATGGGCCCCCGTAGTATGACACCTTACAATCTGTAGCTGCTTGCCCTGTTGTTCGGCTTCCTCCAAAGTCTCCAGTTTAATTTTACAGACTTTATGCTGTCAGAATTACACTGGTTTATTTTCCTGCTCGGGTCCACTTTAAGTTGCTCTCCTTGTGTATAAGACACTTCGTAGTCTAGCCTCGAGCTGTCTTGATGACATTTGCGTACCACTCTCGCTTTATCCCACCAGGACAAACCTAATATCAGCTTCTTCTGGCCAATTGACCTCCCAGAAAGACACTTGGTTTTTGTGTCTTTTCACGTGCTGGTCCTCATCTATGGAATTCAGTATCGCCAGCTTTGATTACCTTCTCTCTCATAGTTCATTTTACAAATGATTATAATATAGACTTAAATTTCCAGCTACCTGCACTCTTGAAATCGGCAGAAAACTAAAGGACTTATTCCAGAATTGCAGACATAGACACAGAGTAACTGAACACGTGACTATATTGAAACAAAAACTAATGCAAGATTTCCTATGTTTTTTCCCAAAAAATAAAATGGTGACAAAGCATTTTAGTTCATGATAATTATCTTCATCTTCAGCTAAAATATGTTCTGTAATTTTTACTTTTATGCTCATTTTTAGTATCAATGGTGTGCCAGCCTGTGCTAACCAACAGCTTCTGACAAACATCACTCGTAATGAATGGGGCTTCAAGGGATACATTGTTAGTGATGCTGGAGCCGTTTCACACATCATCACTTACCACAAATACCTCAAGACCCCTGAGGAAACTGTAGCTGCCTGCATCAAGGCAGGATGCAACCTCGAACTGAGCAGCAGCATCCGCATCTTTGATGCAACACTCAACGCAATGAAGGCTGGCCTTCTGAACGAAAAGCAGATCCGAGACAATGTCCGACCTCTGATGTACACTCGCTTGCGTTTGGGTGAGTTTGACCCAGAGGACATGAACCCATACAACACTATCAACATGTCATATGTACAGAGTGCCGTTCATCGTGAACTTGCTCTTCAGGCTGCAATGAAAACATTTGTTCTGCTTAAGAACGAGAATCTGCTGCCACTTAAGCAAACATATGGCAAAATTGCAGTAAGTTTCACTATGTAACCACCCTAGTCTTCCTTTCATCTTTAAAATTTTATAATAAATCAGCAGGTCAAACTACATCACCACTTTGGAACTTCCACCAGAACTGTGGCATCTGCCTATGTTCCCAGCTTGCTAGTTACATAGACAGCAACCGTTGCCTGACTATTGGAATTTAGCTGAGAAGCAAAGCTGACCTTAGATGGTTCACTGATTTTACTTGAAATTAGCACCTGGTAATAAGCTGGTTCCCATTATTAACATTTAGTTGCTGAAGAAATGCAGAATTTACAATTACAATATCTGCTGTTTGTATTGCTTATCATAAGGTGCCATGGCAGTGCAGTCAGTGTTAATGGTCGTTTGCACGTATAGAATATAGTGTAGTTTACCACCTCATAAATCTAAAATCACCAATTTTTTATGTTCATCAAGATTTTGTAGTGGTGATTACGTTATGGGGATTCCCATAGAAAAAGGTTTTGTAGTGATTGGCTTACCAGTGATATTCAAAATTTGCATGGTCTCTACTTTTTTAGTTCTTTTTATTTCTTGAAACAGTATACTGTCTATACATCTTATTTTTTGCATAAGGTGTTGCATTTGATGTAGATTTGTTGTGAGGCATACCTGCTGAGAGCATTCAAATTAAAAAAAATTTGTCCTTAGGACAAAAATGGTAAAATGTGAAATGTTCCCTCTTTTCTGCAAGTTTTGACTGCATTTCAAGCATTTTATTCTATACAGTGCAGACCCTTGTGCCCTAAAAGAAATTGTTTCATAATTTTATTAAAATTTAAGTTTAGTACTAACATTTGGCCCAAAGTTTTCCAAGCCTGTGCTGCAATAGATATAAATACTGGATAATAAGCTAAAATTTAAAAAATGAAAATTATGAATTTATGGTGTAAACATGAAATTTATTTTAAATAAACGTACTACTTTAGCCTTCTTTTATGTTTTCTAATTCAAACATAGAAAATGCATTGTTCTTTCTGGATGATTTTTGTGTATTTTACAGTCCTAAAACAAATGCTGTATTATGCAGTGAAATTAAAAATCATTATTAAAATGTAATGCAGAATTGATGCTTTAGTCAATTTTTGTTTTATGGCTTAAATGAAAATGAAAATCTGTGTGCATGTCTGAGCATTTATATAGCACCTTTCAATGATTTCTGAAAGGTGTAGAAACATGGCTATCTGAAAGGTTTGTTTTAAGATGAGCTGAAGATGGGCTGATGGGTTAATATTGGACTGTATACTATAGCTTAGATATAGTTTAGATAGAGTGTTAATTATTGCACTTATTTGCTAATTCAAATCATAAAAATAGTGATGATAGTTTCTAATCACATTTTGGTTTTGTGTGTGGCCAACAGGTTGTGGGTCCATTTGCAAAAGATGCTTCGGAAATATATGGTGACTACGCCCCTGATGTGTCCCGTCAGTTCACAACAACCGTTGCTGAAGGTCTTACGAAGCTGGCTGGAACAGTTGAAGCTGCATCTGGATGCAATGGAGTAAAGTGTGAAAACTATACAGCTGAAGAAGTTACAAAGGCAGTTGATGAGGCTGACCTGGTTTTCGTTGCACTTGGTACGGGACCAACAGTGGAGTCGGAGTCAAATGATCGAGCCAATCTGGACTTGCCTGGTCGACAGTTTGAAGTGCTATTAGATGCCGTTAGAGTGGGTAAGCAGCTGTGTTACTGGAGTTAATGGAGTAAATGTGAAAATAGATACTGGTGTGCATTCATCTTCTGTTATCTTATTCGTCAGTTACAAAAGTCACAAAAGTCATCTATTAAGTAAAATCAGAAATTCTCAGTTTGATGATGGTACTGACTGAGCAGTGATTGAACTGTAACTTAATCATTGCGTCCCATTCATAGTCTACAGACGTGTTGAAAGATTACAATTATTAGAATAGAATAGAATAGAAGAGAAGAGAATATTCTTTAGTGGAACCAATTGCAAACCGCATTTTGCAGCTTCATAAAGCATCCTGATGATGATCATGTATGTGTTGGCTAACGGACTATGAACTTTATAATATGAATATCGCTGCATAGAATGTAAACAAATGCTATAAACTTGAGAATTTCTGTAAATTCTTTGAAACTTCTTTATCTTGGTTGTAGCGAATGGCAAGCCTGTGATACTTCTGCTGTTTAATGCTGGTCCACTTGATGTGACCTGGGCCAAATTTAATCCAAAAGTTTCAGCCATCATGGAATGCTTTTTCCCGGCACAGGCGACGGGTGAAGCCATCTACAAGACATTGACAGCATCTGGTGGTATTAACTCAGTTCCAGCTGGCAGGCTTCCTGCCACTTGGCCAAGTTACTTGCAGCAGGTTGGGACAAATGGCATACTGTTTCATTTTGTCTTCTGTTTAATGAGGTCAGAAAAAGAAGAGAAGAGCCGTTCCTTAAGCTAGCCTGAGCGGCAGCCATGGGTATGAAGTGTTAGCGACTTTATTTTCTTTGCCTCGGCAGAGGAGGGCTGGTGGCCAGCCCTGTCCTTTCCCATCTGATCTTCCCATTGCGACTGTGGCCAGTAAACTCATTATAGCTGAGTTGACTAGGGGGCGCACTCGGCACAGTTGAAGCAGATATCTCGAATAAAATTTCTGCCCTGTTGGGGATTTGAACCCTTGACCTCTCGGTTGAGAGTCCAGCATGTCAACCACTGGAATATCGTGGTGAATAGGGGTTAATCATGATGCAACTATCGCTTAATAAGTTTATGATAAGTGTTTGACCAGTAGCCTTCCTGCCACTGACAGCTGATTGAGGAATTCACAGAACTTTCATTGTTTCCTTGGAAAAATATATATATTTTTTCAGGACATTTATAATACAGTGCCTGCTAAGAACGTTTCATAGGTTATATGTTGAGAGCTCCAAGTCCACATTGGTTTGAAGATAAGGAATGATGACAGCTGATTGAAGAATTCATAGAACATTGTTACACTTACCAACTGACACTCCATTGCTGATGTACTGGTCCTGTTTCATCATAGTATCTCTCATGCTACAAACATTGTCATGCAAGTGAGAACATTGACCAGAGACTGATTGTTATGGTGAAATCTGAAACTGCTCAAAATCTGTGCTACAGTTGAAGAGTATATTTCCAAATGCAGCAATGGCTAGCTAGTGGATTTTAGGACCCAGTGACTCTGCTCTGACTTAATGAGAATCTTTTCCTTCCTGTTGGATTCTTTTGATTCCATTCTTTATAAATTGTTTTTGCACATACTTAATCAGCTGGCTTTCTTTCTGTATCTAGGTTCCTGCAATTACTAACTACGATATGGCCGGCCATACGTACAGGTATTACAATGGAGAGCCATTGTATCCTTTTGGATATGGCCTGTCCTATACAACATTCCTATATACATCGTTGACACTATCAGCTGATTCTATCACTGCAGGACAGAATATCACAGCTACTGTTGGCGTTCTCAACACTGGAAAGTATGATGCTGATGAGGTATGTTTGACGAGTATGGGTAATATGGTCTGTTGATGTTTTAACAGTGATGCCCGTTTAGGTAAATATTTATGATTCCCGGTATGACCAGGTTATTATTATTCATATCGGCATATGAATTCCTACATGAGGCGCCGTTTAAAAACGTCTCAATCTCACAAGAGGTGTGAGTTACGATAAGCCACATTTTTTCCTGAGCAATCTCTACTGTTACAGTTTGAATTTTCTGATCCAGTTTTCAATGGCCCTTTCTTCCAGGTAGATGGTCCGAGGCACAAGAAAGCATGACATGCTTAAGTTCTAGACTGTGGGACCAACAGGTTCTCGCAGGAAACAGAGTGGAATAGTTGTAAACTAGGCTGGCTAAACGGAGAGCTTTATGATGTGTTCGATGGCATCACTAATCATTGAGGCTCATTCAGGAAAGAGATTCTTGAATGTAATTCTGTCCTTGAACAGAAGCAATTGTCTCATAGCTTGAAATATGCAAAAAATCATCAGCATAATTAATGTTAGACTGAGTTTGACATCATGTACGAGATCCCAGCAGATCTGCAAGTGCAGAGTTGGCATTAGTCGATATGTGCAGGTCCTACCGTCTCTTTGTAATCTCTGGCACCATTCCTTCCCTTCTTGGCTCGCTTTATTTATGTGAAAGTGATCTTCTTATGCCTTGGTTTAAGACTTCCATGATGCAACATATGGTGTTTACTGTAAGTAAGTAAGTAAGTATATCCTTTATTCAAAACCAACTGCTAACCGCATTTTGGTGTTCATAGTTCATAAAATTAATTTAAGCATATAACATTCGAATGACAAAGGTCTTACGAGCTAAAGAGTCGGCATTAGGTATTATTCTATTGTGTGCCCTGGGGCGCAGTGAGTATACAACAGCTTGCTCTGGAGGTAATAACTGATGCAGAACATGTGTTGGATTAGTTATGATGGCTGAGAAAAGGTTACAATCAGCTTTCTGGCAGAGTTGCTCGAATGTAAGATAGGATTCTGGTAAATATCGAGACCGGACCAATCTTCGCATTGTTGCCTGAAGACACGTACGTCCCATTCCTCCCACATAGCCCCACCACGCCGGTGCCGCATACTACAGCCGTGAAACTGTGGTTGCACTTAACCACATCATTCAGTGATTGGCCCGATAATCCATGTGCTTTTAGGATGCGGAGGGCATACATCGACTGCCTGGCTTTGATGATTATATTGTTTACATGCATATGAAAGTTGAATTGTTCTGTCATCGTGACACCCAAGACCTTCAGGTGCCCTACCCTGACAAGGTCCGGTATAACTTTGGGTGTATCGTCTCCGAGCTTTTTCCTAGGTCGCCGAACGATGATTTCCTGGATCTTTGAATGGTTCAGTTTTAAATTGCAAGCCACCGCCCAAGCCGAGACATGATCTATTTCAGACTCAACCAGATCGCTGTTAGCTGATGGAATTAGGATGTAGCTGTCGTCCGCATACTTTACCATTATATTTGTGGAGTGTCGTGGCTTTAGTTTAGATATTACTATTATAAAGTGTATAGGTCCCAGTCCGGACCCTTGAACGATGCTTGCATTGATTTCTATTGCACTGGAGGTGGTACCCATAAACTTCGTTCTGTGTTGTCGCTTGTTGAGAAAGGCAATGATCCAATTGTATATGTTGTCAGGGATTGGCAGTTCAGCGAGCTGCTCTGCTAAGTAAGAATGCCTCACCATATCAAACGCCTTTGAAAAATCCAAAGCTGTGAGTGGTATTTTCCTGTGGAATAATTCTTCCCTGTAGAATAATCTTCTACCCTGAAAAATCATGCTTGGTCAACTGCAGGTGGTAGAGGTACTACGGTTATGTATTTAAAAAGTTCCTTATTCTGTTGGTTTCTTGTGCAAGAATCATCTTTGAGTAGTTCAAGTGATAAATTTGTGAGTCTTATGCTAGTGATAAATTTTGGAGTCTTATCCTGAATACAAGTTGTTATGTTTAATTGAATTGTTTGGCAGGTGATTCAAGTCTACGTTTCATGGCCCAGCACAAATCTCGTTGTGCCCAGGATTCAGTTAGTTGTCTTTACTCGGGAGCTGTTCAGGGCTGGGGACCACAGACTAGTGAACCTGGTCATTGCAGCAGAAAGATATGCTGTATGGGGAGATAATGGATGGACATATATTAAAGGTAATCTTAAATGTAAACTCCACATATCTTACATGAACAGACAGCATCACGTATTTCCAGGTGCCTGTTCAAAGCAAAATCCTGGAGATTCATGAACGTTCTTTTCCAGGGCCAGAACAGACTTTTTTCAAAGTTAGGTGAACATGTGTTAGAAATTAGCTGTTTCTGATAGGCCAGTGTGATAGGATTGAGCATAAGTAAGAAAGTCTTGGTCATAGGATGAGTTGTGGTCATGGATTGCTTTGCTAAAGATTGAATAGCATTTCACTTTATTAGGCAGGTAATCCGGTAATTTGACAGTTATTGTATTATCTGTGAACTCAAATGCATAGAAGTTCACAACTTAAAAGACTACAGGACTTCTAGCCATTTAGGAACACCTCTGGTTTAAGTGTACCTGCTGTTTGCCTCATTATGAAACCATCTGGAATCTAGTTACTGCATAGAAAGAAAGACCTCGATTTTACCAGTTTTTAAGTCGAGAACTGAAGATGTGTGAGTTTTCATAGGGCAGGTGTTTTTCTGTTTTAGGAACAATGAAGGTATTTGCAGGTGGCCAACAACCTAATCAGGTGACAAGTTCTGGTTCAAACGTCCTTGAGGCTTCATTTGTGGTTGCCTAGCAACTGCTGTCATGGTGAATGTCTGAAAAGCCGAGAAACATCGTTTTATTTGATGGCCTCGCAAATGGGGATTATTCCTTTGAGTTGACCAATTTAGAGTAATGAAGGTTCATTGCTAAACTTGCATGTGTTTCATGTCATTTTATTTGGTTGATATTTTAGTTGTTGTATTTGTCCATGGAATCTGATGTCTGGACAATGTGGTAGTTGCTAGGCACTTCACACCACTGTGTAATAGTTGTAAGGCACTGCTCAGAACATTTAGCAGTACCTGCAAAACGTTGTTTTGATGCACTTCTAACCATTTGATAACTCTGATAGATACAAAGGACTAGGCATGTAATGAAGCGTTAGTTTTTTGTTAAGCTTATCAGTAATTATTTCCCAACATTCCATATTCCATCATTGGAAAAGAAACTGTCGAAGACGTGATCTCACGGTAATAGCCATGGAGTTTGATACTGTATAAAAATTGCATTACTTTCAGTGGCGGCGATCTTGTCTGAGAGGTGGTCTTTTTTTAGTCCTTCACCTCTTTTTACAACTTTTTCTTACACTATCCTCTTTTTTTCCCCAACTTCTTCACCTTTTTACATTTTTTCCCCACTTTCATTTCATTTTCCCCAATTCATCTCCGCAAAAAGCTGATGACTTTTTTTTATAGTCATTCGCCACCTTTTACAACTTTTTCCCATCTCCCGGCAATAACCCTTTTTCTTATGATATCTTCGTCTAAAAAATGTTTACTTTTCTGGCGAATTCCTTCTTCTTACTCATAATTTGGGGGGACACTTCTGCTCAACAAATTGCCGCCCATGATTACTTCATATTTATGCTTGATCTTACACGAGCGCAGGTTGATGCAGTGCTTAATACCATGGTGTGGAAAAGGACTGGGCTGAAGTCACGATACCTATTTCAAGCTTTGAGATTGCTTATGAGGTAATAATTAAAATGATGCCTATATATTTAGTCTTCAATGTGTTGTTGCATATCACTCAGAGTTTAAATAGCTGCTGAACTTACAAATGTTGGCATAATGGCATTAATTATCAGTCTTGTTGTCCTCGAGACCAAGGTCTTGGTCTCGAGTGCACTCGAGTTCGTTTTTAAAAGTCTTGGTCTTGGTCTTGGTCTTGAGACCAAAGGTCTTGGTCTTGGTCTTGAGGTTCAAGGTCTTGGTCTTGGTCTTGAGGTTCAAAGTCTTGGTCTTGGTTTTGCAAGACCAAGACCAAGACTTTTGTCAATATGAACAGTCATTAAACGGCAAGAATTTTAAAAATTTATCCAATAATTACTCATACAGTTATTGCTTTAGTATTTACACGGTGTGAATGAGGCTTCGCTGTTGTTTTGGACAATTATTTTGACTTCGGTTATTTACCATGGAACGATTTCAAAACAGACTCACGATTAATTTGTACATTTACATCCGGTCTTGAAAAGCTGCTTTGTGTGCTAGCGATTTCAGCACTTGTAGACTGTGTTTTTCACATGGCAGAATTTTTATGAGGCCCCACAGGTCACGTCTTGGTCAGAAAATTCTGAGCAAATTGGTTTTTATAAAATTCAACAGGCATTTGGAATAACATTTCGCATGAAGGACTTTTGTAAATACGAATTCAGAAATCTCTGCAGTCTCCATTTTCATTAAAATAACGAGTAGTCCGGCTGGACAATTTTTAGTAAGGAATAGAAGTCTGGATACGACTGTGATTTTTTTTGGTCTCGGTCTTGGTCTTGAGGTTCAAGGTCTTGGTCTTGGTCTTGAGGTTCAAGGTCTTGGTCTTGGTCTTGAGGTTCAAGGTCTTGGTCTTGGTCTTGAGGTTCAAGGTCTTGGTCTTGGTCTTGAGGTTCAAGGTCTTGGTCTTGAGGTTTAAGATCTTGACAACAAGACTGTTAATTATAAAAGATGGGAAAATTGCTTATCATCTTCAGGATAAGTTTGCGGTGCTGTCACAAATTCTACTTGTATACTGGAAATAGGCCTATGCATTTTCTAGACTTAAATATGGTTCACTTACATAATGTTTTATAAAGTTACATACACTAGCTAAATTTCATCTTTACGAGTTACCACCACGAATAGGAATCAGACTGCAACGAATCAGAGCTATCTTTCCTTGAACTGTTAAGCTTAGGCCTACTCTTAACCATGCATAACTGCAACTGTTTCTCCAGTTGCTTTGGGTCAGTATCGTTACATACTTGAAATTGGATTTTCTGAGATCCGAAACACAGCAGCATTTTCGAGAATCCGGTTTTCCTTTACAAAATAGTTCCGTGGAAATGCCCGTTCGGGATTCGATATATACGCGATATATATTCGATTCTTCACGCCAGATTGACTCTTCACAATCTCGACAGCAGTCATCTCCACTGACTAAAGAAAATCCACTTCCTTCTCCGCCTCTGTCTACACCGTCCTCTGGTGTTCGACTTGCCTCTTGGAATGCTCAATCCATATCGGAAAAGTTTGCTTATGTCTCACAATCACTTCTTGAGGATAAGCTCGACGTCTTTGCCATTACTGAAAGTTGGCATCTTGCCTCTGACGATGTTCCAGTTCTACGTGCGACACCGTCTGGTTTCTCTTCGCGTGACCGTCCTTGTCCACCCCACCCAGATGGTCGACCGGCCCGTGGTGGAGGCATCATCGTATTCTTCCGCTCCTCGCTACGCGTTTCTCAGATCAATCTCGACGATTCATTATCAACGTTAGAAGCCCTCTGCCTGAGCATTGCCACTCCTCATGGTCCCGTCACTCTGCTTACCGTTTACCGGCCTGGCTCTTCTCCTCCAACAGCACAATTTTTTGAAGAACTTTCTACCCTCTTGGAAACAGTTGTTACACGTAACTCTCAACTTGTCATCCTCGGTGATTTTAATATCCATCTGGAGAATCCTACCTTACCTGCTTCTGCTCGGTTCTTAGACATTCTCACGCAATTTGGACTTCGACAGCATATAAATCAACCTACTCATCGATTAGGTGGTCAGCTTGATCTTGTCATCACTAGTGAGGATGATCAAGTAGACGACCTTAAAGTTCTACCACCGACGCTCTCGGACCATTCTGTCATCAGTTTTACTCTTCCTTCCATTCATCTTCAACCGATTCACTCCATTCGCATGATACGTGGATGGAAATCGTTCGACTCGTCTGCCTTCAGTGCAGCTCTACGTGATACTCTCCTTTCTTCGCCGGATTCTACTCTGGATATCCTCTCAGTTGCTGAACTATTCGACCTATACACTTCCACGGTTACAAGTCTCCTCGACGCCATGTTACCTCGGCGTAAAGTTTGGACACGTCAGCGCCCACTGGCAGTCTGGTTTGACGCTGACTGCCGTCGACTCCGCCGTCGTACCCGATGCCTCGAGCGCCGTAGTCGTCGGACTAAAGATCCTGTCGATCGACTTGCCTGGATTACTCAGCTTCGCTCATTACATCGCCTCTACCATCAGAAGGAAGCTGAATATTGGGAAAAGCTAGTCTTGCGCAACGAAAAAAATCCAAGACGCTTGTGGTCGTCTGTCTCGGGTCTCCTTGGGCGATCATCTCGTTCTACCGAAGCTCCATCTTTCACTGCAGATGAGTTTCAGGAAATGCTTTCCACAAAGATCGACCGACTTCGTGCTTCGACAGCTGATGCTCCTCCTCCGACCTTCACATCTACATCCACTGTCTTCGATAGTTTTCGTCCTATCTCAGAGTTCGACCTTCGTTTAGTATTAACGTCTGTTAATCTTAAATCATGTGAACTCGATCCGCTACCCCCTTTTGTTATTAGTGACATTTTAGATGACCTTGCTCCCTTTCTTGTTTATCTATTTAATATATCGCTTTCCGAAGGGTGTATTCCTCCATCGCAGAAGCGTGCTCTGGTCTTTCCTTCGCTAAAAAAGCCTAATCTTGATACTAATCTCTGCAATAATTACCGTCCCATCTCCAATTTATCTTTCCTATCCAAGACTCTTGAACGTCTTGTCTCTCTTCAGCTCCTCCCTTATCTTGAGCAATCTGGACTCCTTCCTGCTAATCAATCAGGCTTTAGGGCTCATCATTCTACTGAGACTGCTCTCCTCTCTCTCCTCTCTGAAATCTACTCTGCTGTTGACAGGGCTGAACTTAGCCTCTTGGCTCTTTTCGATGTTTCTGCAGCCTTTGATATGGTAGATCATAGTATTCTCCTTCAGCGTCTTGAGACTTCATATGGGTTACAGGGCCTTCCTCTTTGCTGGTTTCGATCATATCTGTCTGAACGAACCCAAATGATTATATCGGGCGACTCTAGAACAAAATGGATTCACATTAAGCTGGGCGTTCCTCAAGGCTCTGTACTTGGTCCTTTACTCTTTATTCTCTACACGGCTGACATTTCTTCTCTTTTCCCACTCTCGGGAGCTACTGGTCATATCTTTGCTGATGATGTGCAAGCTTTTGTCCATGGGTCTCCTTTATCTCAATTGCACTTAGTTGAGCGTATCGAGTCTCTATCTAAGTCTCTCCATTCCTGGATGTCCTCAAATCGTCTCTGTCTTAATGCCTCCAAAACCCAGTTCATTTGGTTTGGCTCCCCTCAACAGTTGCTTAAGATTGATTTCGCCCTCCTCTTGGAAATCTTCCCTCACTACTCCTTTTCATCAAGTGTACGTGACCTAGGTATTACGCTTGATAGCTCTCTCTCCTTCAAAGATAACATCTCTAACCTCACACGTGTTTCCTACTTCCACTTAAGGCGTCTCAGGGCTGTTCGACGATCTGTCTCTTCCTCTGTTTTCACAACGCTGGTCCATGCTTTCATTTGCTCCAGAATTGACTACTGCAATTCGCTTCTAATCGGTCTTCCTAAGGTCCGTCTCATGCCTCTGCAGTCAGTCCTAAATGCAGCTGTGAGATTAATTGCCCGTCTGCCACGCTACTCACGCATTTCATCCTTCATGTTTGAGAAACTGCACTGGCTTCCTCTCTCTGCACGTATTAAGTTTAAAATCCTTATTCTGGTGTCAAAGACACAGCGGGGTCTCGCCCCCAAATATTTAATTGATGTAATTCACCGGCCTCTTTCTGTCTCTTCGCATCGTCCACTTCGCTCCTCAAACAGATTTGATCTCTCAGTTCCTCGTACTAGAACAGCTATGGCTCAGTCCCGATCTTTTGCCTCAATTGGTCCCTCTCTCTGGAATACACTGTCTCCTTCTACTCGCTCTCTAATTTTAATAAGTAACCCCTCATCTTCTTTTACTTACCTCAAGACTTATTTCTTTTCTCTCGGCCTTGCGCACTGGGAGCGCCTCTGAACGGTTCACCCTACTAGAGGCGCTTTATAAATGTTTAAATACAATACAATACAATACGCACCTGTCACTTTATTTATTCACCAAAGTCATGCTAGGCCCTATTCACTTGTCAGTTTCTTTACCCTGCTGTACAAAAGCTTCTTTGTCGGTATGACCTATTTTAATTTTCAATTATTATTATTTTTAATTGTAGTACTTCGATTTAAAATTCAAGGACAAGTTCCCCTCACCATAGTAGTGCCCGCGGTGTCCGTCGCAAAGGAGTTAACGGCTGACTTGATGAGTTGGCGGCTGACTTGGCAATTCGGTCGACTAAGTCACATGCTTATCAAGTAAATCGCTTAGATTTCACTGACTTGCTGACTTTCTATTGACCTCTCAGGTAATCAGATATGTCTGTTAGTCGCCTAATAATATGGTGCATTTACCGCATACTGTAGCCTACTGACCGTGCCGTCATTTCCTTTGGCATTAGATGGGAACCATATGGGCTCCATACGGGTCTAATATGGGTCCTACGGCTCTACGCAGGCCTGGATTAACTGGTTCCACTGGGTCCCGGGACCCAGGCCTACCAAACAAGTCATTAATAAGGGGCCTACCATTGGCATTAGTATGCTGCCTTTAAAGTTTTCACTATTATTTCAAGGACAAGATAGACTGACAAATTTAAGTAAGTAAGTAAGTATATTCTTTATTAAACGCTAGCAAATGCACAGCACACTCTTATGAACGAACATTGAGTGTGAAATTGTGCAACGGCTAAATTTTCAGGATATTGTTAACAGTCTTTCTACTATGAAAGTAAACAGTTTTAATTTAAATTTCGTCACCACTTATTGATTGAACACATGGGCAACGATCCGGTGGGTCGAGGGGACAAGACCCCTACTTTTAAGAGTTGGGGACACACTATAGAGTTGCCCCCTCAATTTTGAAGAAACACCAAAAAACGTCAACAAATTTTTTCACCTCTTTTTTGACCAGATCGGTTCAAGTGTCCCGTGTCCCCCCCCACCTGCCAAACAAGATCGCCGCCAATGATTGAACATATATTATAGGGGCCTACTATACAATTTTTGGAACCAGGCCTACAAAATGTTAATCCGGCCCTGGCCATACGTATGGGCTCCGCTCCATGTGGGCATGCTGACAGAGGACATACCGATGACTGTGAAATGTAATATGCATAGGCGTAATTTGTGGGGCACGGGGGTACCCGTACCCCCACTTTTTGAACAGTGCCAATCAATATTTTATTATTTTGTCTTCTCAGAGATCGCAGTCTCAGCCTTGCTTCGTGTATGAGTCACAGGGGCGGACTGGCACAAATGCCCGGTGGCCTGGCCTGGCAAGTTGATGAAATAAATTTTCTTTGAAATTCTGTAAAGTTCCCTCACACTTACAGAATATCTGGCAATTAAAACAATATAAAAGTAAAACTGAAAATAACATCTGACGCAGTGACGTTGCAGACTAGCGTAGGCGTACACTAAAATTCAAATGTAAATGGCTGTAATACTGTAACGAAGTAGTTTTAGCTTCCGGTTTTGGCGGCCATTTTTTGTAAGAAGCGACATCTGGCGCTGGCGCGTGAAATTCTCTTGTCGCTTAAGGGAGGGGGAAGCGATATTTGCGACGCTGCGTCCTCGATTCAGTAGCATCACTTCCCGTTCCCACGGTTTGATGATGGAATGGACAGATGTTCTCTTCGAAGCGATGTACCGCTAAGTTAGCGGACAAGTTTTGACCTTTGCCCGGATTCGGCGACGGTCTTCCGACGACGCTATCCTGGTCAGCGAGACCCCCTACTGAGGTCATATGTAATGCCCCGTGAAACAGATGTCTGGACAGTAATATGCTCTCGTGGGAACTCTTTAAACCGCGGGTGCACTTCGCATTACTATAGACTGAAGCGAGGAAAGATATGGTAGTATTTCCGATAGATTGGAACGGTTGTTCGATTACCGTTTCAGCCGAGTCAGTCTGCTCGTGGTAGCCGGTAGGAGTCGTTGGTTTGCTTTCGAAGAGAACGGACGGTAGTTCTTGTCATGTTTTCGGAGGCGTAGATAGTCCGTTCTGTCTTGCGCTTTGGAAGGCTATATAGTTAGCTTGACTTCCTCGGCCGATATAGAAGTCGCCATTTCTTTCTCGCTCGTCTTTCGAGGAGTGCCTCTACATCATCCTTGGCGCTACAGAAGTCCTGCGGGGAAGACCAATTTGCCAAGGGGAAGTCTTATCAAATTACTTTCTAACTGTTACTTTCCAACAGGGTAATACGATTGATGATGACAGGATGATTACAGATTACTTGCGAACGTTATAATCTGCAGTAGGCCTAGGCCTACGGATTATAATGTAATTCGTGTGTAAAGTTACAGAAAGAATTTTTAACTCAGAGGCTGTTAGTGTTAAGAGTCCCGATTATAAAATCAGTTTTGCATAATCCAGTAGTGACGCTTTTAACCATTGCAAAGTATTGGCGTTATAGGCTGTAGTATAAAAACTTTTAACTTAGATGTCTTAGAAGCGTTCTGTGGATAAGTCTTCTACAGAGCCATAGCGATGAGGAATCGGCATGGGAAACCCCTATATCGAGCCCGGCCTCCTCTAGAGTGGTAGAAGAAATTAGGTCTGTGTTTGACACATTTATGCAGCCCCTTGAAAAAAGCTTGGAATGACAACGGACTGAGCATAGAACATTTGTGGAAAGCCAAGGGACGGAGCAAAGGATGTTTATGGACCGCCAGAAAACCTCTTTGGAACGTCAAGGTGAAACCTTACAGAAATTGGAAAGACGTTTAAGTAGGCTAGAAACGCCTTATAGTTTGAATCGTTGGAAAGCTTCGATGAACTTTTCCTCACAACGGAAGTTCAATGCTATACCTGAAAAATTGTGTTACGTGAACAGGTTACTACTAAATTAAACAATGCTAAAAAATAACTTTAGTTTTCACCAACTGAGTGGGTCATGCTTTTATTAATAATAGGAGAGAAAATACTGTAGAAATGGAAGAAGGTAACAGCGGCAAGTAGCCTGCGAGCGAAGTTTTTCTATTCTAAAAATATGCAGGCCTAAAGAACCGTCTAAGAAACTAAATGACTCAAGATCACTTGGAAGCATTTATGATTATGTCATGTGAAAAAATGTTTTATGTCAGTTAAGCTCTGGAAAGATTATTGATGAAGTGGCAAAAAAAGAGCAGACTTTTAAAGAATACTTTAATGTATTAGAACTTCAGTGGTAGTAAGTTCTAATTCTTGTACATGTGTTCCATTTCTTAGCAATTCTAATGCTAAGCCTTAGCATAACTTAATTCTTAGCAGCTAAGAACGTACGCAAACTATCAAAGTTTTCTGTACAAGTTAGTATTACCTATCGGTTCAGAATTTCACAACCCCCTCCCCGGATCCATCTCCTCAGTGGCCTGCCAAGATAGCTGAATTGCCCGGCCTGCAATTTTCCTCCAGTCCGCCTCTGATCATGTAAGAAATTGGCACCTCCACTTTTTAGACCAAAGTTACATCCCTGGTTATGTGATTTTATGAAAGGTAACAGACGCAGTGTTTATAAAATGAATGAAGCATAGGCCTACGACTAAGTCCAAGCCAGGATTTCTCTCGGGAACGCCAATGGCCCAGTACTTTCCCCATTTTGCAGACATAAATTTTCCTGTCTTCATATGTGATGCAGTTAGGCTATATCGCTGGCTGAAGCCGTTGAAACCAGCTTTTGTTAACGAGACGTCTCTGTATTACAGAATGGTTTGCACCATGAAAACAAATGCGTGACGTCAGGTGACGTGACAGACATATGAGTGGTGGTTGAAAGTATAGCTAATAAAGTAGGCCCTAGAATGCGGGTATATATAGGTCGTAAGGTAGTAAGTAGACAGTGTTTAATCTAGACGTCTTTGGGGGGGGGTAAATGTCCCCAGGATTGATGTTTCCCCCCAGAGGCCGGCAATATTATAATGTAGAGAAGTTTTGGGGAGGCAATTTCCCCCCAGGATACATGGTGATACATGGTCCCCCAGAGAGACGGATCCCTAAAAAAAGGTCATCAAGTTTTTTGAGAGAGTAATTCAAAGGAAAATTGGGACGAATGACTAAAAAAAAAAAAGGTCATCAACTTTTTTCGAAGATGAAAGTTGTAAAAAGTCTGGATGAAAGTTGGAAAAGTCTGAAAAATTGGTTGGTCCCCCCAGAAACCTGGTTTCCCCTCCCAGAAGAGGGGGACTAGATTAAACACTGGTAAGTAGAGAACTGGTGACCTGACATCGATTTATTGTTCTGTTGCACTGTGATTCGTTCCTTATAAGCAAGTGTTGTTACTGTCCTGCTGCTGAGGTTTTCGTCAAAAATCTAAACTCGGAGACCGCGATTAAAATAAGAAGCAAAATATTAACGTGAACGAAGTCGCTAGCAGTAAGTCAATGAATCAATTTTCGTTTAATCAAAGACTCCTGCTGACATTAACGCGACTTATTATATAGATAATAATAATAATAATATTTATTCTTTAATTAAGCGCCTGCAAACGCACTCCGCTGTACATGTACATGTTATGCGATAAACCTTAGGCCTAACTACTAACAGAACAGACAGCATGCAATACACGGCGCAAATTGCAGCCAACAAAGCATGTCCGCCTATGGGACTCGATCTCTGTACCTCTCGCACTCTACGCTATCGGGAAACAATTTATAAGGCAGGAAGTAACTATAGTAAACTGGGGTTAAAATATTGGTGAAACTAATGAAAGTATTTCAGAACAGTGGTTTTCAAACTTTTTGGGCCAGGGACCCTTGGGCTATTTTTTTCTAGGCATAGCTCGCGGACCCAAGTACTTAGCAGCAGCGTCACAAAAACGGTTTGATCGAATACTCAATCAGACCCGTATGGATCATACAGTTACAGGTGGACTAAAGTAATTATGAATTTGAAAACACAGGCTGTTGATGCTAAAACCATACAGTGTCAATCGATCATTTATCAATATTTTCAGCACGCTCTCGCGGACCCCCGCCATATCCTTCGCGGCCCCTCTTGTCCGCGGAGCACAGTTTGAGAAACTCTGTTTCAGAATTAGGTTTGTTTTATATAATGGACAGTCTTGTTGTCAAGACCTTAAACCTCAAGACCAAGACCAAGACCAAGACCTTGAACCTCAAGACCAAGACCAAGACCAAGACCTTGAACCTCAAGACCAAGACCAAGACCAAGACTTTGAACCTCGAGACCAAGACCAAGACCAAGACCTTGAACCTCAAGACCAAGACCAAGACCCAAAAATCGCAATCAGGTCAAGACTTCTAAAAATTATCAAGTCGGAATATTCGCTATTTTAATGAAAACACGAGTCTTTTATTTTATTCAAGCAAATTAACTTTAAATGCAAACTGCAGAGAAATCCGAATTTGTATTCAAAAGTCCTTAATGCAAACTATTATTCCAAATGCCTTTTGTATTTTATAAAAACCAATTCTCTCAGAATTTTCTGACCAAGACGTGCCTGGTGGGCCTCATAAAAATTCCGCCATGTGAAAACATACGTTCTACAGGTGCTGAAGTCGCTGACACACACACACACACACACACACACACACACACACACACACACACACACACACACACACACACACACACACACACACACACACACACACACACACACACACACACACACACACACACACACACACACACACACACACACACACACACACACACACACACACACACACACACACACACACACACACACACACACACACACACACACACACACACACACACACACACACACACACACACACACACACACACACACACACACACACAGTAGCTTTTCAAGCACTGGATGTTAATGTACAGATAGTGAGTCCATTTGAAATCTTCCCAGATACAGAATAACTGTTGCTGCTTCCCAGATACAGAATAACTGTTGCTGCTGCCAATGGGTTTTCCAGACCAACAAGACTTGTATCCATCCATAGATATTGGTCAAATGATGCAAGGAGGCTTGATACAGAATTCTTGAGTTCTGTTAAATGACTGTTCATATTGACAGCCGGTCTTGGTCTTGGTCTTGCGAGACCAAGACCAAGACTTTGAACCTCAAGACCAAGACCAAGACCAAGACCTTGAACCTCAAGACCAAGACCAAGACCAAGACCTTGAACCTCAAGACCAAGACCAAGACCAAGACTTTTAAAAACGAACTCGAGTGCACTCGAGACCAAGACCTTGGTCTCGAGGACAACAAGACTGATAATGGAGGGTATATAGTTTATTTAGAGGATTTTCCAGTCAGCATAAATATATAAATAGTACTTGAGGAATAAAATTTCGTTCATCTTTTTCAGGCAGTAAGAATCAATTGATGGAGTCGTGAGCGAAGCTCGTACCGGCCTGGTACGAGCTTCGATTTTAACAGAATCTTTTGATTCACATTCATCCGTGCTTGAAGATATTGCTTTTGCAAAGTCACAGACTGAAATAGCTTATGTAGTTGGCTTACATGGCTTTCGTTAGTTCTTGTTTGCAAATAGGCGTTCGTCTCAGGGACGTCATTTCAGCTTTTTTCAGGGGAGGGGGAAGGACGTCAAAAAAGAGGTAAAAAATTTTTCGCGCTCTGCGCGGAGAAATTCCACAGTTTTTGGGTGTTTCTTAGAAATTTGGGGGAACTGCATAATGTGCCCCTCCCTCACTGTCAAAGAGGTGTGGTCTTGTGAAAAAACCTATGCAGACTCTAGTTTTGTTTATATAGTATATGGCTCAGAGCGCGCAACTGCCCACTACTCTATTCATGTTTAGATTCAAACATATATAGCTATTGCCAAAAACGTTCGCCAGCTACTTCCATTGGAATCCGGAAATGTATTGTTACCACACCATATCTTGTAATAAGTTTCACAAGGACTTTGCTCGCACTAAAACTAGACAGTTTTCAATTCCTTATCGTGGACCGTGTGTATAAAATTCCCTGCCGACTCTTTTGACTAGTGTGCCCAGGGGCGTAACTTTAGTCTAAAAAGTGGGGGGTACCAATACTTTGGTCTAAAATGTGGGGGTGCCAATTTCTTCTCCACTTTCGCTTTTCGCATGGTGGCCATTTTGAACATAATGATTCCCTGTCAGTATTTTCATTAATTTTGGCTCTCGGTTTACATGTGTAACTAAGTACTTTCGCACTTTGGCGGAGACTGCATTTTCTGGGAAGGCACAATAACAAAAATATTGATTGACATTGTTTAAAAAGTGAGGGGTACAGTACCCCCCAGTCCAAAAAGTGGGGGGTACGGGTACCCCTCGTACCCCCCACAAATTACGCCTATGAGTGTGCCTATTCTAGGTATTTTAAACTTAAACTAAAACAGTATCTTATTGACATAGAATGCACCTAGTACTGTTCTTGTATAAAATGAGCACTGTTGTATTGTTTTATGTAACTACTAGGGCTTTACAAGAATCAATGAAACTGCTATGTATAAAAATGGAAATTGTTGGAAATTGGGCTCCCTAGCTGCCAGCGGAGCAGTTTGTTTGCTCTTTTTGGGATAACCCTTTGATACTGGGCAATTGTTGGCTAAAAGTCAGTGTTACTGTATACGGTGAAGTACTGAAATGCATTGAATTAATTCAATTGTACTTGAATTTGGTGCTTGGTGTCAATAAACGTCTTGTCTTGTCGATGCGCAGTAGGCCATCAGGAGCCTCTAAGCAGTATATTAAGTAGTGTCGATCCTATTTGGGTTTAAAAGGCGCAGATTTTCCAACTATGTAGACTGAACATACATGTAGACTGAAACGAAATAATATGTCTAGAGTTGTATATACCTATACGTAGGCCTATACACGTTTCACACCCAACTAGCAGTTTTCTCTACATAAGATGCTTGAGCCTCAACAGCATTTTGCTGTCTTATCATTTATGAATGAATACTTTTCAAACCCTTTACATTAATGTCTGCTGAAACTTGATAAATGTTCTGATGATCTTGTTGTGTTGTTATGTGGAGACATCTTTCTGTGACCTTCTGAACCTCATTGCGTCTAATAACAAACGCACAGCTCGCATTCTCCTCATTCAATATCAAATATTGCATCATTTTATCCGAAGCAATTCGTAAGCACTTTGCACATCACCTGCTATCTATCTGGCAACCAACTGTTCAGCATGGCAAAAGCAGATATTGAACACGTAAATCAGACAACGACCATAGTTCATGACTTCTGTCAAGTCAGTACAAACCCGTTGGCGTCTGTCTGTCAGTTCCCCTCCTCGTTCTAATCATATTATTATTGCAATGGACATACGGACGGACGCCTCAGTGTAAGCGAAGCATTAATATAATGCTACACGTAGGCCTATCAAAACGCATTACGCTGGATTCCGTTAGCGCCTGTATGCCAACTAGGCCATGTTCAGTTGGAAAATTATGAAATGCTACCACTGTTTTATAGAGCTGACCTTTTCAATGTCGGAGATGTCCAGGTTTTAGGCGGACTAGATGAAGACTATTCAGGAACACTTTTCTCCTGTCAACACTGTCTCTGTAGGCTCTCCAATCTCGCTTAATTAACGATTCACTGTTATCCCTAACACTACGTATACATAGCTACAAAAAATACACGTATATCTTAGCCTTTATTTCACGAAAACCAGTCTGAACAGTTTCACAATGTTTCTTTTTCGCAATCCACAAACAAACTCAGCTTTATATTATAATATATTTGTACAGTCAGCCAATACAACAAAAACCTTCAAATCAAATATCTCTGCAATTTTTTCGCGCGCTTGTGCACGTGTATCTTCAAACACCTGCGTGAGTAATAAATTACCTCAGCGCAGCGAATGTCAGCGTGTCAGCTGTCTAACGCCGAACACCTGAGAAAACAATTTATGACACCTGCGCAGCGGGATTCGGCCTCGCCTATCTAGCACCACGCTATACATGTAAACACATTCAAAGTGAAGTGTTTTATATATATATATATATATATATATATATATATATATATATATATATATATATATATATATATATATACCCAATACTATTGCCAAAAGAATTAATCATTCTTAATATTTCTTACTCTGACTTACAGCTGTTTAAAAAAATGCCCTGACAACGTTGTAATGCAATTTTAATTGTAATCTATAACTTCTATCGTGCCGGTGTCTAATGCACAAGGCATCAATCAATAGTGTACCAAGCTCAAGTAATAAAGAGGTTAATACCCAAAAGATCAGTTCGCAAGACAGAGGTGCAGTCTGCGATGGATAAGGAGTTTGAAAAAGGTAAGTCTTAAGTTGAGAAGGAAATAACATCAACGGCTGACCAGAACGTTTGAGGCTTTGTACATTGGACACCGGCGCGATATACGTTGCAAATAAATAAAATAGCAAAATAGTAATAAAGATAAACTTGACTGAAATTGAAACCAGTTAAACCAGTAAGAAATGAGCTACAATAATCTATGTGACTTAATTGGAGCCAATGCTTCTTCCAGACATATCCTTGAGACATGGGCACTTAGCGTCTAATTCTGCTTATGTCACGAATGTGACAAAATAATATGACGAATAAATGTCATTTACCAGGGTCAGTGAGAGACGTATTAAAATTAAAACGCCCAAGTTTCGAGCAGCTTCGGCCAGTTCAATAATTAAGTTGATGTGGAGTGCTCAGTAGCAGGATTTCGGTCTTCGATCGGTTAAGCAGGTGTGTATTGGCCGCGAAGACTACACTTCCTCAAAGGCAGTGGACAAAAGCTGCACAGGTCAGTCATTTGAGACACAATCACATGAGATGTAAATTTGAGTTTCAACAGCATAGAAAGGATATCCCAATGTTCCTAGTGGTGTGCAGAAGATTAGGCAATTGGAATATAGGTGAGTTTGCAGACGATTCACAATTACCAGTTTCAAAAGTTTTATGTATAAAATTCAAAGTTGAGATGGGTCTGTAATATGACATGTTGTCAGGGTCGAGAGAAGACATGAGCAAATGCAAATGGGAAGACTTCCTCATTCATGGGAAATGTTAATTGATTTAATGGTTGGACTCAGGACAGCAAAGCACTCTCTAAGAAGAGATGTCTACAACAGTATGAATATTAAAGTCATTCACAATAACTATTTAAGATGGATGGAAAATCAAATATTTCAAGTATTGACTAAAATTCACCCGAAAGCCAGTCAAATATGAGGATGGTTGGCAATAAATATTCCCAAGTTTAAGATAAGCTGCAAATGTTTCTTAATGTCTCTATTGGTGCAGTTCTGACTTTCAGTGTTTATGAATATTATGATCATAGAAAGAGGAAGCAATGATTGATCGGAAGCAAAGAGAAAGAGCAGGTTTAGCTGAGTGATTAACGTGCTCTTTCTCTTTGCTAATTATAGGCCCCAATATTGCTAAATAAAATAAACGCCCATGTCCTGTTATTAACACAGATAAGCTTCCTAGAAAGGGCGCTCTAGAGAAAGACTGTCGAACGGTCACTCGACTCTATCGGCCGAGCGAAGATGTGACCTACATAAGCCACCCGACCGACCGACCGACTTTCGGAGATCATGCAAACAGATAGAACGTGCTACAACAACATATTTACGATGCAGGAAGACAAACTAATAAAACGTCAAGGACCAGCAAATGAAACATCGTCTTGGATGGCAAGTGTCTACAGGATGTAGCAATAAGATCAGAAACAGAAGAAGCACATAAAAACCGACCAACAAGTTCTCCTCCTATATAAGCACAGATGAACATAATGCGATACGAGAAATTATCTTAATAGCTATAATGGTGTAAACGCGATTGACCATAGTTGGCCTATAACCGGTGTTTTAATTTGTCAAGAAGAGCTGGGTGGGTGGGTGGGTTGTAAATTCTACAGATTACCACAGTACACGAATGTAGGTCAGAATCCAATGTTGTCAATATGTTGCACAAGAAACAATTGACTATTCGTAAGATATTTTAGCCTTTTTACCCCCAACATCTTTTCAGTTACTTGGCTGGGGGTTAGAAGAAGTCTTAGAGGGTCGAGTTCCTACCCTCCGACAAATAAAACACAATACATCACTCACTGCAGTGAGTGATGTATTTGCTTTTGAGGTAAGTTCTACCAAGATGGATCTTTTAAAATCAGATCAGATTAAATATAGGGCTAGTGTTAGAAATTGGGGAGGCTTAACTTTGCACCAGTTGGAGCACAGGTCATTAACACAATGCATATAATTAATCAAAGATTTGTCATTAGTTATTGCCATGGTTTCAGCTACCTTAACTTAAGTGTCCTACACGTCTTTGAAGAGCCGAATTATAATACACGCAGTAAGAACTTTGTAAGTTTTTAAAGATGTCTCTGTGATCCAACCAAAGTCATTGAGCTTAAGGATCAGTGGCGGCGTCAGACAAATTTTGTAACCAGGGCTAAGCCAGGGCAGTCATACAAGTAACCAGTGCGGAGGGCGGTTTATGCCCCGAACAAATCATGGACAGGGCCAACATTTTGGCAGGGCAACGACCAGGTCAAAGGCTTTTTTACCAGGGCATTTGCCCTGGCTCGCCCTGGTGTAGCGCTGCCTCTGTTAAGGATCGTTGATGCTTATAACTTTAAGTGAATTGGAGCATATCTCGACCCAGAACGGGTTAAGAAGAATATGTCACTTGAATAATAATCCACACAAGGTTTCAAATTAGGGCAACAAATTGAAATAATAAATAATTTGTTGGGACATCATAATAACATTGAAAATAGAAATACTTAGGCGGCGAAAATTTGATAGCTATCATAACAAGGAATAGGCCTATAAATTAGTAAACACTGTTACTTCTGACTGAATTTATGCCTATTTGCCTTCTGAGCTCGTTTCTGGCAAATAACCTAGACTTTCAATTGTGATGGTTTTCAAAGTGACGATGACATCATACCTGGCGCACTCAACAACATCGTATACCGGTACTTGAAATGAACGCTATGTGATTATCATGTTTTTTTTAAGAAAGCGCAGCAGCATGATAGAGGACAACGTAATCGACGTCCATACATGAATGTCCGGAATAGAACGAATACTTCGATGTCGACATTTTATAATTCTCCGGAACCGTACGAGTCCTTCTCCGTCCTCCGATGTTTTTCATATCGTCGTCGTCGTCGTCTGAATGAGACGACGGCAGCGCACGATTAATATCGAAGATTATTATATCCAACCCTATGCGATTAATTGCCAGTTGCATTCAACGTCCAAACTGACGACCGAAGCAAACAATCGACCAAAAGCAATTCTCTATCTGTCGTCTGTCTGTCTGTCTGTCTGACTGTCTGTCTGACTGTCTGTCTGTCTACCTATCTATCTGTTCTTATTGCTCGGCCATAGTTATCATTTTTAATGTCAAACCAAAATATCCACAGTTCAAGAATGAGTGTACACGGCAATACAATATGAACTACATTTATGTTGAAAAGAAAATAATAAGCGTTAAGACTATCCAGACATTATTACTGGAGCAGCAACTGAGTTTGAAAGTACTTACGTTTAACAAAACACGGGCTGCTGCATTAGCCTACACACGTCATTTCCATTGTATTGCCGTTATTACTCATTCTTAAAGTAGGAAGCAGTCTAATCGTAATCGAAATCGCTACTTAAAAGCGTAGGGTACCAGTTTATTTACGAGCGCTGTAGATAAGTGGAGGCCCAAGTTATGGAAACAAAGTGCGTTCGTATTCGCTGTTTTTTTTTACTATAAACGTGGGTTGGCTGAATAACTAGGCAGTATAGCACATTGATATAAAATCGATTAAAATATTTACCATTATTATACATATTACTGGGTGGTCAATGTAAGCTAGGCTAATGCAATGACTTAAATAAGTTATATCTGCTCACTTCTGTGGCTAATACGGTACGGCGTGTTATGGCATTAAAATAAAGGCTCTTATAGCATTGCTTGAAACACGTAAGGTATGGTAGGGTCAACGAAATACTAGGAGAACTAAAGAAAGAGGTGCCCTACATGGGGTTTAGGGCAGTTTAAGCCACCGAAAGTGACGCATGGCCAGGCCAACTGGTGTACGGACTTTCGCTCATAGGACGATCGCTCATAGGACGATCGCTCCTAGGACTATCGCTCATAGGGACGATCGCACATAGGACGATCGCTCATAGGACGATCGCTCATAGAACGATCGCCCATAGGACGATCGCTCATAGGACTATCGCTCATAGGGACTATCGCTCATAGGGACGATCGCACATAGGACGATCGCTCATAGGACGATCGCTCATAGGACGATCGCCCATAGGACGATCGCTCATAGGACTATCGCTCATAGGGACGATCGCTCATAGGGACGATCGCTCATAGGACAATCGCTCATGTTCTGCATTCCTATCATATATAGGCCTAACCTATAATTAATCGGTTACAGCCAGTTTGATGTTCTGCATTCCTATCATATATAGGCCTAACCTATAATTCATCGGTTAAAGCCAGTTTGATTTCTGCATTCCATAATTATCATATGTAGCTTATAATTAGTCGGTCGAAGCAATAAAGCTACTTTTAATTTAAAATAGACCTACTTCATACTTTTCACGCTAAATTCAACGTTTCATCGATTTCTGTTAACTTTCAGCGGAGGATTGTTTCTTCTGACGCCATTTGGTAATTTTAATATTTAATATGCAAATGTTCAAGCAAAGTGAGTGGAAATTTTTTACTAAACGTAAAACAGACCACATCAAAGTAATCGTTGCATGTAATCGAAAAAAAAACACTTCGCGGGTTTCTACTGTCAGCTGTTTCGATTAATAGAAAAGTTGAAAATGGAACGTTCATGTATAAGTTGAATGTCGTTGGAGGCGCCACCTGTAAACCGATCGCGTCCAAACTTTTATATGGCGGAGGTCTGCACCACATAATCATCTTCATTCAGTTTCAACCTAATCGGTTTAGAGGTTTGGGATTTATAAGAGGCGCCTTTTTCACAACTTAAGCACTATGCCTTTAGGCCTAGTATTAGGCTGCTTTACCGCGCATCTGTTGAAAAGCGATTGCATTTGTTCAATGCACGTATCGAATGTTTCTGGTTAATTCCGCCGCGAAAGCCTCAATTTGAGCTTTGATGTAGAAGGAATTACGATTGTGCTTTAATTTATAAGATCGGTTTAACATGAACACAATATTCACATAGGCTACAATCTGAGAGAGCGACGGTCGTATAGCGATGCACATGGGTGTTTAGTATTCATTTATTTTAACAGTGTCTCATAAGCGTTCGAAGAGATGTGAGTGCGAGTATAGGCTGCCCGCAGTGTAGCCCCACATGCAAGGGTGCATCGGTCGCACTAGTCTGAGAGCACCGCGGTTGCGCTTCTGCACAACGTGCATGTCGATCGAAGCGAGCCATTCCTACTCTTCAGTTCCTGGCTGTCGCTGAAATCAGACTCGTGATCAAGAGAAGGAGAGAGGGAAACGAGAGAAAAATACACTTGCTGACAAACGGAGGTTGTTCGCCTTGGAATCTAAAGATGTCATCCTTCTTCTGTAAGGTTTACGCAAATCTATATTCACTTTGTGCTCAAACAGCATTACATCAAAACTTCTGCAATCAAAGACATAACGTTAATGAGATACGTCCAATTTCTAAAAAAATGTAAGTTGCCATTTGAAGAACCGCAGAAACGAAATGCTGCTATTAAACTCTGCTACTTTAGATTTACTACTACGAAATACACCAAGTAATAAAGAACTCACTGTAATTTAGTTCATTTTATAGAAATTTACCGATATAGGCCTACTTAGCCTACTATCACAGTTGCGCTCAGTTGCCGAATGGATGAAGCGCTCGACTTGTAATGCAGAGAGCATGAGTTCGATCCTCCACTCAGTTGGACACTGCAGTGTAAGGACTCTGAGCAAGTCCTTCACGTACAATAGTTGCTCATCGAGTTCTGTCGTGAGGTCGTGTGTGCACTTCTGAACTCTGGAAGAAGGGAAATATTGCCAATATCAAATGCAGTTGTACTGTAATGTGATTCCTAATTCTATAGGCTATGCTTCTTTTGAACGACGACGCAAAGAATTTGGTAGATAGCTTTTGAACGAAGTTTATTATAACTGAATAAATTTGTTTTAGTTAGATCAATGTTTTTCGCAAAATGATTTTTCGCAAAATGATGTTAAAAAATATTATCATTTTCCAAAAAGTGGCCTACTGTACTTGAAAAATATGATATAGCTAAATGAACAAATAAAAACTGACTTGTAGAGAAAGCATTGTCTGGATTTGTGAGTTAATTCGACATCAAATCCACTTAAGACCTGCAATCAACCAGAATAATCCTACAGCAGAAGAAAACAATAAACGTGGACAATCTCAGCGTATTTTCTGAAAAACGTTTCTCACTGATATATTGAAGGAGAGAAGAAGTTCGGACCAGCATTAGGCTATATTTATCGAATCTAGAACAGAAGACCGAGCGAGTGCACTTGTGCGATTCAGGTGACGAGAGTAGATCTCTATGGAGAACGTGAGTCTCGAAGAACGCCATCGTGTCTTGGCCACCAACATGACTAGCCTCAGCCTCAATTGGCACAACTGTTCGTTACTGCAGAATTGGACTCAACTAAACCATCAGCAACAGCAGCTGAACGATTGCCTTCTGCAAGAGCATCGATCTCATGTTCCGCTGCATCAGCAGCTGGTGCTGGCCTTTGGACTTCCACAGTACTACGGACCTCTGTACAAGACCGTCGGCAGTTTCTTTGTGAGCATCATCTTTGTTGTTGGTCTGCTGGGTAACGCCATGGTCGTCTATGTCGTCTGGAGGACACGGAGCATGCGCACGACAACCAACTGCTACCTTGTGTCTCTGGCCGTGGCAGACGTCCTGCTGCTCATCTCTGCGCCTCTGCCGACGATCGTCGAGTACTTTCTCATCATCGACCAGTCCATCATCGGCGCCGGTGGCTGCTCCGTCATGGTCTTCTGTCAGTACCTCGGCGTCAACCTGTCTTCGCTGTCAATTACGGCGTTCAGCGTCGAGCGCTACATTGCCATCTGTCACCCGATGAAGGCGCAGACCCTGTGCACCGTCAGTCGAGCCAAGCGCATCATCGCTGGTCTGTGGATCTTCGGCATCGTCTATTGCGCTCCATGGATTGCTCTGACTACAGCCAAGACCAAGACCTTCGACGATGGCACCACCATCGAAACATGCGACTTCAAATTGGAGCGCAGCTACTATCTTACTTACTTCATGGCCGATCTCGTTATCTTCTACATGGCCCCATTGCTGCTGACATGCATCCTCTACGGACTGATCGCTCGCATCCTCTACTCCAGCACCAGCGCTGTCACCTCAGTAACCACGGCCAGCAGCCCTTGCCCTCAGAGTGCTAGATGCCTCCTCAGAGCCTCGCCCAACCTGGATGCTGCACAGAGGAAGAAGATTGGAACGCAAGACTGCAACAATCCAACGATCATCATCTCAGGAGCCATCGCCAAACGAAATGCAACTAGTTCAAGAATTCAGGTAAAATATGAAATTAATTAAATTAATCAACGCAGTTAACGACACAAATGCCTTTATGAGATTATTAATACGCGCTTTATAAATAGCCACATACATACGTACATATATACATACATACATACATACATACATACATACATACATACATACATACATACATACATACATACATACATATATACATTCCCATAAAGCAACAGAACTATTATTAAACGCTCATACTGTCCAAACATTTTGCTGGTCATCTACCTTCAGTCGGCAACCTTAAACTGCACTTTTTAAACGAAATTAATCGTCTTAAAAGGATTAAAATACATTCAATAATCCATGCTGTCACCAGAATCCACAAACGTTTTATAATACCTGAATGAGTTTAAAATATTTGATAGACTTGAAAATAAAGTCCTTTTACCTTCATTTGACTCAATCCCAGCTATCCTATTTCCTTCTGATATTCGTATATTAATATTAATTTGTTTTACGCCTATTAGTGTTACCGGTAGTTATAATGTAAATAGGGCCCTACTAGGAGGCACAATGAAATCAAGCAAAGTGAATTCCGGTTAGCACTTGGCTGGATGACCCTGGAAAATTAGTCCAGTGCCATTTTGGGGGCAGAAATTGAGAGTTAGCCTAACACTCTATTGGAGGTTGAAGGCGTCAGTTGCTGTGGTAGTGTGTTTGCGCTTTGACTGAGAAATCTTTCACGCTTTTCGATGGTATTCGTCGAGATCGGGATAATGTTGCAAACAAGCTGTCTGTATGAATCGTGGTTTATGTAACGTAGCTGCGTTTTGTGTATTGTGCAGGTAACGAAGATGTTGGATGTGGTTGTCTGTGTCTTTGCAGGTAACGAAGAAGTTGGGTGTGGTAGTCTGCGTCTTTACAGGTAACGAAGATGTTGGATGTGGTTGTCTGCGTCTTTGCAGGTAACGAAGAAGTTGGGTGTGGTAGTTAGCGTCTTTACAGGTAACGAAGATGTTGGGTGTGGTTGTCTGCGTCTTTGCAGGTAACGAAGAAGTTGGGTGTGGTAGTCTGCGTCTTTACAGGTAACGAAGATGTTGGGTGTGGTTATCTGCGTCTTTGCAGGTAACGAAGAAGTTGGGTGTGGTTGTCTGCGTCTTTGCAGGTAACGAAGATGTTGGGTGTGGTTATCTGCGTCTTTGCAGGTAACGAAGAAGTTGGGTGTGGTTGTCTGCGTCTTTGCAGGTAACGAAGATGTTGGGTGTGGTTGTCTGCGTCTTTCCAGGTAACGAAGATGTTGGGTGTGGTTGTCTGTGTCTTTGCAGGTAACGAAGATGTTGGGTGTGGTTGTCTGCGTCTTTGCAGGTAACGAAGATGTTGGGTGTGGTTGTCTGCGTCTTTGCAGGTAACGAAGATGTTGGGTGTGGTTGTCTGCGTCTTTGCTATTCTCTGGCTGCCATACAGAGCTTACGTCGTCTACAATTCCTTCGCTGGTCAGCGCTTCGAGGACCTCTGGTTCCTACTCTTCTGTCGCCTCATGATCTACACAAACAGCGCCATCAATCCCGTCCTCTACAACGTCATGTCTGTCAAGTTTCGTCGCGCATTTCACCGCCTCCTCTGTTGTCCACGCCGATCGAAAGATGGCACCACGTCCGCCGCCACCGCCACCGCTACCAACAACGCATGCAACGCCTACAAGATCTACACTCAGGTGTCGCGAACAACAGCAAGCGACGCATGTACTTTCGAAATGAATTAGAGCTTTTCTGATCGCTTGTTTGGTGATAAAAATTCTTCCTTGCAGTTGTTGGTCGCAGAGATACGTTGCTGTAGTCTTTCACGATGGCGTCTGAGGCTCAAATCCAGCAACATATTGTGAACAGAAAGAAAACCACTCGATGATCTGGACATTGGTCAAATGTCAAGCAGTATTACTTCGATGATTAATCATCGGCATCCGCAGGAATTTTTTAGGGGGAGCAACATTATTTGGGGATAGAAAAAAATTTGCTAGAGAAAAAAATTAGAAATAAATAATGATCAAGGACTTTACCTAAATAAAGTGTTTTTTCGCATTGAAAATCGTGTTGTGACTGTTGAAATAATCATAATAATCCCCCAAAAATATTTTTTGAAATGTTTGTAAAATCCAGGGCATTAACCCTTTACCCCTCCGGACGCCCATGTGATTAAGGAAATTTATCTCACAGGAGATTCAATTAACCAAGCAGAAGTACATAATGTGCCTGTAGGCCTACTCCGACTTTCTGGACTGTTGTAGGCCTACACCTCTCTTTTCATGTCATTTGTGAATAAACAAAGTTCAAGCAGCATACGGTAGTAGTTGTAAATTGCGGCACCCAGCACAACCACCCAATAACTAGGTTCATAATGCAATAACCACCCAATAACCACGCAATAACCATGTGACGTCACGACCATCGTATGAGTCATCGAAACTATTGGAAATTCCCGCAGTTTCGATCAGATTGTGCGCTCTGATGAGTCGTGGGATGATTACGCGGGCTGGGAATAATTTCTTGCAGTTTCTGATTATAGATTAATCAAGTTATCGTTATCGACCCAAGAATTGAACGAGTCTGAATATCCTAACCATTTAACGAGTGATTTCTTCCCACGTTTTCTAATCACTTTTTCGATCCTATATATTTCTTGAGTCGTCTTCTGTAGCTCCTGTTCATAGAATGAGCCTTGTATCTCCTCACCATTAGAATCATTAATCTTATAAGTTGGAGGATCCGTGTATTGAACCTGGGATACTATAGAAACTTCCTCCGTCCATCTGGGTGTATATCCTTTCGAAAAGATATTCTTCTTTTTAGTTATCCTGACTTTATCTCCGATCGAGAATCTAGGTGTAATAGGCTGTGAGACCTCTTCGCCGTATAAATTCATAAATACAGTCTTTTCATTCGTTTTCATACTAGCCTTAGCGGGAGTCATTTTAATGGAAGAATGTCTTGTATTGTTGTAATTACTAACCATTCCGTCTAAAACGTCGATATATCTTCTCGTCGAATTAGCTGTAAAGTACTTAAACATTTTATCTTTCATCGTCCTGTTCCACCTCTCGACAACGCAAGATTTTTCTTCATTCTCCGTAGAGTACACCTCGAGCAAATTCTTAACGTCTTTGTTATAAAACTCTTTCCCCTTATCTACCCATAATTTAACAGGCTTTCGTCCACTCTCGAGTATCTTCAAGAAGCCGCTTGCTGTAGATTTCCCACTCTTATCATTCAATGGCACGATCCATCCGTACTTTGAAAACACATCTATAACGGTTAATAGGTATTTCGCACCATCGTTTTCTTTAGCGAAGGCTTGCATATCAACTAAATCAGAAGCCCATATCTCATCTATCCCACTAGCGTACACTTTTCTCTTTCTAAAATGCCTTACTACCGGTTTATGCAATTCATCCGCTAATTGATCGGTCCATTTCGGATCGGGGCTTTTTTTAAACCTAACCCGAGACTCGATTTAACAGACAATATAGGTTTAACTACCGCTCTCTCCATACGCTCTCGGATAGTAGGATTAGGAATATTATTCAAATCATTAATCATTGCTCTATCGGCAACATTCCTAGAAGCCGTATCGGGGTGTCGATCGTAAGCCAAATCATGATGGTAAGCCGCGTTATCTACTCTGTTGATGGGGTTACTCCAATCTTTAGGAGTGCCGTCGGGATTCAGTCTCAAATCTAGTCTTGTCCCGGGTCCTGTAAACGAGTGACCTGGAAGATGCATCTCACCTGGATATTTAGCCCAAGGTAACTTTATCTTACTAGTGGCTGCATTCAACGAACCAACTACATCTCCGCCTTTCGCAGTGGTTCCTTTTACGAATTGAGTTTTTGTTTTCCCACATACAACGCATACACCTCGTTGCATGGGTCTCCCATTCTTAGCCACGACATCTTGTATATCTTTTGTTTCAGTCTGTCTTTTACACTTTACGCAATACATTTCAGTTTTAATATAGAAGTTTTATATATTTAAAATGGAGGTGAAAGACTTAACGTGGAACGATTTATCGTTGAAAAGATTTAATATCAACCTATTACCTAAAAGTATAAGGGGTGTAATAGTAGGAAAATCGGGATGTGGTAAGACGACGTTATTGTTAAACTTACTTTTGAGACCCGGATGGCTCGACTATGACAATTTGCAAGTATTCGGAAAATCTCTATTTCAACCGGAGTACAAAATTCTTAAGAAGGCATTCGAAGAAAAACTACCAAAAGAAACGATCATCGGGTTGTTTAACATTCGAGATGAGATAATGAGGTCTAATATTTCTCCAGCATGCGTTGTTGAAGAGATAGCGAAAAATTTAAGAGACAAGTCGGATATCGAATGCAGATTTTACGAATCCGCGGAAGATGTACCGGATCCGAGAGAGTTGAGCCGTGACAAGAAGAACTTGATGATTTTTGATGATTTACAATTAGAAAAGCAGAACAAATGCGAAACGTATTATATTAGGGGCAGGCATAGTAACGTCGACTGTTTGTACCTCGCCCAGAATTATTTTAAATTGCCTAGGCAGACTATCAGAGAGAACGCAAACTTTATTTGTTTATTTCCCCAAGACATGAAGAACGTTTCCCATATCTACAACGATCATGTAAGTACGGACATGTCTATAGAGGAATTTAAAAAACTATGCGTGGAGTCGTGGAAACAACCGCATCAATTCGTAGTTATCGACTTAACGAGTGAAAGGAGCAGCGGTAAATACCGTTGTGGATTAGATGAATTTTACATCCCTGAATTAAAATAAAATATACTAGTAAAAATGGAAGAACTCCTCGTGAAGATACAGGTGAACACAGCACAGACTGCGACTAACACGAATCCTAAATCGTCGTTTTACATTTTAGTGGGTAACGAAAAGGACAGAACCGCACGAATAATAACGAGGAACAATCCTGTAATCGAACTAGATAAAACCAAAAAGTATGAAATGGCTCTAGTCGATTTGTATACTTACTACGTGTTTCCTAACATAGACGCGAGCAACAACAACTTCCGGTATTCGCCGGATCATGGCGTGACGTGGTTCGACGTAGATATTCCGGAAGGGTCCTATGAGCTCGAGGATATAAACGACTACGTGAAGAAAATCATGAAAGAGAACGGCCATTACGATGCCGGAAACGAAGAACATTACATTACGTTAGAAGCAAACACCAACACGTTGAAGGCGGTGTTGACTATCGCGCAGAATTATGAGGTCGATTTTAGAACCGCGAACTCGATTAGAACCGTTCTAGGTTTCGAAAGTCGTCTATACATAGCTGGGTATAACGAATCGGAGAACATTGTGAACATAATGAACATAGACAGCTTTCGAGTAACTAGCGATATAATCGGAGGTTCGTACTCGAATGGATCAACGACGAACGTGATATATTCGTTTTTTCCCACCGTCGGACCGGGTTATAAGATCATCCAAATCCCGGCTAATTTAATTTATCTCCCCGTTACGATGAATACGATTTCATCGATGGAAACGAGACTTACCGACCAAAATGGAAAACTAATTAACATTAGAGGGGAAGCAATGTCGATCAAGTTTCATATTAGAGAAGTGTGAAGATTATTAAAAGTTTATCTTAGTTATATATAAAATGACTCAGTACACAAAATTCTGTGTTAATATTTCAGAAGGACAAAAAGACAAGATTAAACGAGCGCTCGAAGCGGGAAGCGATGGCGTTAGTATTAGACTATCTCACGATGATATGGATGGAGACCACGTTTTAGCTTTTACGAAAGCGCAAATTAACAAAATGAAGAATGCTTGTCAGAACGGAAAGGGCGCGACGATCAAAATGAGTAAAACGCAATTAATATATAACGCTAAAGTCGAAGGCGGTTTTATCGGAGCTCTATTACCATTTCTAGCTACTGCCGGAAAATTTCTTCTTTCTAGCGTAATACCTAGTTTAGCACAAGGCGCTTTAACGGGTATAGGTTCCGCAGCTGCATCGAAAGTTGTAGATAAAATAAGCGGATCGGGAGTAGTGTACGTTAATAGAGACGGCCTGGCTTGTAAAGTAATACCGGATGGAAATGGGTTGTATCTATCTCCGTGGTCGAAAAGCAGTACGATAGGAACGGGATTGTATATGAAAACGGGTAGCGGATTGTATATGAAAACGGGTAGCGGGTTGTATATGAAAACAGGTAGAGGGCTTTTACTAGGCCCTAATTCGCCATTCCAAAATATTCCGATTCTCGGTATGTTGCTTTAAAAATAATCCTCGTATAAATAAAATGTTGGGATTCAACAGACCTATCCATAAATTTATAACGAAACCCACACGTCGGGTTGAAGTTAGAACCCAACCGAAAGAGGTGCGTTGGACGTTGAAAAGAGTGACGCATACACCCTGCAGACAACTGGGTGGACTAAGATGGGAGATTTTTGCGCAACAACTGATAACGATTCAACCTAGAGAAACAGCTACGGTGGCGCTAGGACTAGGTGTTCGAATGACGAAAGGATCGTGTTTAGTTTCGCTTAGACAGGAAATCGAAGCGAGTCTACGAGAAGGAGTCGTTACCGGACGAGTAGAAGACATCGAAATTACTATTCAAAACGACTCCGATTCCGTAGTTAGTATAATCGAAGGCGATTCGTTATGTTTCGTTAATTACCGAAAATATATCGCAGTTTAAAAAATTATATCGCGTTATTATAAAAAGAATGGAGATCCCACTGAAAATCGATGGAAGCGCTCATGCTTTCCGACTTTCGAAAATCACTGAAATTCAACAAGAGCTCGAGCGGGAACTCAAAAAAAGAGAGACTCTAGGTAAAAAGTATCGTAAAGGCGTTAGGATTATCAACGTAGTAGACGGTATATCGACTCTAGTCGCGTTGGGCTCAACTGCTTCGGCAATGACGGTTCTGTCTACGATAGTCGCGGCACCTATCGCGTTAGGTCTACAAGTACTGGCTGTTGGAGCGGGTGTTTTCAGCGTGATCGGGCGCGTAATCAACAGAAAGCTCACGCCAAAGGCGGAGAAGCACGAAAATATTAAAACGTTGGCTGAAGCGAAACTCAACACCATCAGTCACTACATCTCGAAAGCTTTGGAAGACGGTAATATTTCAGACGAGGAATACTCGTAGTAGATGTACATTACGGGCTTTGGCGCAGCACCTCACTATTCTATCAAATTTGTCAGGGGATGGTCGCCACCCCCACAATTTTTTGTCCCCACCACTCCATTATCTCACCGAATTAAGAGGATGCCGATCTATACCATCTAGGCTTCCAGGGGGTCCTGAAACCCACGGACAATTATAGCAGGCCGACTTCCAGGGCCTCCTGAGGGCCTACGAACGCTTTGTGTGACCATTTTCATAGTTGTGACCATAATATCTGTCACATCTGTCACGTTTAAGCTAGGAGCGTAATAACAGCTTTAACTATTTAAATTAGGAATATACGCCAAGTTGAATATATAAAAACGGTGCGGCGCTCCTGAGTAGGTATCTTGAAGGGGCTATTTTAAATTCACAGAACGAATGAATGAAAGAATGGAAATAGAGAGACTGAGAGAGAGGTAGAGAGATAGACAGAGACATTATTTTATCATAATCATAATTATACCATAATCATCATCATAGGCGCCGACTTTTGGTTTTGTCTCTGGGTGCCAGTCAGGGGCGGATCCAGAAGGTTTATTTTTTAGTCATCCGTCATTTTCCATCGTCTGCACAAAAAATAAAAGGGGGCCATGTCTCCTAAAATTTGGCGACTTTTAGGAATTCATCCCCATAAAAATGTAACGACCTTTTTAGGAATACCCCAAAATTTAATTTAAGGTCCGAATTCCTCTGGGGCCAGGCCCCCACCGAACTTTTTCTCTGGGTGCATTGGCACCCAAGGCCCCCAAGAAGTCGGCGCCCATGATCATCATTACACCAGTAATATATACTTTTTCGCTGAATACAGAAAAAAGTAGAATCACTACTCACCAGATGATTGGTTTTTTCCTTGGGCGGATTGCCGTTTCGTCTTGTACAGTAGTCATGTCCTGAAGACCAAGGCCAAGACCGTAGTCTCAAGGGCAACAAGACCCCCGCTTAGACTCGTCAGGACGTGTTTTACACGCCGACGGCCCCCTCCCAGCAAAACTGCTGGTCTTCCGCCCCCATGTGTGGAACACGATTGTTGGACGGCAAATACTATGTAATGATATTTCAGGGTCTACAGGGTCTACAGGGTCTATTGTGTTGCCTGTATTGGAGTCGTCTAAACTTTTAGTGAATATATAACCAATATAAATCTTTTAAATTTTCACAGAGCTACGCTATACCCGGCCTTATACTGGCACGGCATCAGCTAAAAAATCCGTAATAGCCAGGCTCGAAGGAAAATTTTTTACCATGTTAGGGCATCCGTCCTTATAACAGCGCCGTATGAGCTCAAAATTCGTAATAGCCAGGCTGTAAGGAAGAATTAAAAATTTAGGGAATTTAACGACTATAAACTAAATTATAATTGACCTCCATATTCTCCACGACAGGTTCACCCAAGCCTAGTAAAATGTCATCTTCTACCTGTTGAGGTGGTTGTAAATTCTCATATTCAGAATCTGAATCTTGGTTTAGGCCTATCTTTAACCTGTTAACATTTTCACGCAATAACTTCCGTTCAATTGCGAGCTGCCTTAATTTTAACGCTGATTCATTCAGCTGTTGTTTCGTCTTTCTGTAATTTTGATTTATTTTGTTAAGCTGCATTTCTACAGATTTAATTTTCTCTTTTTTACTAACCTCTTTAAATGGAATATCAGCTAAAGCTCGCAAAAATTTCTGTTCCTTGTCCATTTCCGAATGATTATAGCACGCTTACCGTTCAACAACCGTCTTCCGACACATGGGATGTCAATCCAGACTGAGCAGGTCCTATATATAAACACCCACGTTGCTCTGCCTGCCTGCCCACTTCCATAGTAAGCATGCAGAGACTCTTACGCGCAGCCTGCCCAGCGACCAAATTTTGCGACGGCCCATATAAGTCGATAGTTAAGACTCGCACAGAGACTGGCAGGCGCGCGGCTACCCCAGCCTGGCCCAGCCAGCAAAGTTTAGCACAGAGCCGCAAGGCTAGCCAGCAACGACACATGAGATTCATGACAATACAATGAATACATATGCATGCATACATGCATACATACATGCATACATACATACATACATGCATACATACATACATACATACATGCATACATACATACATACATACATACATACATACATACATACATACATGCGGAGAACCGAAAAGGCAGACACAGGCCAACGCAGACGCAGACAGAGACACACACAGAGGCGCACACAGGCACACACACACAGAGGAAGACATATGCCCGCATAGAGGCTTTAGGCTGCATCATTCGACGCTTGATATAAAACAGACGCGTATTATTTTCCATCAGTGCAGCAGTCTCCGCCAACTGCCTAATTGTGATTTATTGCTTTGTACCCGCATAGAGGCTTTAGGCTATATCATTCAACGCTTGATATAAAACAGATGCGTATTATTTTCCATCAGTGCAGCGGTCCTTGACAACCGCCTAATTGTGATTTATTGCTTTGTATTATATTCCATTAGTAAGCATCCTGTTTCACGTGATGTGGCTTTTGTTTAGCACTGAGAAATCTCGGGGATATAGGCCTACATTACATTTACGTAAAGTTCATCCATCTATCTATCCATCATTTTCCATCCATCCATCCATCCATCCATCCATCCATCCATCCATCCATCCATCCATCCATCCATCCACCGCGGTCTGGGTTTTACAACAAGCGAACCATAAACACAGGCCAAAATAATAAGGACTTTGACCGATCATCGCCCATATCGACGCCGTGCACTTTCAGGCGATGACTGTAAGCCTTAAATCCAACAGCGGCCTATTTTTATGTACTGTGGCGCTTCATACGGCGAAGGAGTATAAATCGTGTTTAAAGGACTTGTATAATTAAAGACTTGGAAGTCCTTATTATTTTGGTCATGGCATCTATGTACGTGGCGCCTCATACGGTGAAGGAGTATAAATCAATAACAATAATAATAATAATAATAATTAGCCTTGTTTTGAATATTTTTTCAATTTAAATAAAAGAATCTGTTGTGGTATCTATAAAAACATAATGTTAGGACAAAACTTCTGCAAGTGGTTAGTTATAGGTAAAACAAATCTGTGCTGTCGCAGATGTATTGGGGAGCACTGTTTCAAGCATTTAGCACAGCTGCGAAATGGCTTTGAGACGAGACCGTGCGCTAAATGTGGTAGGGGCATCAAAAACCACTTAGGTGAGTGCATGAAGTGTGGCTATTATGCTATACAATCAAGAATACGACGTGGTGGGTTAGTCCGTGAATTTAATAAGGAATGGAAGCGACTATCAAATATATCTGTAGAATAAAAAAATTATCATTTGAACAAACGACATAGTTATTGTATTGAGTTAATAGAGATGAGCAAGCGACAATCGAACACATAGTAAACAAAATTTCGTTTTAAACAAACGACATAATTATTGTATTAAGAAAAAGTTTGCCATAGTAATATAAAATAATTTATAATTATGGCACTGTCTACGAATGAAAAAATTGCACAATTGTTGGGTGAGTTTACTGGCCCCCCAGCTCTTCGAGCTGTTCTAAAAAATATCTTAGACGAACCTATCCCAGATGCAGTCAAAAGGCGCTTACTACAGCCACTGCTTCCAAGGCCAATTCCTCCAGTGCGCAAGCATAGAGGGGCAAAACGCAAAGCCCTTCTGGCAGAATTTGACCCACTCCTAATTAAGAAGGATAGAGGTGGACCACCACCATTTCTAGTGCACAGAGAGCTCGCCAATCAGCTTCTGAGAGACTTCCGTGCAGAAGTACCTCTTAACCACAGGCTGGAAAGAGATGCGTTGGCTTTCTTGAGTGCAATGGAGCACAACATTGAGGCGCAACTCAACGAAGAGCTGTTGAAACAAGACGGTCTGAAATACTCGCAAGTGTTGACAGTTGAGTTGGAAAAGCTGGCTCCGACCGTTGACATGTTGTACGACGGAAACGCGACCCCGGGTACTATTACCAATACGGCCTACTTTCGAAGCAAAGCAGTGCCAATTACGAATGCGAGTAAAATCCAAGGGGCTGCACGAAAGGCCAAGGCCGAAGTACTAAAAAGCCTCGAGGACTATACCAATGAAGGGTCGGGGTGGAGAGTGAAGCGGGTCGTGGCGCTGGACCTCAGTTTTGCAAGATATAAGCCTTTCCGAGGTAGGAGCTACTTTCCCACACCAAAGTATATACCCCCTCGTACGGTTATTAATGTAAAGAATAAAGATAACCGATGCTTCGAGTGGGCCATACTAAGCGCAATGTATCCAGTAGAAAAGGACCCTCAACGCCCTACTAAGTATCGTACACACCTCCTCGAGCTAAACTTCGATGGTATAGAATTTCCAGTGAAGGTCACAGATATCGGTAAGTTCGAACGTCAGAACCCTAATATAAGCGTCTCAGTCTTCGGGTGGGATAAAGCTTTGTATCCAATTTATGTCTCAAAGCAGACCAATAGAGACTATAATATCGATCTTCTACTGTTAGTCAGTGGCGAGAATTACCACTACGTCTGGATTAAAGACCTTGGCCGAATTCTTAATCAAAATAGCAAAGACAAAAACAAGAAACACCCATGTCGTCGCTGCCTACACATATTCTGTAGACAAGACTTACTGGATGCCCATATCAAAGATTGTCAGGGCATCAGTGAGAAGCCTCAGCGAATTGAGATGCCAAAAGAGGATGAAAATATCCTCAAATTCCAGAACCACCACAAACAGATACAAACCCCATATATCATATACGCAGACTTTGAGGCGTTGAACATACCAATCGAAGGTGCAGTCATGAACCCCAGCAAGAGCAACACCAGACAGATAGCTGAGCAGAAACCGTGTAGCTTCTGTTACATAGTGGTTCGATACGATGGCCGCACCAAGAAACCAGTTTTATATCGTGGAGAGGACGCCGTGCAACAATTCCTACAACGAATACAAGGCGAGCTGGACTCTATCAGACAAAGGCTGGCCACCCCGGCTAAGATGGTTATGTCAGCAGTTGATCGCCAATCATTCCGCGAAGCTATCGATTGTCACATCTGCGGAAATGCGCTCGAAGAGGATAGAGTTCGCGACCACTGTCACATTACCGGTAAGTACCGAGGTGCCGCTCATAACGCCTGCAACCTCAAACTTCGAATATATCCCGATAAGTGTAAGGTACCGGTGGTCTTCCACAATCTGCGAGGTTACGACAGCCACCTCATAATGCAAGCGATCGGAGGCTGTGAGGCCGCACAGGATGAGGCAACTGAAATTAACTGTATTCCAAACAATATGGAGAAATACATGACATTTAACATTGGACAACTACAGTTCATCGATAGTCTCCAGTTTCTAAACAGCTCGTTAGATAAACTATCAGGAAATCTGTCGCTAGAGGATCTCAAAGTCACAACGGCATATATAAAGGAAAATTTCGTTCGCAATGATAGGACAAAACTAGATCTGTTGAGACGAAAGGGCGTATATTGTTACGAATACATCCATGATTACCACCGCTTCGAAGAAGACCGACTTCCACCCAAGGAAGCGTTCTACAGCAAGCTCACACGAGAGAGCATTTCTGACGAGGATTATCAACACGCACAACGAGTGTGGGACGAGTTTGACTGTAAAACTCTGGGCGACTATCACGACTTGTATCTCCGTACGGATGTACTTCTACTAGCCGATGTCTTCGAAACCTTCAGATCCACATCGATGAAGCACTACAGTCTGGATCCAGCAAATTACTTCAGCCTGCCAGGAATGGCCTGGGACGCATTGTTGAAAAAGACGAAGATCGAGCTCGAACTTTTAACCGATATAGATATGCATTTGTTCGTAGAGAAAGGTCTCCGAGGTGGAATCTCGATGGTATCTAAGCGCTTCGCAAAAGCCAACAACCCGCAATGCCCCGACTACGATACCACGAAGCCAGACAACTGGATCATGTACCTCGACGCGAATAATCTTTACGGCTGGGCGATGCAACAGCCACTACCAGTTGGAGGATTTAGCTGGGAAAGTCCTACTCTCGACGAAGTGTTGGAAACTCCAGATGACGCGCCTGAAGGCTTCCTACTTGAAGTCGATCTCGGGTACCCGGAGCACCTCCACGAATCACATAGCGACTATCCCTTAGCACCGGAGACCCTGACAGTCCAAGAGGAGTGGTTGAGTGACTATCAGAATGTGCTTATGAACGAGTTGGGAGGCAAGTTCACAAAGCATGTGAAGTTAGTACCAAGCCTACGACCTAAGGAGCGGTATGTGGTCCATTATAGAAATCTCAAACTCTACCACTCGTTAGGGCTACGAGTTTCTAAAATTCATCGTGTCATTAAGTTTAGACAGGAGGCATGGATGGCTCCATACATCGAGATGAATACGAAATTGAGAGCGAAGGCAACGTCGGAATTTGAGAAGGATTTCTTCAAGCTGGCTAATAATGCGGTCTTTGGAAAGACCATGGAAAATCTTAGAAAAAGAATCAGGGTCAACCTGGTCCCGACCTCAAAAGTTGACAAACTTCGTAAACTAATTGCGGACCCGGCCTACATATCACACAAAATCTTCAACGACCAACTCGCCGCGATTCACAGTTTGAAGAGCAAGCTCAAGTTAAACAGACCTGTATATGTCGGCCAGGCTGTCCTCGACCTCAGCAAGCATCTGATGTACGACTTCTGGTACAACGATGTGAAAAACGAGTACGGAGAAAAAGCCCAGTTGCTATATACAGACACTGACAGCCTGTTATTTCAGGTGGAAACTCCGAACGCCTATGCCGATATGTGGAATAAAAAACACCTATACGACCTCTCAGAGTTTCCAAGAGACAGCCCCTATTACGACGTCGAGAACAAGAAAGTCGTGGGAAAGTTCAAAGATGAATGTAACGGAGTTGCCATAGCCCAATTCGTGGGACTGCGTCCGAAGATGTACTCGATCTTAAAATCGGGCGGTTCAGAGATCAGGAAAGCTAAAGGCGTTCAGAGAGCAGTTGTGAAGAAGGATCTGCATCACGAGCTATACAAGGAGTGCCTGTTCGAACGAGAAGAGATGCGGCACACACAAGTCGTGATTCGAAGCCACGACCACCAGATCGGAGTGTACGAGCAGAATAAGATCAGCCTCTCTCCATTAGACACAAAAAAGTGGATAGAGGCCGATGGGATAACAACGCTGGCATACGGGCACTACAAAATCAACGACGGTTGAGTATTCTATCGGGGGGTAGCTCAGTGCCCATAGGCACCAGAAGCAGCTCCTCACGGACAAAACCGCGGCCAGGCCCATCAACTAGATGGTATAAAGCCGGTTGCTCAGCCTGCCGAACAACATCCAAAATAGCGTGGATGGTGAGCGACCAGTTAGGATCGGTGGCACGTTTGCTTCCACCTTCGAGCTCGCCGGGAGCGTACAAATATCGGACGAGAACGTCGTGCCCGAGAACAGGCTCATCCAAGCCCCACAAACGAGTTTTCATTTGTGAATGAGAGGGCTTCTGTGTCACTTTAGCAGCTTTCATCGCTTCAACCGGCTTCATGTCGAGCAAGCGCGTCGGCTCATCGTTTAGTGCAGCTACAACTTCGGGCAATCGTCGAACCCATTCCACTGACCGTTCGGATGACCCCCTTGCATCCAGGAGCAATTCCTGAGCGTATTGAGCACCGAAGAGTCGCTCAGCTAGAGTACGGTTAAAGCGTTCAACGATGCCCTGTTGGCGATGATTTCCGGCCTGTCCGCGTCTTACAAGAACGTCGTGCTTCGTCAGCAATGGTGTAAAATCACCCATAAATTCGCGTCCAGGATCGACCTGAAAGAGTCGAGGCCAAGTTAATGGGCCCCTCTTATAGATCCGGCTTAAAGCGGCGGCGACTTCGGTCGCACTTTTGTTGATCAACGGTTCAGCTTCTTTGTATCGTGAGGCAACATCAACAACAGTGAGAGCGTATTTATAAGTCTTTCGACCTACTTTATCGTGAGGTAAAAACAAGAGATCGGCTTGGTGTACGGCGTTTGGTCGAGTTTCCTCGAACTTTGGACGCGGTATGCGGCGTGGAACGGGTAGATAAATCTGCCACACAGCTTGTTTCTTCAGCCAATCGCGAGCCTCGGCCTCGGAAACTTTGGCGGCCACGGCTAGTTTCTTCACCGCAGCCTTACCTCGCCAGTAACCTCTAGGGCTGTAATAGACGGCTGAAAGGTGCTTAGACATTTCAGTAATACTATATATTACAAACAGGTAAACACATACACAAATGATTTTCATTAGCGCCGCCGTCCAACACCCATCCCTAGCCTCGACTTCGCTGACATAATGGCCGATACGAGCCGGGCATCCTTCTTCTCATAATCCGGAGTTTCATCGGTGAGTGCGATCTTCGACGCGGCTGCAGCGAGGATGTCATCTGCGTGGTTACGCCCTGGGGTATCTTTATGAACTGCATAAGCCACATCGTGGTGGAGGCACGCACGGTCGAGCTGATTAACACCGTGATATCGCTGTGACAGCCGTTTGTCGAGTTTTGTGAATGGTCCACAGTAAGAGTACTTTCCCGTGTTCTGAAAAGAACCTCCCGGATTATCTTCCGAAGACATACCGGATGGAAGGCTCATATGCATCTCAGGCAGAGGAAGAGCGTTGAGGGCCCTATTCAGTAAAGAACCTCCAGTCTTTCGCACTTTAGAAGGCAAAATTTGGCTCTTCTTTGCACCGCAGACGGCACAGGTTCCCTTCTTGGCTGGCCGACCGTTTCGTAACTCGACGATTGTTTCATTTGAAGTCTCAGTATGTTTCTTACATCGTAGGCAATACATTGTGTTCGTTGAATACAATCATAACTCGTTGTCTCTATATGGAAATAACAAATTTCGATCTCGAAGCCGACGATGGGAAAAAACACCACCATTGGTTGTTGCCATCAAGCATACGATGCATAATCTGTGGGCCTAGCGGATGTGGAAAAACAAACCTACTACTCAACCTCCTTCTGAAGAAGGGGTACCTACGTTTTGACCGGCTCTATCTTTACTCAAAGTCTCTGGGACAGGAAAAATATCAGTTTCTTCGGGACTGGATAACAGAACTCGAAAAAGTTGCCGGTAAGGAAGTGGCTTCCTTTCACTCTTGCTCAGATGAAATAGTTCCAGTTGAATCATTAAATAAGAATGCCAGAAGCCTTCTAGTGTTCGATGACGTCATGCTTGAAAAACAGTCGCCCATTGAAAGGTATTTCACTATGGGTCGACACGGTGGCGCGGACTGCTTCTACTTAACGCAGAATTATTTTCGAATTCCGAAGCAAGCGATCCGTGACAATGCTAATCTTATCGTCCTCTTCAACCAAGACAGCAAAAATTTGCGAGCCATTCACGATACGTTCGTGGGCGGCGACATGTCTTTCGATGAATTCCGTACGTTCTTCAGCGAGTGCGCTGCCCAACCATATGGATTCGCAGTCATAGATTTGACGTCCAAGGTGTACGATGGAAAATATCGTTGCGGGTTCGATCGCTTCTATAAGCCCAAGGCAAGTATTTAAAGACACGATATAGGCAACATATAGCCGACATACAACCACGATGTGGACAAAAGTTATCGTTACTGATTGATTGAATGTGTAAAAAAAAATACCTTAGCGTGACAGTTGTGACGATATTATCAGTCACATTGTGAAACTTGTCACACTTGAGAACTTACAAGATATAGTCGACATACAACCACGATGTGGACAAAGGTTTCGTCTAAACAGGAGCGAGACGCGTTAACTCAGGATTACTTAGCTCGTAGAAATCGATTGAGACAGCGTTTCGTGGATGAGAAGCTCGGTGAAGCCAACCTTCAGTACGATGCGGCAAAGCTTTTCAAACCAATCGCCACAGCCACGGCTGAATCACAGGCGGCTACGTCTAAGGAGTTGCAGAAAGTTACCAGCGCTTTACAGGATTTGCCAGCACAGATTTCAGAGTCTGCTAATTATAACCCGATAGCAGCGTTGTTCGGTGATTCCGTGGGAGCAGTTGCTCCAACGGCCGCTCCAGCCCTTCCAGCGCTTCCAACATCCCGAATTCCCCCCGCATTGTTAGTAGATCCAAACAAATATCTCAACGTCGCGGCAATCACACGGCATGGGTTTAAACCTCCGAGCGAGCTCGATTTAGCCGACATTGCAGGTGCTGAAAAGATAATCGGTGAGGTAAATCACTATAATCGCCACACCCTGGGCAAAGAGAAAAGGAAAGCCAATAAGCAAGGAGACGAAGAAAAGGTAGATGAGGTGACTGCAGATATCGAAGCCCTAAGGGAATATAAAAAGCGAATCCATACACTGCTAGCGGGCCACAGCCTCATCAAAAAGGGAAAGGGTTTCAGTGTCCCAGCCGTTCCTCTTAAATTACAAGGTAACGCCTTGGGTGAGCTCTCCGTTGACCCCGTCGCGCTGTCTGCTGGTAGACTGAGAGTGTTTAAAGGTGGCAGCCTTGTTCTCGAATCTCCGGCCGATGAGTCGTTGTTCAGCCTGTTAACGAAACGATTCGTTAAGACTAAGCAATACTCTCCTCAAGCAATCGAGACTTTTAAAAAGCTCGTACAGATGTCTGGTCTGCCTATTCATGGCCGGAAAAGTAAAAAGTTCCAGCTGATTCGTGGCGGCGCGGTGCAATTTTATAATGACCCAAACGCCCTGGTAGAGAGGTTGCAGCTTTTGGTGGCCTCTAAGGCCGCGGGAAATACTGGTCTCGGCAACGAAATCTCCGCCATTCTTGATGAGTTACTGCGTTCCGGTGCGATCTCCAAAGAGCTGGCACTCGAATTGAATAGAAACATGCTCATAAAATAGAAATAGAAAACAAAATTCATGGCTCAGATGGAACGCTCGGAGAAACTACTCGAAGAAATTCGAGAACTTTTGCAGCCTAAGGAGAATTTTAGCATAGTTGTTTCCTCAGATACAACAGGGTGGACCACGGCTTTCTCACCACCGCTGTACCTGGATCCAAAAAGACGCTTTGAGCTTGCTTTGGTCAATCTTGAAACTTATAATTCGATTCCGAACATTGACAGTTCAAATAACAAGTTCGTCTACAGCACCGACAATGGTGTGACGTGGAAGACGATCATTTTGCCCGACGGAAGCTACGAGATCGCACAGATTAATGATGAAATCGGTAGGCAGTTAGAAAAGCAAAATTCTCCGACGGGTGTGGCACCACTCGGCTTTAATTCTCCTATTACCATAGGAGCTAACGCATCTACCCTACGCGCCTTCATAAAAATTACGAATGCCCTATATAAGGTAAATATGGCTCAATCTACCATCAGGCAAATGCTCGGTTTTAACCCTCAGAGGCTTGGTAGTGGTTATAAAGAGGGAGAAAATCCAGTCGATATTCTCCGCGTGGACACAATCCTGGTAAATTGTGACATTATCTCTGGATCGTATCGAAATGGTAGCCAGCTGCCAGTAATCTACAGTTTTTTCCCGGATGTGTCGCCCGGCTACAAGGTAATCGAGTCTCCGAAAAATCTGGTGTACCTACCAGTTGCACCGGCTGGTAACGTACAGGGCATTCGTGTGTGGCTGACCGACCAGAATGGTGAACAATTAAACCTCCGCGGTGAGACAGTAACTATAAGGTTTCACATCCGCAGTGCGTAAATGTTCACACTTAAATATTCTAATGTTGGTTCTTGGAATTAAAAAGCGGCGTCGTGTCGTGGGTGGTGGACTTTTCGACTGGATACCCAAAATCGCGGGTTTCCTTGGCCGTGCAGGCTCCTTCATTTCGGCGAATAGAGGCACAATCACAAACGTTGCCAAGGCGGTTGGTAATGTCGCGAAAGCCGGCGCCACAACAGCATCTGCCGTCAGGCAAATTGTTGATGCCGTGAAAGCGAGACGCGCTGCAGCCGTAAATGAAGCTCATTTACGAAATGAAAATTCAGCTGCCGCGCCCGTTGTCCCCGCACCTTTGGAGAAGGCGCTCAGCGACAAGAGCATCGAATACTTAAAACAACTGGCTGTGAGTCCGCCACCCGTTGTTCCGGCAATGGCTGACATAAACAGCCGTATTGCTGGATCCGGTTTCAAAACTATAAAGCCGAGTCGCGGCGGCAAGGGTCTGTTTCTCGCAAAATGAAATAAAAAAATTCCGACTAATTCATAAAACGCAAAAAATGCTTTACCCGCCACACATGAATTTCATTTACAGCATGATTAATAATTGAAGCTTGAACTTTTTTACTTATAATAATGGCGGCATTTGACGTGCCGAGTGAAATGTTGGACATCGCTTCGGCGGTACCCGATGATAATAGCATCGAATCGTTTGAATACCGCGAGTATGAATCACAAAACCCTGCGGCTATTAACAATGGCCAGGCCATACAGATAGACATCCAGAACCAAGACATTTTCACGCAGCCTTCTAAGAGTTACCTTCTTGTGGAGGGCAGGATTACATCAACTGGCGCGGGTTACAACGCAGACTCGTTGGTGTCATTCATCAACAATGCTATCCCGTACATGTTTTCTCAAATTCGATACCTGGCTAACAATACCGAGATAGAGAATGTCATGTCACCTGGGCAAGCCACGACGATGAAAGGCATGCTGGTATACGGCGATGATTTTTCCAAAGGCGAAGGTTTAAACATGTGTTGGCAGAAGGACACGAGTGCGGCGGCGGCGGCCGCGAATATCGGCTTCGAGGCCCGTCGACTGATGATCATTGGAAAACCCGTCCCCATCGGCACATTTTCATTCATCGTTCCCTTAAGACATCTATTCGGTTTTTGCGATGATTATCACAAGGTCGTATACGGGATCAAACACTCTTTACTGCTGAGCCGGCAGGGGGATGCAGACGCGATCTTCAAGGAAGCCGCCGCGGCCAATGGCCAGATCGCGCTGACTAAACTCTCCTGGTTCATGCCGCATATAATACCCGCTTTGGAGTATAAAAGCGTGCTTATGAAGCAGATTGAAGCCAAGGTTAAGGTACCTGTAGCATTCCGCGCCATGCAATGCGACAACATTGCGGTGCCACGAGCGACGACTTTTTCCTGGCGTTTGAGCGTTAAGTCGGGCACGGAAAAGCCACGCTGGATTCTTGTTGCTTTTCAGACTGGAAAGAATGCACATCAAGGCCAGAATCCGGCACTGTTTGACCATGTGCAGGTTCGCAACATTTTCGCTATGCTCAACAGCGATCGCTACCCGGTGGTTGACATGAATCTCGACTTCACCAAGAGGACAACCTCTCGCGCTTACAAGGCCCTACGTGACTTCAAGGAAGAATATTGCGGTATAGACGCGCGTGAATCGTCATGCCAACCGACACCAATCGAATTTGTAGATTTGTTTCCGATCTTCGTCCTGGACGTGCGCAGGCAATCCGAACGACTTAAAACCTCTGTACAGGACATACAAATCAAGGTCGACTTTAACGAAGGGGTACCAAATAATACGACAGCATATGCCGTCCTGATCAGCGACCGACTCCTGAATTTTGAATCGGATGGCAGCAAATTCAACGTCGTCTACTAGAAATCGGTTTTTCACATTTAGATACAAGGCCCTCTTTTAGATATATTTTTTCCAAAAATGAAAACTGAATACGTTGCGTTCGGCCTTTCACTGACCGAAGGGCAAAAGCAAACATTAGCTAGAGCTGCGCGTGCCGGCACTGGCGCCACGATCCGGCTCACTCATGGCCAGCTTCGCGGAGACGACAAGCTCGCGCTGACAAAAGTTCAAGCCGCCCGAATAGTGAAGAAGATTTCGGAAGGCGTTGGTATGGAGCTGAGATTCACCAAAACACAATTGAAAAAGATGACAAAATCGGGCGGCTTTCTTCCGCTGCTGGCTCTCCTCCCACTGATTTTTGGTGGCTTAGGCGCGGTGGGTGCCGCGGCTGGAGGGGCCGCCGAGGTGGCAAAGGCCGTGCACAACAAACAGGCCAGCGATGCAGAGGCTCTGCGCAAGAAACAGGCCAGCGATGCGGCCCAAGCCGAGAAAAAACGGATCGACGACGCGGCTTTAGCAGAGGCCGCGCGTCACAATCGCGAACTCGAAGCTCAGGTCCGCGGGACCGGTTTATATCTCGGGCGCCAGACTTATGGTGGTTGCTGTTCAATGTGTAAAGGATCCGGCCTGTACATCGGACAAAAAAACTAAAACCGCTGAGCAACTTTGACATAGAGAAAGTTGCCAGAGCGCTGCCGCATTTCCGCGGTGTTTTCATGCGAGATGGTCTGCCCGCCGTGGCTCGTGAGAAGGAGTGTGGAGTTGTTAATCTGGATTCCGGTTCTGGTGATGGTACTCACTGGGTCGCCTATTGGATAGATGGACCAAAAGCCGTCTATTTTGACAGTTATGGGCTGGATCCGCCTCTCGAAATTTCTAGATATTTAAAAAATCCTATAAGAACACAAACATTTCAGCTACAGGGGCCAGATGATGTGGTATGTGGTCATCTCTGCCTAGCCGTGCTAATAGAGCTCGCTGCTGGAAAGAATTTTGAAGATATCGTGCTTGACTTATGTTAGACTTCCGTCACCTTTTTGTATATAAAAAATGCCGGTTGATAAATTTGGAAGAGACGGTGGAGGTGGGGTGGGAGGGGGGCAGATAAGCGCCGCTGGGCTCGTCCACAAAGCGGGTGATACCATGATGGGAATTCTGTCGGCTGGAGGTTTTCGACTGACAAACGTGGGAACGCCCACGATGGAAACAGACGCCGCGACAAAGGCTTATGCAGACATCATAGATCAGGACAACTTACAAATCACCGGTGGAACGATGTCTGGTGTTCTAAAAATGGGTGGCCACAAAGTTACTGGGCTGCCCACAGACACAGCAACGTCCGATAGCGACGCTGCGAGTTGGGCACAAGTGGTACGATACGCGGACCAGAAGGCGACCGCAGCCGAAAATCATGCAGACCAAAAACTTATCGATGCCAGGCAGTACACGGACGAGAAGAATGCGGGGCTGAGAGATTCCGTTAGGCAGTATGCAGATGACAAGGACCTTATTGTTAAAAGTTATGTTAACGAGCAAGATGTTATCGTCAGGAATGCGTGCGTGCTCAAATCCGGCGGCGTAATGACTGGAAGTTTAGTTATGGGCGGCCACCGAGTTACTGGGCTCCCAACAGAAATTTCAGGATCCGATAGCGACGCAGCGAGTTGGAAACAAGTGTCAACGGCGGTCGCTGGCGCTCTAGTAAAACTCGATAGAGTACCAACGGAGTCGTTGCATGTGGTGAATAAGCGGTATGTAGATTCCCGCGACGCTTCTTACAGACAGTACGTGGATGAGAAGGTCACCACCGCTAGAAGATATGTGGACGAGAAGCATGCTATCGTAAGAGGCGGGCATGTGCTCAAAACCGGCGATTCTATGACTGGTGATTTGACCATGGGTGGCAAAAGAGTGACTGGGCTGCCAACAGAAATTCCAGGATCCGATAGCGACGCCGCGAGTTTGAAACAGGTGACGCAGCTGATCAGCAGCGCCACTATGAATAATGATACGGCGCCGGCGGGACCAAAGTACTTGACTAACAAACGGTATGTGGACGCGAAAAACGCTGAGATTGGAGCTTCAGTTAGACTCTATGCGGACCAGAAAGCTGAAGCTGCTAAGACGTACGCCAACGAGCAAGATGTTATCGTTAGGAGCGCATGCGTGCTTAAAGCTGGTGATGCAATGACTGGTGATTTAATCATGGGCGGTAAAAGAGTTACTGGGCTCCCTACGGGCGCAGCAACGTCCGAAAGCGACGCGACGAGTATGGCACAAGTATCGAAGCTGATCGCCGACAACATGACAAAGAGTGATAGAGTACCAACAGAACCGTTGCATGTGACAAATAAACGATACGTTGACGTGAAAAACGCTGAGATTGGAGCTTCCGTTAGACTCTATGCGGACCAGAAAGCTGAAGCTGCTAAGAGGTACGCCAACGAGCAAGATGTTATCGTCAGGAACGTGTGCGTGCTCAAAAGCGGCGATTCTATGACTGGTGATTTGGCCATGGGTGGCAAAAGAGTGACTGGGCTCCCAACAGAAATTCCAGGATCCGATAGCGACGCAGCGAGTTTAAAACAAGTGGCGCAGCTGATCACTGATGCCACTACGGATAATGGTACGCTGCCCGCGGGACCATGGTACCTGACCAACAAGCAGTATGTAGACAGAGAGATAGCTAATGAAAGGCAATACGTGACGAGCATCAAGATTCTCAACTACAGCGGCCACATTCCGCCCCTATCCAGAAACGTTTCCGAAACGGGTTTTATTGCCTCAGCCAACGAATCTTTACCCACTAACCCGCCTCATATGGCATTCAACTCGGGTGTGAGAGGTGAGTGGAAGACGGCGTCCACATCGAGAGCCGGTATTTTGGATGGTGGGACTTGGTTACAGATTGAATGCCCGACGCCTGTGAAAGTATGGAAGGTTAGTCTGGCTGGGGGATCTAGTCCTACTGCACCACGTATCACGTCCTGGGAGATTTATGGGACTCCACCCACCGATTCGATGAGATTCAATGCTCTCATTTCCTCCACTGCCACTTTGACTAATTCTGCACAAGAGTTCACCTTCACTGATGACAGAGTATACAAAAAATTCAGGCTGATGGTCTTGGCCACCAGCCCACCACAACCTACTTTTGGAATATCCTACTTCCAGATCTATACATATTTTAAACACGAGGGACAGTCAGTAGTATAGAAAAAATATGACTGACGCGCACTACAAGATTCGGGGGTATCTCCGTCAACACGGAGAAATAGACATGTGCAAATACAGCATAGACAGTCTAGGTGGTGTAGGCCACTGGGGGTACGACATCCCGAAGCCCACCGCAGAGCTATTGACCGCGGTGCCTCAACAGCACATCGACTTCGTGTCTGACGATTACCACAACCGCGATATCTATACGGCGGCCGGAACGGTAACCACGAGTGCGTGGCAAACTCTTCCATTGACCGCTGCGCGTTTTCCGTGTATAAGTTTGCAAACCACCAATGAGGGGGTTTCGTTAGAGTGCGGGTTCTGGAAGCTTACAGTCTTTGGTGTTTGCGGTGGTGATGCAACAGTTCGCGTTATAGCACCGGCAGCTGCTGGGGGTAGCATCGATCGTACAGTTGACATTCAAAGTGGACAATTTGATGCATCTAGGGCAATATTCGTTCCAGGACAAACGAGTTTCCGAATTGAAGGCAAAAAGAGAGGCGTTGAAAGTACTTCATCTATCGACTTAAACGTAACTTTACTAATAGAGCAACTATAAAAAACAATGGCTTTGTATCCAACGCTTACGGAGCCGACAATTTCGTCAGACACGAAGTCGCAGAATTTTCGTCTGCAGAAGATCGGTGAAGTAGAAGCATTCCTGAGATCTGAGGCGATAAGTCGAGGACAACTGTGCAAAAAGTATAAGAGGGTTGTAGATGTGGCTAATGGGGCCTCGGCCGGCCTTGCTATAGTTAGTCTTGGAACTGGGGTGGGTGGGGCAGCTATGTTGGCCACTGGTATTGGTTTTATTCCTGGTATTGTTCTGGAGAGTTTGGCCATAGCGACGAGTTTTCTGGATATCATTGGAAATGTTGTAAGTAGAAGTTTCGTTGCTAAAGCTTCAAAACACGACGAAATTTGTATTTTGGCGGAAAGTAAGCTAAACACAGTTCATGACCATATTTCTCGGGCGTTAGAAGACACAGCTATAAGCGACGATGAATATAAACTTATTCTGGGAGAGGAGGAAAAATATAGAACGATGAAACGTGATATACAAAGCAAGAGCGGAAAAAAAGAGTTGCCGAGTCAAAGCAAAGACGACATGGTGGCGGAACTAATAAAGAAACTAACCAGCACTGGGACTTGTCCGCGAACCTCAAAATAAAAGTTTTCATCGTAGGTGGTTGGAGTAGTGAGTCCGTTATTCCTAGCGCACCACCACCGTACGATTAGTGGGCTATAATTTTTACTGGCACACTCCAATGGTTTGGGCCGGCCTCGTGGGAGGGTCTCGGCCGGCAGCAAACGACACTCTTGCGGTTTGATGTGTTAGGGCAATCCACGATCCTTATTTTTTGGCTTTGGCCGAATTGGCTTAGAGACGGTCTTTATATCAAAGGACTTTCTATTGAGCCTGATTTCAAAGACTCACTTAACACCACGATTCAAAAGACTTCTAAGCCATGATAGCCATAGGCGCTGCTTGGAAACCAATCTTTGATAAGGGTCTGTGGGCCCTGTCCCGAAGCCGCTCAGTGTGACGCTGTGACACTTGTGACCATATTATCAGTCACAACTATGAAAATGGTCACACTCGATGACTTCTAAGCTATAAGCGTTCGTGGGCCCTCAGGAGGCCCTGGAAGTCGGCCTGCTATAATTGTCCGTGGGTTTCAGGACCCCCTGGAAGCCTAGATGGTATAGATCGGCATCCTCTTAATTCGGTGAGATAATGGAGTGGTGGGGACAAAAAATTGTGGGGGTGGCGACCATCCCCTGACAAATTTGATAGAATAGTGAGGTGCTGCGCCAAAGCCCGTAATGTACATCTACTCTCGTTAATTCTAAACGAACGCGTGAAATTTAACGAAATGAAAGAAGAAATCAGAAAATCGAGAAATAGCGGAGAAACTATAGCCGAGTCGTTGAAGGACGCGTTTGCGAAATCGAAGGAAAACGTAGAACGTGAAACGTAAAACATAAACGTAAACGTAGAACGTAAAACGTGTGTAAAATCACGTTCGTTATCGCGTTTCATTTCAATGTTTTAACGCGTGTTCCAAAAACGCTTTAAAACATTATACCACCTATTTAAAAAATGTCATTTCTAAAGATTAACGATCCCACCAAAAGAGACTTTATCGTCGAAGAGTTTCTCAAGACGAAGAAAAGAATTCAACGAGATTATTTATCCGAGAAACTAGGCGATATAGGATTGCAGCGAGATTTGGTAAAGTTGTACAAGCCGATCGTGGACTCGCAATCGACCATATCGAAAGAACAAAACGCTTTGTTATCGACTATTAAGGAAAACTCAGCAGCCACGTCTAACGCTCTAAACGCGCTTCCCGCATCGATATCGTCGTCGTTAAAAGCCATACAGCTTCCACAGTATCCCTCGATAGAGGCTTACGAGGATCCAGTAGAAGACGTTAGAATGTTAGAATTAGGAGACGTGGCAACGAAATACTTGTCCCAATACGCCTCTAATAAAAGTCTACCGATACGACGTTCGGTCTAAATTCAAAAAAAGACGGGAAATTTTATATCGGAGACACACGTGTATCGTTCCAGAACGACGATATAATAGTCGGAGAGAAGACTTATACAGGTACTCCAGGACTTTGGGAGCTAGTGACTATGGCTAAACCGAACAGTTCGATTTACGACGACAACGATATGTCCGATTACGTCGAGATTCTAGACGCGACGAATGCGATGAGGCAACCTAACAATCCGAGTAAACCAAAATCGTCTAGAAGCGAAAAGTACAAAAACATCATTAAACCGATATGGGAAATGAAGTCTGGAAAACAGACGCCGAAGACGGGTAAAGGAGTCGTCGTAATTCCGCAAGATCCGAATGCTTTAGTAGAAATGTTGAGTCTACGATTCGCTAGCTACGACGCGGGTAATACGGGAGTGAGAAACGAGATCGTTGGTATATGCGATGAACTATTACAACAAAAAGAGATCGGTAAAGAACAGTATAAAAACTTAATGTCGCGATTATAAAAAACTTTGAAGAGTTACGGTCGTGTGATTCTGTAACTCGCTTTAGTTACAGAATATCGTTTACATAAGTGTCGTTGTCGTATACATCTCCCATATTTCATCGTTTATACGCTCATGAAACGCAACCTTCGCCGTGAAATACCTCTTTTCCAAGCTATTGAGCTTGTTCTTAAGGTCGTGAATGATCGACTCGAATTCATTAGCAACGATCTTTTTGGTAAGCTCATCCGAGTCGTAATCCGAGATCTCTTCAGTATTATTCTCCGCGTTAGAGACTACTTTAATGTAGTGGCAATCGCTACACTCACTGTCGCTACACTCGCTGTCGCTATACTCGCTGTCGCTACACTCGCTGTCGCTATACTCGCTGTCGCTATACTCACTACATTCTGAAGCGTCTCCGACTAGGTCGAAAACGTCGGTTATGAATTCACTACAAGCGTCTTTCACTTCAGAAATAAAAAGGGATATAATCTTTGCGTTATTAGAAGCCATAGTTAAAAATGAGCCGGCCGATTTTTCAACATATTCTTCGTAGGAATCCATTTTATATTCTCGTGTTGTTTTTATATTAACGGGAGAATATAAATAAACATTCATAATTCTAACATCGAACAATCCAGTTCTGGATATAAAAACTTAATGTTGCAATTATAAAATGCTCGTCGTCGCTAATAGAAGAATTAAGAGAAAACACGTTATAGGAGGAGCGGGAATAATGGATACTATTACGGGAGTGTTCAAGAAGCTCTTTACATCTGGCGTTGCTAACCGAGTCGCATCGTCCGCTCTTAACGCGGGTAAAGACGCCGCGAGAGAGTTGGCTAAAAAGGCGCTAGAAGTTGGAAAGAATACCACCGTAGAGGTTGGTAAGCGATTGATGGATAAAGCCGCGGCTAAACTCTTAGCTTCCTCAGCACTATCGCCTCACGTAGTCGAAAACCAAAAGGTCGAAACGATACCAGCGCTTACGCAATCGAATGCGGCTATCTTAGCACGGCTAATCGATAACGATGTAGGAACTACTGATATTAATAAGATACTAGCCGGTCACGGACTTTCTTCGAATGCCGTGTCCATTCGAGATCTCGTACGTGGTCTCAACAAAAACGGAGCGGGATTGAAACTCGCGTGAGTTTAAATAAATAATCTTTAGTAATTAAAATGCAGTCAAATATTCTAAACTTTACGGCACCCACAGAGGTCGATGAAGGAATCGAAAAATACGAATGGCATGAATACGAACCGGCAGCGAGAACGAGTTTTAACACACCCGGCGAGATTCGCATAAATATCGAAACCCAAGATCTATTTTGCCATCCCGCCGAATCTTACCTGCTATTCGAAGGTAGGTTGGTTAAAGGAGATGGAATGAATACGGCGTACGCTAATGGAGACGCCGCAGCCCTCGCGAATAATGGACTCTTGCATCTTTTCAGCCAAATCGCGTATTCCCTATCGAATCAAGATATCGAAACAGTATTTCACCCAGGACAAGCAACTACGATGTTGGGTTTGCTGAAATATCCGGACGACTTCGCCAAAGCGCAAGGTCTTAATCAATTATGGTGTAAAGATACTGATGCAACCGCGGTTATAGCGGATAACGCGGGTTTCGCGATCAGACAGGCGTATCTTATTCGAAAACCAACGACTAGGGGAACGTTTAGTTTCGTCGTGCCCCTCAAACATATTTTCGGATTCTGCGAGGATTACGATAAAATAGTATACGGTTTTAAGCACACGCTAACGATGGTTCGCAAATCGGACGACGACGCTATTTTTAGACACGCTACCGCGGATGCTGGAAAAGTCGACGTCGTGAAAATCTCGTGGTTTATGCCGCACGTTACTCCCGCAGATATGGAGAAGATGCAATTGTACAAAACTATCGAATCGAAAGCATCGGTACCCGTTGCGTATCGAGCTCGTCAATGCGACACTATATCAGTTCCTCAATCGACTACTTTTAGTTGGCGTCTTAGCGTTAAGACGGCTCCTGAAAAACCTAGGTGGATAGTCCTCGGATTTCAAACCGCTCGAAGCGACGGCAACCAAGAACATAACCCATCGATTTTCGATCATTGCAACCTCAAAAACATGTACGTGATGATGAATCAAGAGAGATATCCGGCGGTCGACTACGATCTATCGTTTCCCAACCAGAAATTTTCGAGAGCTTATAGAGACGCGGCGTCGTTCAGCGAAAAGTTCTACGGAATGGATCCGTTGATTACGCAAAGCCGATTATAAAGAGCTATATCCGCTCATAGTTTTCGATGTTAGTAAACAATCGGAAAGACTGAAATCGTCGGTCGTCGATATCCAAATCAAAGCTACTTTTAGCGCCGCAGTCCCAGCCGATACGCAAGGTTACGCGGTTATAATTTCGGATAAGTTGCTAAACTTTCAGTCAGATGGACAGAAAATGAGCGTGGTGTATTAATCGTCTGTATGAAAAATGTATTTCATGTTTAAAGACAATCTTGTAATATATAAAATGAAACTGCCAGAATTACACAAGTTAGCGAAAGAGAATAAGATTAAAAGCGCCACTCATCTCAACAAACCGGAATTGGTAGAGCTGCTGATCGAGAAAGGATTGATTCCCGCGGACAACTCCCTGTTAGGTAAACCGAAATTAACGAGAAAAGAATATCTAAAAGAATATCAAAAAGAATATTGGAAAGATCGTCGAAAAGAATATAATGACGATGGTAGATACGATAGATTGAAAGGTATCAGAAACAACCCGAAACGAGTCGTTATTTTTGACTTGGAAACGGGTGAGACCATCGAGTATTCGTCGATTCACAAAGCGGCTAAAGCTCATAGAGAAAACGCCCGTTTAATATTGTATTATAACGGAAAAGTATACAGAAACAGATACGAAATTACGGTGTACGACGGAATCTGTGAGATCGATAAAGAGACTTCGAGAGCATACGATGAAACAATCGATGCAGTTGCACACCCAAGCGAAGAGTCTTCTCAATGATAAGATTTCTACATTTTTAGAAACCTATCGTTTGTATACACGCGATAGGTTTCTACAGTTAAAATTACAGACTTAGTTTAAGGTCGCAAGAATGCCGCTGAAAAGTCTCTAGCTATTATGGGTGTGGCGATGGACGAATAAACGAATATCTCGAGGTAATCGGTACCGGTTAGAAAAACTATAGTACTACCGGTTGAATTGTTATGCGCAATTCCCGTACCCCCTCCACCCGCAATTTGCATGTGCGACACCCCGTTTTTATATAGGAAGACGTTAGCAAAAGCGGTATTACTCGCGCTACAAAATTCTATGTACGTCGTAACGATATAGTATCCGGCTTTACCAGGAGTGAAACGAGTCGGTCCTGTACTGTTATCACTACTATCGGTATTGAATCTTACACTATCGAAAGAAACTATTGTGTGAGTTGCAGCGAGTATGGCTTGTTGAGATATAGTGTAAACGCTAAACGCGGGTCCGACTGTAGATGCATCGACATATTTTTTAGTCGCTGCATCGCCGTCGCCGCTAGGATCGCGTAGACCCGTAATGTGTGCACCATGCATAAAGATGGGCTTATACACATTTATTTTAGACTGACCCGTCGACTTAACCATCTCTAAGGCGGTTTCATTATTTATTCCAAAACGAAATCCATCCGTTGATTGTAATGTAATTGGTTGGTTTAATCGACCTTCTATTTTATTCGTTGTATTTCCTAACAATATATTAAAAACTTTATTTCCAACTAAATCCTTACATCCTATCGCCCGCTTAAGGTCCCTACCGATGCTTAAGAATAGGTCGCCAGTCATGGTATCACCGGTTTTAGACACTTTTAGATTATCGTTGGACGGTACATCGGCGCGATTCGTTATCAAATCTATGGCTTGCCCCCGACTTAGAGCCTCATCCATTCCTGCTTCCGAAACGTTCGTCGTAGGTAGACCTTTTATCGCGTGACCACCCATTTTTAGATTTCCAGTCGCTGGGTTTGCTCCATCCATTCGAAGGAAACTAGCATTTACTTGACTAAGCGTAACACCACCAGCAATTATTCTTTGCGTAGATCCTGAATCTGTATGTCCGAATTTATCTACTGGCATTGTTTTTTAATAGACGATATTATTTAATATAATTCGTTTATAACTTCTTGAAATTTACAACCATTGTTGCACGTTTTCTTCAGTACATACAAACACAAATGACCGCAAAACACTTCGTTATCCGGCTGTATTCGCTCGCTGTTGTAAAACACCGGGCGCCGTAAATACTTTAATAGTTCGGTAGGAGGAGGAAGACCGTAACTATCGAAATATAACTTATCGCTACCGTTCTTTAAAAAACCGACCCAGTGAGAGCCTACCCCATTAGAATCGTCTAGGTTTAATATCCCACATTCGTTCCGTTTAGGTTTCTTCGGCAGCTCGTCTCGTAAGAACACGCCTCTAAAATTCAGAATATTCAACTTCTTCGCAGCATCCAATAATTCAAAATTCGTTAGCGGTTGATTTGGAAGAACTACGCCTTCGACATCGATGTTTTTGACAGTTGTAAAACTCATTTTAATATTCAACTAATACTCTTATTGATGAAGCGAGTAGTGTCCGTATGCTAAAGTATGTATACCATACCAATTGTAACGTTACTATCGCTAATAACCTTATTAGCAGATAGGCCCCTTGTTTGGTTATCTCTTAGGGACTGGTATGGATCTAATACCTCGTTGCTTTTATATTTTCATTTGCTCAGAGCCCCCATCAACAATTCACAACATACATCATTCAATTGTAGAGTCAATTACAAGACCTGTGCTTGTCATTATATGTATTATAACGATATAATCAATGCAAGTTATTTCACAGTTCAATAATAGATCACGCCTAAACAATCCTCTAGTCTAGACTAGACCTATCTTACCTAAGACCAGCACGTATGCATCTTAAATATTCTATATATCTAGGCAAAATATAAGCACATTAAATTACCCTCCCGTGGTAGTGCACCATTGGAGTTCCTTCTTGGCATTCGTATGACGAGTTCACCAACAATGTCCTTCGCCCGTTTATCGAAGTTTTATTTGAAGAGTTATCTCCCGATCTCCTCGTCCGTACTCAGAACAACACAGGTATGTGCCGGTCTGATATTTCCACGTAGAATTCTTTCTGGATGTTCCCAGAAAGCCAACGTTCGATCAAGTATTTTTAGTCTCTTTATTTCGAAACTACTTGTCGATCCGAAGTTCAATCGTTCGTATCAGTAGCTCGTAGTTATACACGTATCGAACTGTAACTTGAAGACGCTATGCTCGCATCTTCACTCGCAACTTCAGTTTTTAATCGTTCGATACTAACTTTGTTAAATGTCGACCGATTTCGATCCCAAGTTCACCGTATCGTAGAATGTACTCTGTTCTACACGACTAACGTGAACATTTGACGATTTCTATCACCAATGTTTGCCTCTTCCTGAGTCAAACGTCGTAGCTTCACCACGACCAACTATCGCCATCAGCGGCGAATAACCGACTCCCCTCTGCCACGTCACCAAGCAGACGATCGACGTTGAGTTAACCAGTAATTTCGTATTGACCAATGGAATCTTGGCATCTTGCGGTTGACAACTCTCAAACCCTCTAACTTGTCCCCTAACTCTATATTATTAATTATCCTTATCGTACTGGTCTTACGTGCTGGTTAATTAATTAAATAATTAATACCAATCATTAACTATGATAAATCATTTGTATCATACACACAAATCATATAGCGCTATTCTATACATTCAGTGTATTTGGGTGATGAAAGGGACATCCGCTACAACTAAACCCCTTCACTAGAATATTTACCCTAAATTTCTTAATCTATGTCCTTAACCATCACACAAATCACTTATCTATATCAACTGTTATATATAATCATTTATATCTTATACTAACTCCATTACTAAGTATCGGCCTTAACCAACTAACCTCTTATACTACACATTCAAACAAACTACTCCTCTAACATCTATTTCTTTATATTACATTAAGTCACATCTAACTTTACTTATTTACATACTCTCTAATTTGTCTTCTCAACCTATTCTTGACCTCTGCTAAGGTAATCAGCTACCACATTTTCACTTCCTCTAATTTACCTGACTTTAAAATTATAATTCTGCAGTGCTAAGTGCCAGCGCATTACCCTGGCATTCCTGATACTACCAGTTTTAAGGTACTGTAGTCCGCAGTGATCAGTCTCCATCAAGAATTCTTTACCATAAAGGTAGCGGTTAATTTTTTTTTGAATTCCCCAAATCATTGCCAAACATTCTCTTTCTTCGACTGAATATTTTCTTTCCCTGTCACACAATTTTCTACTTGCATATGCCACGGGATGAAGTGTTCCTTCATAATCTTGCATTAGAACACATCTTAAGGCTACATCTGATGCATCTATTCTCATACTCCTAATTGACATTTCTGATGTGAGATAAAATGTAAATACTTCACATCTTGCTTATATTAAATGACAAAAGCTTGAAGTAACTAACTTTAACCTCTAAGCTCTTGTTCTCAACATCTATTTTCTTAATAACCCTTCTTAATAGAAAACTTCTAGTTAAATACTTCAACTATCTACATACACCCAAACTTTTCTTAACCCGTGTTAAATCTCACTTATAACACTTCTCTCAGTACCATCTTTCACTCATGTGATATCGTGGCACGCCTTTCTGGCGTTCCAACTTACCACCTCTCCTCCAACTTGGAAAGTCACTATCTTCCGACTCATCATCACTGGAGTTTCTATGACTCCTCCAGTGAACATCTTCCAATGGCACAGTCTTCCATCTACCTGACTGTTTATTTCTCTCATTACCTCCTCCACAACTTCTATTTCTCTCCCAATTCATTTCTCTCTTGTCCTGAAACCACCTTCTTCTAGTCCATGGTTCACTTTTCGACTTATCTTTTGGACAAGATCTCTGTGAGTTACTCTGAATTTTCTCCCTTGACCTCTTCCAGTTAAGATTCTCCCCTTCAAATGGAACCTGATTATCATGTGAAGATCTAATCACTCGATTATTCTTCCAATCGGTTCTATTTTTAGTCTCATAGCGCCGCCCATAATTTCTATGTGTCCTTCTATCTATATTTCCAAATGGTTTGAGATCTCTCTTCACATTACTATATAAATCTGGGACACCTCTCACTTTCCCACTTACTCCTTCATTGTATTTCCTATACCACATATCTTTCTTTACTATGAAAGATGGATTACCTCTGTATGGTTTCTCTTCCGTGTTTTCTTGTGAACCATCAGTTAATTTCCAATATTTGTCTTGGATTTCATCCGTCTTCTGCATATCTATTGGTTCTTCCGTTCTCACTTTAAGATCTGGTAATATTCCACATTTCAATGATTTCTCCTTACGAGTTACATGTTCTTCCTTATTTGACCTCGTATTATACGTAGCAATTACTTCTGACTCGTCTCTGAAATCAAATATAATGCCTTCTTTCGACGTGTTCTCATTCCGCGACGCAATATATTCCGTCTCAACACGTGTTTCACTCTCAGCTGGCTCACGTGAATTTCTACAGCTGTCTATTTTTAGCGTAGTCGTCCTTGACGGAACGTTAGACGCTATCATTTCTCCTGGCGCATTTCCCGCCATGACGTCATCAGTTTGAATTGCTACACTGATTTGAATGTGCTTCGGTTCCAACAGTCCACGCTTAATATCTCTATCTTTGTATAGAACCTTAGGACTAAAGGGACTAATGATTAAGTCCGTAATTAAACCACGGATTACTAGAGCCTCAACTCTACCACTAAATTCTTTACCCGTGATCTCAATCATTGCCGTGGGATATGTTCCTTTCATTCCATTGGAAAATAGACAAATCTTCCTACGACCTGTAAATTGCTGTGGTTCTACAAACTCTTCATTAACAGCCATACAACTCGCGCCAGTGTCGAACACAGCTTCTACGGGTCTTTTATTTACTGTCACACCTTTAATTTTACTGTACCATTCCGAAGGTTGTCCTTCTACAAGACAACATGCGATTCTCTCCACTTTTTCTTCCTCCTTCTCTTCTCCATCCTCTATACATTGCATCATAGCAATTTTATGCGGTCTATCATTACGGCTCATCTCTTTGAATCTCCAATCATTCCTGAATTGGTTCCTATCTCTATTATCTCTGTATTCTTTACCCCCTAAACTGGGCTTCTTCTTGTTCCTCTTTATCTCTAAAACTCGGATAATCTTTTGCTTTAACTGGGCCAACATTTTGTTTCTCCTTATATTTCTGGTCTAACTCTCGAATAAAATTCTTCTGATTACCTTGTTTATTCATGTTTATGTTGAACCCTCTCCTCTCATCTTCTTCTCGCGCCTCTAAATAATTCTGTGCCTGGATAGTCATCTCACTAAGACTGAGTTTTCCTCTTTCTTTCAAGAATCTTCTCAACTCGTTATCGCAGGTGACATAAAATTGATCTCTTAGGATTAATGCCTCTAATCCTTCGTAACTCTCTTCCATCTCCGCCATCGTCCTCCACTGTCTCAAATATCTTTTTAATCTTTCAACGAATTGCCCAACACTTTCATCTTTCTCTTTCCTTTCCATTTTAAACATCCTTCTATATCCAGATTCTGAGAGTTTAAAACGCTGCAAAAGCTCCTGCTTAAGCTTCTCATAACTCTGCACATCTTCTGCGTTCATCCGTTCATAAACTTCTAAGGCTTTGCCTTCAAGAAATCTCGCAAGAGATAAAGACCACAAATTCTCTGGTATACTATAAGTGACACACATCCTCTCGAACCTAAGTAGGTAAGCATCGAGGCAATCTTTATCTGCATTGAATGTTGGCATCTTGAGAAATTTCACTCCATTGCATTGTTCCATGTTTCCTCTGTCTATGCCATTACTCATCCTGTCTTCTCGTTGACTATCATATTGTAGTCTACATTCTAACTCCTTAAATTTTATCTCCTTTTGAATCTCAAGCTCTCTGAGCTTCATCTGCATTTCTCTCTCTTCAGAGAGTTTCTTCATTTCTCTGTCTCTCTCGTCTGAGAGTTTCTGCATTTCTCTCTCTTCTGAGAGTTTCTGCATTTCTCTCTCTTCTGAGAGTTTCTGCATTTCTCTCTCATCTGAGAGTTTCTGCATTTCTCTCTCATCTGAGAGTTTCTGCATTTCTCTCTCATCTGAGAGTCTTTTCATTTCTCTCTCTGCTGAGAGTTTCTGCATTTCTCTCTCATCTGAGAGTCTTTTCATTTCTCTCTCTGCTGAGAGTTTCTGCATTTCTCTCTCATCTGAGAGTCTTTTCTGTTCTAGTTCTAATTCTAATCTTTTTAATGCTCTCTCTTCTGAGAGTTTACTTTGTTCAACTTCGCCCATGCGTTTTTTTTCATCGATTTCTTCCTGCCTAATTTTCTCTAATCTGTTTTCTTCTTGTCTTGCCTGGATGAATTCTCTCACCTCAGCGCCTTGATAATTCAACTCAGCTGCAATCTTCAACCATTTTTGATACTCGGCTGCGGCCATGATTGTGAGGTAGTATCTTAACTTGGCGTTATATATACTTCGTCTCACTCGCTTCTACAAATTTTTCCAGTTTGTCTATCAAACTTCAAAATTAACCTGACTCGACCTATTTTTATCCAATAGCAATTCAAGTCAACGTCAGAGGTCACCACCTGACCTTACCTCGACTAATCAAATTCCTTCTATTTGAATATGCTTACGTCACACTACAACTAACCTGCCGAAAATAGTTCCAGCAGCTACGGTCAAATCTATTATACTGGGAATTTCTATGTTTCTACCAACTGAACTAGACTCGTTATCTACAGGTAATTTATCCCTGATTATAATTAAAACGGATCCTATTTTAATCCCGTGTCGAGCCACCCAGTTTTGTAACGTTACTATCGCTAATAACCTTATTAGCAGATAGGCCCCTTGTTTGGTTATCTCTTAGGGACTGGTATGGATCTAATACCTCGTTGCTTTTATATTTTCATTTGCTCAGAGCCCCCATCAACAATTCACAACATACATCATTCAATTGTAGAGTCAATTACAAGACCTGTGCTTGTCATTATATGTATTATAACGATATAATCAATGCAAGTTATTTCACAGTTCAATAATAGATCACGCCTAAACAATCCTCTAGTCTAGACTAGACCTATCTTACCTAAGACCAGCACGTATGCATCTTAAATATTCTATATATCTAGGCAAAATATAAGCACATTAAATTACCCTCCCGTGGTAGTGCACCATTGGAGTTCCTTCTTGGCATTCGTATGACGAGTTCACCAACAATGTCCTTCGCCCGTTTATCGAAGTTTTATTTGAAGAGTTATCTCCCGATCTCCTCGTCCGTACTCAGAACAACACAGGTATGTGCCGGTCTGATATTTCCACGTAGAATTCTTTCTGGATGTTCCCAGAAAGCCAACGTTCGATCAAGTATTTTTAGTCTCTTTATTTCGAAACTACTTGTCGATCCGAAGTTCAATCGTTCGTATCAGTAGCTCGTAGTTATACACGTATCGAACTGTAACTTGAAGACGCTATGCTCGCATCTTCACTCGCAACTTCAGTTTTTAATCGTTCGATACTAACTTTGTTAAATGTCGACCGATTTCGATCCCAAGTTCACCGTATCGTAGAATGTACTCTGTTCTACACGACTAACGTGAACATTTGACGATTTCTATCACCAATGTTTGCCTCTTCCTGAGTCAAACGTCGTAGCTTCACCACGACCAACTATCGCCATCAGCGGCGAATAACCGACTCCCCTCTGCCACGTCACCAAGCAGACGATCGACGTTGAGTTAACCAGTAATTTCGTATTGACCAATGGAATCTTGGCATCTTGCGGTTGACAACTCTCAAACCCTCTAACTTGTCCCCTAACTCTATATTATTAATTATCCTTATCGTACTGGTCTTACGTGCTGGTTAATTAATTAAATAATTAATACCAATCATTAACTATGATAAATCATTTGTATCATACACACAAATCATATAGCGCTATTCTATACATTCAGTGTATTTGGGTGATGAAAGGGACATCCGCTACAACTAAACCCCTTCACTAGAATATTTACCCTAAATTTCTTAATCTATGTCCTTAACCATCACACAAATCACTTATCTATATCAACTGTTATATATAATCATTTATATCTTATACTAACTCCATTACTAAGTATCGGCCTTAACCAACTAACCTCTTATACTACACATTCAAACAAACTACTCCTCTAACATCTATTTCTTTATATTACATTAAGTCACATCTAACTTTACTTATTTACATACTCTCTAATTTGTCTTCTCAACCTATTCTTGACCTCTGCTAAGGTAATCAGCTACCACATTTTCACTTCCTCTAATTTACCTGACTTTAAAATTATAATTCTGCAGTGCTAAGTGCCAGCGCATTACCCTGGCATTCCTGATACTACCAGTTTTAAGGTACTGTAGTCCGCAGTGATCAGTCTCCATCAAGAATTCTTTACCATAAAGGTAGCGGTTAATTTTTTTTTGAATTCCCCAAATCATTGCCAAACATTCTCTTTCTTCGACTGAATATTTTCTTTCCCTGTCACACAATTTTCTACTTGCATATGCCACGGGATGAAGTGTTCCTTCATAATCTTGCATTAGAACACATCTTAAGGCTACATCTGATGCATCTATTCTCATACTCCTAATTGACATTTCTGATGTGAGATAAAATGTAAATACTTCACATCTTGCTTATATTAAATGACAAAAGCTTGAAGTAACTAACTTTAACCTCTAAGCTCTTGTTCTCAACATCTATTTTCTTAATAACCCTTCTTAATAGAAAACTTCTAGTTAAATACTTCAACTATCTACATACACCCAAACTTTTCTTAACCCGTGTTAAATCTCACTTATAACACTTCTCTCAGTACCATCTTTCACTCATGTGATATCGTGGCACGCCTTTCTGGCGTTCCAACTTACCACCTCTCCTCCAACTTGGAAAGTCACTATCTTCCGACTCATCATCACTGGAGTTTCTATGACTCCTCCAGTGAACATCTTCCAATGGCACAGTCTTCCATCTACCTGACTGTTTATTTCTCTCATTACCTCCTCCACAACTTCTATTTCTCTCCCAATTCATTTCTCTCTTGTCCTGAAACCACCTTCTTCTAGTCCATGGTTCACTTTTCGACTTATCTTTTGGACAAGATCTCTGTGAGTTACTCTGAATTTTCTCCCTTGACCTCTTCCAGTTAAGATTCTCCCCTTCAAATGGAACCTGATTATCATGTGAAGATCTAATCACTCGATTATTCTTCCAATCGGTTCTATTTTTAGTCTCATAGCGCCGCCCATAATTTCTATGTGTCCTTCTATCTATATTTCCAAATGGTTTGAGATCTCTCTTCACATTACTATATAAATCTGGGACACCTCTCACTTTCCCACTTACTCCTTCATTGTATTTCCTATACCACATATCTTTCTTTACTATGAAAGATGGATTACCTCTGTATGGTTTCTCTTCCGTGTTTTCTTGTGAACCATCAGTTAATTTCCAATATTTGTCTTGGATTTCATCCGTCTTCTGCATATCTATTGGTTCTTCCGTTCTCATTTTAAGATCTGGTAATATTCCACATTTCAATGATTTCTCCTTACGAGTTACATGTTCTTCCTTATTTGACCTCGTATTATACGTAGCAATTACTTCTGACTCGTCTCTGAAATCAAATATAATGCCTTCTTTCGACGTGTTCTCATTCCGCGACGCAATATATTCCGTCTCAACACGTGTTTCACTCTCAGCTGGCTCACGTGAATTTCTACAGCTGTCTATTTTTAGCGTAGTCGTCCTTGACGGAACGTTAGACGCTATCATTTCTCCTGGCGCATTTCCCGCCATGACGTCATCAGTTTGAATTGCTACACTGATTTGAATGTGCTTCGGTTCCAACAGTCCACGCTTAATATCTCTATCTTTGTATAGAACCTTAGGACTAAAGGGACTAATGATTAAGTCCGTAATTAAACCACGGATTACTAGAGCCTCAACTCTACCACTAAATTCTTTACCCGTGATCTCAATCATTGCCGTGGGATATGTTCCTTTCATTCCATTGGAAAATAGACAAATCTTCCTACGACCTGTAAATTGCTGTGGTTCTACAAACTCTTCATTAACAGCCATACAACTCGCGCCAGTGTCGAACACAGCTTCTACGGGTCTTTTATTTACTGTCACACCTTTAATTTTACTGTACCATTCCGAAGGTTGTCCTTCTACAAGACAACATGCGATTCTCTCCACTTTTTCTTCCTCCTTCTCTTCTCCATCCTCTATACATTGCATCATAGCAATTTTATGCGGTCTATCATTACGGCTCATCTCTTTGAATCTCCAATCATTCCTGAATTGGTTCCTATCTCTATTATCTCTGTATTCTTTACCCCCTAAACTGGGCTTCTTCTTGTTCCTCTTTATCTCTAAAACTCGGATAATCTTTTGCTTTAACTGGGCCAACATTTTGTTTCTCCTTATATTTCTGGTCTAACTCTCGAATAAAATTCTTCTGATTACCTTGTTTATTCATGTTTATGTTGAACCCTCTCCTCTCATCTTCTTCTCGCGCCTCTAAATAATTCTGTGCCTGGATAGTCATCTCACTAAGACTGAGTTTTCCTCTTTCTTTCAAGAATCTTCTCAACTCGTTATCGCAGGTGACATAAAATTGATCTCTTAGGATTAATGCCTCTAATCCTTCGTAACTCTCTTCCATCTCCGCCATCGTCCTCCACTGTCTCAAATATCTTTTTAATCTTTCAACGAATTGCCCAACACTTTCATCTTTCTCTTTCCTTTCCATTTTAAACATCCTTCTATATCCAGATTCTGAGAGTTTAAAACGCTGCAAAAGCTCCTGCTTAAGCTTCTCATAACTCTGCACATCTTCTGCGTTCATCCGTTCATAAACTTCTAAGGCTTTGCCTTCAAGAAATCTCGCAAGAGATAAAGACCACAAATTCTCTGGTATACTATAAGTGACACACATCCTCTCGAACCTAAGTAGGTAAGCATCGAGGCAATCTTTATCTGCATTGAATGTTGGCATCTTGAGAAATTTCACTCCATTGCATTGTTCCATGTTTCCTCTGTCTATGCCATTACTCATCCTGTCTTCTCGTTGACTATCATATTGTAGTCTACATTCTAACTCCTTAAATTTTATCTCCTTTTGAATCTCAAGCTCTCTGAGCTTCATCTGCATTTCTCTCTCTTCAGAGAGTTTCTTCATTTCTCTGTCTCTCTCGTCTGAGAGTTTCTGCATTTCTCTCTCTTCTGAGAGTTTCTGCATTTCTCTCTCTTCTGAGAGTTTCTGCATTTCTCTCTCATCTGAGAGTTTCTGCATTTCTCTCTCATCTGAGAGTTTCTGCATTTCTCTCTCATCTGAGAGTCTTTTCATTTCTCTCTCTGCTGAGAGTTTCTGCATTTCTCTCTCATCTGAGAGTCTTTTCATTTCTCTCTCTGCTGAGAGTTTCTGCATTTCTCTCTCATCTGAGAGTCTTTTCTGTTCTAGTTCTAATTCTAATCTTTTTAATGCTCTCTCTTCTGAGAGTTTACTTTGTTCAACTTCGCCCATGCGTTTTTTTTCATCGATTTCTTCCTGCCTAATTTTCTCTAATCTGTTTTCTTCTTGTCTTGCCTGGATGAATTCTCTCACCTCAGCGCCTTGATAATTCAACTCAGCTGCAATCTTCAACCATTTTTGATACTCGGCTACGGCCATGATTGTGAGGTAGTATCTTAACTTGGCGTTATATATACTTCGTCTCACTCGCTTCTACAAATTTTTCCAGTTTGTCTATCAAACTTCAAAATTAACCTGACTCGACCTATTTTTATCCAATAGCAATTCAAGTCAACGTCAGAGGTCACCACCTGACCTTACCTCGACTAATCAAATTCCTTCTATTTGAATATGCTTACGTCACACTACAACTAACCTGCCGAAAATAGTTCCAGCAGCTACGGTCAAATCTATTATACTGGGAATTTCTATGTTTCTACCAACTGAACTAGACTCGTTATCTACAGGTAATTTATCCCTGATTATAATTAAAACGGATCCTATTTTAATCCCGTGTCGAGCCACCCAGTTTTGTAACGTTACTATCGCTAATAACCTTATTAGCAGATAGGCCCCTTGTTTGGTTATCTCTTAGGGACTGGTATGGATCTAATACCTCGTTGCTTTTATATTTTCATTTGCTCAGAGCCCCCATCAACAATTCACAACATACATCATTCAATTGTAGAGTCAATTACAAGACCTGTGCTTGTCATTATATGTATTATAACGATATAATCAATGCAAGTTATTTCACAGTTCAATAATAGATCACGCCTAAACAATCCTCTAGTCTAGACTAGACCTATCTTACCTAAGACCAGCACGTATGCATCTTAAATATTCTATATATCTAGGCAAAATATAAGCACATTAAATTACCCTCCCGTGGTAGTGCACCATTGGAGTTCCTTCTTGGCATTCGTATGACGAGTTCACCAACAATGTCCTTCGCCCGTTTATCGAAGTTTTATTTGAAGAGTTATCTCCCGATCTCCTCGTCCGTACTCAGAACAACACAGGTATGTGCCGGTCTGATATTTCCACGTAGAATTCTTTCTGGATGTTCCCAGAAAGCCAACGTTCGATCAAGTATTTTTAGTCTCTTTATTTCGAAACTACTTGTCGATCCGAAGTTCAATCGTTCGTATCAGTAGCTCGTAGTTATACACGTATCGAACTGTAACTTGAAGACGCTATGCTCGCATCTTCACTCGCAACTTCAGTTTTTAATCGTTCGATACTAACTTTGTTAAATGTCGACCGATTTCGATCCCAAGTTCACCGTATCGTAGAATGTACTCTGTTCTACACGACTAACGTGAACATTTGACGATTTCTATCACCAATGTTTGCCTCTTCCTGAGTCAAACGTCGTAGCTTCACCACGACCAACTATCGCCATCAGCGGCGAATAACCGACTCCCCTCTGCCACGTCACCAAGCAGACGATCGACGTTGAGTTAACCAGTAATTTCGTATTGACCAATGGAATCTTGGCATCTTGCGGTTGACAACTCTCAAACCCTCTAACTTGTCCCCTAACTCTATATTATTAATTATCCTTATCGTACTGGTCTTACGTGCTGGTTAATTAATTAAATAATTAATACCAATCATTAACTATGATAAATCATTTGTATCATACACACAAATCATATAGCGCTATTCTATACATTCAGTGTATTTGGGTGATGAAAGGGACATCCGCTACAACTAAACCCCTTCACTAGAATATTTACCCTAAATTTCTTAATCTATGTCCTTAACCATCACACAAATCACTTATCTATATCAACTGTTATATATAATCATTTATATCTTATACTAACTCCATTACTAAGTATCGGCCTTAACCAACTAACCTCTTATACTACACATTCAAACAAACTACTCCTCTAACATCTATTTCTTTATATTACATTAAGTCACATCTAACTTTACTTATTTACATACTCTCTAATTTGTCTTCTCAACCTATTCTTGACCTCTGCTAAGGTAATCAGCTACCACATTTTCACTTCCTCTAATTTACCTGACTTTAAAATTATAATTCTGCAGTGCTAAGTGCCAGCGCATTACCCTGGCATTCCTGATACTACCAGTTTTAAGGTACTGTAGTCCGCAGTGATCAGTCTCCATCAAGAATTCTTTACCATAAAGGTAGCGGTTAATTTTTTTTTGAATTCCCCAAATCATTGCCAAACATTCTCTTTCTTCGACTGAATATTTTCTTTCCCTGTCACACAATTTTCTACTTGCATATGCCACGGGATGAAGTGTTCCTTCATAATCTTGCATTAGAACACATCTTAAGGCTACATCTGATGCATCTATTCTCATACTCCTAATTGACATTTCTGATGTGAGATAAAATGTAAATACTTCACATCTTGCTTATATTAAATGACAAAAGCTTGAAGTAACTAACTTTAACCTCTAAGCTCTTGTTCTCAACATCTATTTTCTTAATAACCCTTCTTAATAGAAAACTTCTAGTTAAATACTTCAACTATCTACATACACCCAAACTTTTCTTAACCCGTGTTAAATCTCACTTATAACACTTCTCTCAGTACCATCTTTCACTCATGTGATATCGTGGCACGCCTTTCTGGCGTTCCAACTTACCACCTCTCCTCCAACTTGGAAAGTCACTATCTTCCGACTCATCATCACTGGAGTTTCTATGACTCCTCCAGTGAACATCTTCCAATGGCACAGTCTTCCATCTACCTGACTGTTTATTTCTCTCATTACCTCCTCCACAACTTCTATTTCTCTCCCAATTCATTTCTCTCTTGTCCTGAAACCACCTTCTTCTAGTCCATGGTTCACTTTTCGACTTATCTTTTGGACAAGATCTCTGTGAGTTACTCTGAATTTTCTCCCTTGACCTCTTCCAGTTAAGATTCTCCCCTTCAAATGGAACCTGATTATCATGTGAAGATCTAATCACTCGATTATTCTTCCAATCGGTTCTATTTTTAGTCTCATAGCGCCGCCCATAATTTCTATGTGTCCTTCTATCTATATTTCCAAATGGTTTGAGATCTCTCTTCACATTACTATATAAATCTGGGACACCTCTCACTTTCCCACTTACTCCTTCATTGTATTTCCTATACCACATATCTTTCTTTACTATGAAAGATGGATTACCTCTGTATGGTTTCTCTTCCGTGTTTTCTTGTGAACCATCAGTTAATTTCCAATATTTGTCTTGGATTTCATCCGTCTTCTGCATATCTATTGGTTCTTCCGTTCTCACTTTAAGATCTGGTAATATTCCACATTTCAATGATTTCTCCTTACGAGTTACATGTTCTTCCTTATTTGACCTCGTATTATACGTAGCAATTACTTCTGACTCGTCTCTGAAATCAAATATAATGCCTTCTTTCGACGTGTTCTCATTCCGCGACGCAATATATTCCGTCTCAACACGTGTTTCACTCTCAGCTGGCTCACGTGAATTTCTACAGCTGTCTATTTTTAGCGTAGTCGTCCTTGACGGAACGTTAGACGCTATCATTTCTCCTGGCGCATTTCCCGCCATGACGTCATCAGTTTGAATTGCTACACTGATTTGAATGTGCTTCGGTTCCAACAGTCCACGCTTAATATCTCTATCTTTGTATAGAACCTTAGGACTAAAGGGACTAATGATTAAGTCCGTAATTAAACCACGGATTACTAGAGCCTCAACTCTACCACTAAATTCTTTACCCGTGATCTCAATCATTGCCGTGGGATATGTTCCTTTCATTCCATTGGAAAATAGACAAATCTTCCTACGACCTGTAAATTGCTGTGGTTCTACAAACTCTTCATTAACAGCCATACAACTCGCGCCAGTGTCGAACACAGCTTCTACGGGTCTTTTATTTACTGTCACACCTTTAATTTTACTGTACCATTCCGAAGGTTGTCCTTCTACAAGACAACATGCGATTCTCTCCACTTTTTCTTCCTCCTTCTCTTCTCCATCCTCTATACATTGCATCATAGCAATTTTATGCGGTCTATCATTACGGCTCATCTCTTTGAATCTCCAATCATTCCTGAATTGGTTCCTATCTCTATTATCTCTGTATTCTTTACCCCCTAAACTGGGCTTCTTCTTGTTCCTCTTTATCTCTAAAACTCGGATAATCTTTTGCTTTAACTGGGCCAACATTTTGTTTCTCCTTATATTTCTGGTCTAACTCTCGAATAAAATTCTTCTGATTACCTTGTTTATTCATGTTTATGTTGAACCCTCTCCTCTCATCTTCTTCTCGCGCCTCTAAATAATTCTGTGCCTGGATAGTCATCTCACTAAGACTGAGTTTTCCTCTTTCTTTCAAGAATCTTCTCAACTCGTTATCGCAGGTGACATAAAATTGATCTCTTAGGATTAATGCCTCTAATCCTTCGTAACTCTCTTCCATCTCCGCCATCGTCCTCCACTGTCTCAAATATCTTTTTAATCTTTCAACGAATTGCCCAACACTTTCATCTTTCTCTTTCCTTTCCATTTTAAACATCCTTCTATATCCAGATTCTGAGAGTTTAAAACGCTGCAAAAGCTCCTGCTTAAGCTTCTCATAACTCTGCACATCTTCTGCGTTCATCCGTTCATAAACTTCTAAGGCTTTGCCTTCAAGAAATCTCGCAAGAGATAAAGACCACAAATTCTCTGGTATACTATAAGTGACACACATCCTCTCGAACCTAAGTAGGTAAGCATCGAGGCAATCTTTATCTGCATTGAATGTTGGCATCTTGAGAAATTTCACTCCATTGCATTGTTCCATGTTTCCTCTGTCTATGCCATTACTCATCCTGTCTTCTCGTTGACTATCATATTGTAGTCTACATTCTAACTCCTTAAATTTTATCTCCTTTTGAATCTCAAGCTCTCTGAGCTTCATCTGCATTTCTCTCTCTTCAGAGAGTTTCTTCATTTCTCTGTCTCTCTCGTCTGAGAGTTTCTGCATTTCTCTCTCTTCTGAGAGTTTCTGCATTTCTCTCTCTTCTGAGAGTTTCTGCATTTCTCTCTCATCTGAGAGTTTCTGCATTTCTCTCTCATCTGAGAGTTTCTGCATTTCTCTCTCATCTGAGAGTCTTTTCATTTCTCTCTCTGCTGAGAGTTTCTGCATTTCTCTCTCATCTGAGAGTCTTTTCATTTCTCTCTCTGCTGAGAGTTTCTGCATTTCTCTCTCATCTGAGAGTCTTTTCTGTTCTAGTTCTAATTCTAATCTTTTTAATGCTCTCTCTTCTGAGAGTTTACTTTGTTCAACTTCGCCCATGCGTTTTTTTTCATCGATTTCTTCCTGCCTAATTTTCTCTAATCTGTTTTCTTCTTGTCTTGCCTGGATGAATTCTCTCACCTCAGCGCCTTGATAATTCAACTCAGCTGCAATCTTCAACCATTTTTGATACTCGGCTGCGGCCATGATTGTGAGGTAGTATCTTAACTTGGCGTTATATATACTTCGTCTCACTCGCTTCTACAAATTTTTCCAGTTTGTCTATCAAACTTCAAAATTAACCTGACTCGACCTATTTTTATCCAATAGCAATTCAAGTCAACGTCAGAGGTCACCACCTGACCTTACCTCGACTAATCAAATTCCTTCTATTTGAATATGCTTACGTCACACTACAACTAACCTGCCGAAAATAGTTCCAGCAGCTACGGTCAAATCTATTATACTGGGAATTTCTATGTTTCTACCAACTGAACTAGACTCGTTATCTACAGGTAATTTATCCCTGATTATAATTAAAACGGATCCTATTTTAATCCCGTGTCGAGCCACCCAGTTTTGTAACGTTACTATCGCTAATAACCTTATTAGCAGATAGGCCCCTTGTTTGGTTATCTCTTAGGGACTGGTATGGATCTAATACCTCGTTGCTTTTATATTTTCATTTGCTCAGAGCCCCCATCAACAATTCACAACATACATCATTCAATTGTAGAGTCAATTACAAGACCTGTGCTTGTCATTATATGTATTATAACGATATAATCAATGCAAGTTATTTCACAGTTCAATAATAGATCACGCCTAAACAATCCTCTAGTCTAGACTAGACCTATCTTACCTAAGACCAGCACGTATGCATCTTAAATATTCTATATATCTAGGCAAAATATAAGCACATTAAATTACCCTCCCGTGGTAGTGCACCATTGGAGTTCCTTCTTGGCATTCGTATGACGAGTTCACCAACAATGTCCTTCGCCCGTTTATCGAAGTTTTATTTGAAGAGTTATCTCCCGATCTCCTCGTCCGTACTCAGAACAACACAGGTATGTGCCGGTCTGATATTTCCACGTAGAATTCTTTCTGGATGTTCCCAGAAAGCCAACGTTCGATCAAGTATTTTTAGTCTCTTTATTTCGAAACTACTTGTCGATCCGAAGTTCAATCGTTCGTATCAGTAGCTCGTAGTTATACACGTATCGAACTGTAACTTGAAGACGCTATGCTCGCATCTTCACTCGCAACTTCAGTTTTTAATCGTTCGATACTAACTTTGTTAAATGTCGACCGATTTCGATCCCAAGTTCACCGTATCGTAGAATGTACTCTGTTCTACACGACTAACGTGAACATTTGACGATTTCTATCACCAATGTTTGCCTCTTCCTGAGTCAAACGTCGTAGCTTCACCACGACCAACTATCGCCATCAGCGGCGAATAACCGACTCCCCTCTGCCACGTCACCAAGCAGACGATCGACGTTGAGTTAACCAGTAATTTCGTATTGACCAATGGAATCTTGGCATCTTGCGGTTGACAACTCTCAAACCCTCTAACTTGTCCCCTAACTCTATATTATTAATTATCCTTATCGTACTGGTCTTACGTGCTGGTTAATTAATTAAATAATTAATACCAATCATTAACTATGATAAATCATTTGTATCATACACACAAATCATATAGCGCTATTCTATACATTCAGTGTATTTGGGTGATGAAAGGGACATCCGCTACAGTGTCCGTATGCTAAAGTATGTATACCATCTTCCAATATTACTCGTTTGTCATCGTCGGCTGAAAGAGCGACCTTATTTACTTCTTCGGTATACACATCGTGATGATACGATCTTATAACGTTCATTTTTCTTAACCGTTCTCTTCTCGTAAACACACACTCTTTGTAATCTTCGTGGGTTATCGTTTTACTAACCACGTTTTTCTTCACGCCCTTGCATTTCTTATGGTCTACACCAGACAGCCTGTACGAATACAACTTCGACCTCAAACCTACGAATTCTTCGATCTGTTTTCCCGCTGCCTCGTCTTTGAACATACCGATAACTTTCTTATTTACACCCGTTTCTATACCAGATGGATGATCTTTCGCGTACTCGCTCGTGTCGAACCTGCTTCTAATGTCAGGAGCTATATCGGTGTAGAAGTCTTCGGTCTTAATTTCATAAGCTAGAGAATCCGTATCGGTGAATAATAGCTTAGCCCTATCTCCGTAGGCCTACTTGGTCTTGATGTAATTATAATGGAAATCGTAAATTAAAGTCTTGCTCGAGTCTAAAATACACATACCTAGATATATAGGCTTGTTATAGAACAACTTGGTCTTTTTCATGTGAACGGCGATTAGATTTTCATCGAAAATGGTTCGACCGTCGTAATTAGGTTTCGCCGTGAGCTTCGTAGCTTCCTTCTCATCACACACCAATCGTACATCAACTCGATTCTCGATACATTCCATAGTCTTACCGAAGACGCTATTATTCATCAACTTGAAAAAGTCCTTCTCGAAATCGTTAGTAGCTCTCGTTCTCAATTCCGTATTCAGGTTGATATACTTTTTCAGCCAAGCGCTTTCTTCGAATATTAACCCTCGATGAATTTTAACGATTTTCAAACCGAGACTTTCGTACAACTTTAAATTACCGTAATGAACTACGTACTTCTTTTTATCGTTTAAACTCGGAATTAGTTTCGTTACATCCGATCCTGCAGGTTTTATACTCTCAGGAGCTAGAGGGTAATCGTTATGCGGGTGGTGTAATTCCTTAGAATACTCAAGATCGACTTCTAACACGCACCCCACCCCATCTCGTTCGGTAATGCTTCTCCAATCGTTCAGCTCGTTATCGTTCATCCATTTAAACCCATGAGTTGGTAGAGGTTTGCTCATCGCCCATCCGTACAAGTTATTCGCGTCTAAGTAAGGAATGAATACCGAAGGCTGGCTGCGATCAAAATCTTCTCCCATGTACTCGTTGTTCGCTTTCGCGTATCGTTTCGAAATCGTGCTGACTCCCCCTCTTATTCCCTGCTTGATCATCAGTAACATATCGTAGTCGCTCAACAATTCCAACTCTACACCGGTCAACTTTAACGCTGCGTCCCAAGCTAGTCCGGGTGAAGTGTAATACCACGCGGGATCGAGCCTATAATTTTCGATGCACACGTCTCTAAAGTTTTCGAATACATCGGCTAATAATAAAACATCCGAAAGATTATACAAGTCGTGATATTCTCTTAACGTTTTACAACGAAATACCTTACATACATTTTTGGCGTGCTCGTAATCTTCATCGCTGATGTCTGAATCGTTCAGTTTAGAATAAAATTTATGCTTCGGAGGCAATTCGGTCTCGTTTAATCTTTCAATACCGTCAACGTAATCGTACGCGTAAACACCTTTTCTGAGCAAAAGATCTAACTTCTCGCCTTCGAAGAAATCGCCTAGATTCTTACACTGATCTTTACGAAGATTCTTCGATAACGCGTCGAGACTCGAAGGCATGAATCTAAAACTATCGATAAAGCGTAATTCGCGCTTGACCGTTATCTCTTTTCCCTCTTTATTTACAAAGTTACCGACTACGATCTCTCGGCTAAACGATATATACTTCTCTTCGTTATTCGGAATACAGTTAATTTTCTCACCATTCTCACCTCTCAGTTTCTTCACGAATAGATGGCTGTCGTATCCGGATAGATTATGGAATACTACAGGGAAAAACTTGGGGACTTTGTAGTTCATATTACAGCCGTTATGAGCGGCGCCTCTGAATTTACCGCTTAAATGACAGTGATCTCTAACTCGATCTTTACCTAACTCTCCCCCACATATATGACAGTTAGTAGCTTCATCGAAACATTTCTTATCGGTTTTGCCGAATATCATATTCTTAGGGAATTTAAACTGGTTATATATTTCTTTTATATTTTCTACAAGAGAATCTACGAATATCTGAGCGACATCGTCGTCTTCGTTTTCAGCAGTAAACCTCACTGGCTCTTGGGAATAAACGCCGTCGTCGTAGCATTTTATATGATAACAAAACGAGCTGGGTGTATGCTTCTGATATTTATTGGTGTAAGACGTGCTAGGATCGGGTTGGCATGTATCGATCGGTTTAATAAAAGATTCAAAATCCGCGTAAACGATAAACGGCACTCTCATCGATTTAAAATAATGTTTAAAACTTAGCATGGTTCCTGGTTCGGGAAGAACTATTCGTTGGGCGTCTTGCCTCGAACAGTACTCGGTATGCTTATTCAACGATTCTACGCTTCTATAACCAAGCAAACATCTTTTACAATAGTGCATCGAAATATGAGATGTTTCTGTTCGCGGATTCAACAATTTGTTGAAGTTCTTTATCCAACAATAATGCTTCTTTTCACCGTCGGAAATAAGCAGTAGATCTACGTAGATATCGCTTTCATGCTTCGATATATATAATGGGTATACATCCTTTTCGTAGCCGAATACGTTAACGCTAATGTTATTGTTATGCTCAAACTTATTTATAATATTAGCGTTAGCAGCAACAGGGAATTCAATACCTTTCCAATCGAGTTTCTTAGACTGTTCTTTTAGATCTTTTGTGATTCTTTGAGGGTTTTTATCCGTTGGATTCAGCGCTCTAGTAATACACCATTTAAAACATTCTTCGTCGTCGTTTTTCAGGTTAATAATAGCCGTTTTATTAGCTAAATACTCGGGAAGTGGAATATAAGAACTACCTTTCAATGGCTTATATACCACTGTATCGATATCAAACTTCATAACGGCTTTAAACCGCCAATTGCTACCTCTCATCTGAAAACTTGCCATGCTCTCCTTAATTTTATCCACCGCGTTGCTATATATTTCGCTCACGTCGGTTGCGTCTAAAATGATATCGGTCTTCGATTTAAAATTAGGTTCGGCTTCGACTTCTTCGCCGGATTTAATATTTACTTTCTTCATTACGCAATTAAGATTGAATTGAACTTTTACCCCACGATTTTTCGCTAACAGACTGACTACCTGAGGCCTTACAGCGTTGAGAAAAGATGTGATATCGATGGAACTGGCGGAATCGATCGTGTATCGCTTAGTAAAACCCTTAATAGCCTTCGCAGTCTCTCGGATTTCGAACTTGTTTTTATTAATTTTACTGAAAATACTCGAAACCCTCGACTTCAACGATTCCAATCTTTCATTCACGGGTTTCTGTTCTTGGGGAGTCACAAAATTAATCATCCAATCCGCAAAAGAATTAATCTTCGACCTTACCTTATTCCCTATTTCAGTCAAAACGTTTTGGCTGAAACGAGATTTCCAAGTATTAGACGGGGGCGTATACTTACCCGGAGTAAGCGTTGGAACCTTAATGTCTGGAACCGGAGCGTCTAGCGGGTTGCTCGCAGACCTCGGCGACATTAATGCTATGAGTTCCGCTTTTCGCAGTCTCGAATAACCAACCATACCTCTCTCTCGAGCGATATTTCTTAGTTCTTTTACAGTCTTCGATGAATAGTCCATTTTATTATAGACATTTATTCCTTTAAGCGATTTCTTGAAATCAGTTCGTGTATCTATTTTATTATGGACATTCATGCCTTTAAGCCCTTTCGTAAAACTAGATTACTAGATACTATAGGAAATTCCCAACCAACGTAATCGTCCCATGACTCATAGGCGAGTCATCAAAACTGCGGGAATTTCCAATAGTTTCGATGACTCATACGATGGTCGTGACGTCACATGGTTATTGCGTGGTTATTGGGTGGTTATTGCATTATGAACCTAGTTATTGGGTGGTTGTGCTGGGTGCCGCAATTTACAACTACTTACGGTGTCTTTAACTGAAAATTACGCACGTTTATTATGCACGCACATACGCACGTAATCGTAATCTCTAGATTTGTATACAGGCCCCAAAAAAGCCAAGTCGCGGAGCGGCGGAGTCAAGAGAAATTCATGAGAGGCGCTCAAAATCGATTCCAGGTCAAGATTCAAAGGTCAGACGCAGTCAGGCGGCAAGAGTGGATGATGTATAGAATTGAAGCGAAGAGAGAGGCAAGCGATTAGGAGGAATCAGTATGGGATTTGCAAAAAGAGCAATGTTTTTAGTCTTTAGTGAAAGACTCCTGGAGAGATAGCAAGAGATACAAATTTATCATGATTCTGGTGGGAGTTTATTCCAAAGAGGCGGAACAGCTATGGCTGTGGAGCGTTTTAAAATTTTATGATGAGATGATGAAAGGGCAGAGAAGTGTTAGGGTGTCAGAGGAACAGGTTGAGTTAAATGATTTGACTGAGAATAACTGACGCAATAGGAGGGTTGGGAGGATTGAAGTCTGTTGTAGGTAAATTACATGACTTTGTATTCTCGTCGTTCAGGTGTTTTAGGTCAGTAGGTCTCTGTTCGATTGCAGCTGACACTGAACCCGATGACGATGACGAAGAAGTCATAGGAGAGCAACAGGACGTTTGACCAGAGTCAGAAATTACACGAGTAGTGAGGATGCGCCATGTCATGCGACATGGCGCAAGAATGAAGGTCTCTTGGTGGCGTAAAGCCCACTTTAACGTCGTCTGGAGACTGGAGGTGGCGTAAAAGTGGAAGAACTCTACTAGTGAGTTGGGAAACAAAGGTTATAGGTCATCATTTTCAAATATTTTAAATATTTTAATATTAATTTTAAATTAAATTTTAATTATATTTTGAATTATAATTTGTAATCTTGTACGGTCTATTTCAGTACTCTATTTGGAGGGCCTATGTTGAATACAATTATCTCCTTTATATTTTAAAGCAAAAACCATTAACCATGTGCATAAATGACCATTGGTTGTTTGAAATTCTATTTTAAATTAAATTAATTTTATTTTATATTTAAATTCTATTTTAATGTGTATTATAAGTTGTACTCTTAGGCAGCCTATTCCAGCCCAGCCATTCAACTCGACCGTTATTCACTAGTGGTGCTTAGTCTACCGACCAACATGCGACGAATGCCTGTTCTACATTGGCGCCTCGAGGAATTAATTAGCTGGCTGTGCATCATCTGTCTAAACACTGACCATCTTCTCCGGGTCTGTGCCTGCCGCCCTCTTCGTTATGCTAATTACAACCTCAGCACCAGGACACATAATTTTACATTACCCTCCGGACTACCACAATTTTATCCAACGAACCCTCCATAAGAATGCCTACTGACTTGGCATATATCCGGGTTGATATCTCCAAAAACTTAATCAGTCGCCTGTCTGTTCCAAGTTGGATCTGTGTCAGCTTGTGTGATATGAATAAACGAATCGTGATTGATTGATCTTCTACCAGTGATCAGGGACTGCTTAATGGGACAGGGTCTTCGTGTGCTGTTAGCGCTGTCATCTGTCGTCTCTCCAATCGATCGATGCAACTTGGTCCATCTGTCAACTGTCAACGGGAACCTGTTGGATGGCACCGCATGTGTGCGTGGGTCTACTGCCACTGCTCACTCTTCTAGTTTACTGTGCACCGTATTGCTAATTGATGTATTGGTCTACTCTAGATGATCATATCATACAGGCTAGAGCAGAGATCGCTCTGATCTGTTGTGCTCTCTGAGCGGCGCTATATAAGTGTCGAGTTTCAATGCGATTCTGCTGGCACGTGCCTCATGATATCAGGGAACAAGAAGATCAGCATCCGAAGCACGAAACACCTGTTGCATTCATTTCCTAACAAAAACATTTCCATTTCCTTGCTTAAGTTGGTAAGTTGACAGTTGACACTGGAGCACTGACACGAGCGTGGCAGCGCGTGATAAGGATTACTGCTGCCATGGTGTCCGTGGAAGTGGTCTACCCAGGCGCCACAAGCGAGCATTGGCACTTACCGTGGCAGTTCTAGTGGCGCTGCATAAATGGTTTGCACTTATAGCGGCGTAGGTTTCCACTTGGTATCATCGGATAATGTATTTGTTCTCCGTTAGTCAGACCAGACTGTCGGATCAAGTTCAAGATGATGCAATTTAACTCCCTGATATATGTCTCTGGTCCAAGGTACCGGGGAGGGGCCGGCCCTTTCAGGGTGGTTCTGCCAAATCGATTTTGGACACCCGTGGCACCACGTGACCCCACCCAGGGCACCACGTGACCTCACCCAGGGCACCACGTGACCTCACCCAGGGCACCACGTGACCCCTCCCAGGGCACCACGTGACCCCACACGCACAAATGTTTATGTTTCTGCTGCCTGCATTGTAGTCATCCGTTGCAATGGTTATAACAAACAAGACACGTAAAGCAACCGACAGAATTTCACGTTACATAATTAGGCTGATATTATCCGTCAGTCGTTGTTTACAAATACTCCCTTGGTAGACAAATGATAGCGCAGAGACCTGTACATGCCACTATCTGTTGTAAATGTAGGTCAATGACCAGAGTCTTTAAAGATGAATCAGATGGTCATCAACAGATTAGCTCCGTCGATATACAACAACAGAGTTTCAAAGGAAAGCAGACGACAAGGTCAAAAACAATTAAGGCTATGGTTAGATTAATTATTAACTTCTATCGCGCCGATGTCTATTGCACTAAGACAGCGGTTCTCAACCTTTTTAGTGCTGCGCTACCCCTTGATAGTATTTCCAAAGTTGCGGCGACTCCAAAGAATAAAATTGATTGGGTTACTCCCCATCACCGTATTTTTGCTATCGTTGTGATGCATTTCACTTCTCACCATTTGATAATCCATAAGCAACATGCATAATAAATCATTAATCAGCAAAAACAATTTGTAATTTTTTGGTATAATTTTGAAAATTTAAAAAATTAAATTTAGTAAATGAAATGTTTACTCGAAGTTTTATATTTATTGTGTATTGTGCTCTGACTGCACAGTTAAGACTTACACATTTCAATGGAAGCTGTTATATTTAAAGTTTAAACATTAGGCCTACTTAAGATTTAAGAAGAAAACAAAGCTACGGAAGGTCAACAGTATTATTTCAATTATAGGTCTAACTAGAAAAACGATGGAATTTCGCAATTCAAAGAAGAGCGTCGATTGAGAAGGCTGTGCTTGCTTCTTTCTCACCAGGTCAGAAATTCTCAGGGCAGTCTTTACAAGCAAGAGCACACCGCAGAAATCATAATTACATAAAATATTAAAAACATTATTAAGAATCTACGCTGACAATTTATTTTTACAAATTTCTGAAGGTTCCAGTCGACCCCAGGCAAATCATAAGGCGACCCCGTGGGGGTCGCGACCCACAGGTTGAGAACCGCTGCACTGAGATCAACCGTTGCGCACCAAAAGAGGTCGTACCCAGGTCAGTATTCATAAGATCAGTCCATTAAGACTGAGAGACAAAATGACATTAAGAGACTGCGAAGAATGAGCAGATACAGGGAGATAATTCCAGAATCTAGGTCCAACAACTGAGGAAGTACGTTCAACAAGAACAGTTCAAGTTTTAGGTATGACCAGAGAAAAACATGGCTATGCGCCTGTGTCGTTTTTCTGCCGCAGTTTTTGTTTGACTGTGGTTCAGTATGTGATTAACTGATATCAGTTGACGACTTGGAGATACTCTATCGAGCGTGGTTGTTCCAGCTGCTCAAGGACGCTGGAGTGTCGGGACGGGAAACGGTGGAAATGGTCGTCATCCATGGCTCCGGCTAGTGTTGCTGAATCCGTTCTTCCTTCGCAAGGTTCCTGCGATGACAGTCGGACCCGACAGTCGTCAATCATCAGGCGAATCTGTTTCATCGGCAGCCGATTGAGCGGATGGTGCGACCAACAGCCTTCCATGATTCTATAGATATCTCTTGGACAGTCTCTCGGACAAAAGAGTCTCTGGCCCAACAGAATCTGGTGTATTACCTAAACAATCGTTGAACATTATAATAGGCGTCAGCGTTCAGATGATTAAGATAACGCTAAAGAGTTTCTGCAAGAGATTACACGACACTAATGGATATCCTACATTATATACTGTATAACTGTACATAATAATATTATAGGCCTACATGTATATATTCAGCCATATCGGTCCAATTTATTTGATATTCTTACCCGCCGTCCACAGCGAATGAGATCTGATCTTCATTAATTCTTTGCGCACACAATTAAAGACTTTGTTAAGCAGACGAAATTGATAATCAATCTATTACGATATAATCTTGATAGCCTACTCAACTTTTTGTAGTGACGGAACCTTACACAAAGCATTTTACCCGTCCAATATTATAAGAAATAAATGTAATTGTAAATGCAATGTTGGGATAATATTTATATATATAGAATTTTAAACTTTTCATATAATTTATTTGCACTTCTGGTACAGGCTATAAAAGCATAATATCATATTGCAAATACATACTTTAGCAAGTGTAGTGTACAAAAACGATGTTCGTGAACAATAGCATTTCTATTTTATTTCGCCAGCAACTATTTCAGACAGATGGATAGAATATTGTTCCTGCCCGGCTGCATCGCACTTCGCAGCTGATGCTTTCCTTAAGGCCTTCACGGCTAAAGTGAGTTCGCGATGCCACGGCAAACAGCCCACCACCGGTCTTTCCACCTACCAGCTGTGATCTTCCGTCTCTGGGCCCAATCACCAGTGCTGAGCTCCGTCAAATCATCCTTACATCAGCGCCGAAGACCTGTGAACTGGATCCGCTCCCATCATTCATCCTACAAGAGACCCTTGATGTCTTCCTACCATTCCTTACGGTTCTGTGCAACCGCTCCCTTCAAGAGGGAATTCTTCCTCCTAGCCAAAAGAGGTCCATCGTGGTTCCAGTGATTAAAGCGGATGGACTCGACGCTACTGAGCCAACTAATTTTAGGCCCATAGCAAATGTCTCATTTCTATCTAAAATAATTGAAAAGATTGTTGTCGCACAGCTCATGTGGTACCTTGACAAAAATGGTCTTCTCCCCACTTTCCAGTCCGGTTTCCGCAAGGGCCACTCCACAGAAACCTTGTTAGTCCGCCTGCTATCTGACATATATGGAGCTATTGACAGATACCAGGTCACTCTCCTTGCGCTGTTTGATGTGAGTGCTGCGTTCGACACTGTCGATCACGACATCCTCTTGCAGCGCTTATCCATTTCTTTTGGTTTCTCTGGCAATGTTCTTGATTGGCTTACCTCCTTTCTGCACGACCGCTCCTTCTTGGTGGTCCACGGATCCACTAGGTCTCCTTGGGTCCCTGCTCCATTCGGCCTGCCTCAGGGCTCTGTCCTTGGCCCCCTTCTTTACATAATTTACACTGCCGACCTGGGGTCCTTGCTGGCGGTTGGGTCTGTCCTTAGCCAGTCCTATGCTGACGACCTGCAAGCCTATATACGCTGCCCGGCTGTCTGCGCTGTTGCAGCGGTTGAAACCATGACCCATGCCATTGAGTCCTTGCAGGCCTGGATGTCCTCAAACCGCCTGCGGCTAAACCCCGCCAAGACGCAGTTTATATGGCTTGGAACTCCCCAGCAGCTCTCTAAAATAGATCTGTCTTCTCTTGCCTTGCAATTCCCACACCTTTCTTTCTCGACCTGGGTCCGGGACTTGGGAGTCATCCTGGACCAGGAACTTGCATTCACGCGGCACATAAATCTTTACCGCAGTTGCTATTACCAGCTCTGGCAACTCAAGGTTATCTCCCGTTCTGTGTCTCCCGGTGCAGCTTCCACGCTTGTCCATGCATTTGTGGTTTCTCGATTGGACTACTGCAGTGCCATATATGACGGACTCCCGGCCTGCCGGATTGAGTCCCTGAATAGAATCCTGCGAACTGCTGCCCGCCTTGTAGGCCGCATCCCCAAGTTTGGCAGTGTCTGCATATATGAGGGATGTCCTCCACTGGCTCCCCTACCCACAGCGCATTACTTATAGAATCTCTGCCTTGGTCCGGCGATGCTTTGAAGGCCTGGCTCCTCCATACCTACGGGAGCTCTGCTGTAGCACTTCATGCTCGCAGCGCCGTTGCTCTCTCCGCTCAGCTACGCAAGGTGAACTTATAGTTCCCCGCGCGCGGACAGCCATGCGGCAGCTCCGTGCCTTCTCTGTGGCTGCCCCCATGGCCTGGAATGGGCTCCCTACCAAGCTCCGTCAAATACCGATTGGTCATTTTACCCTGTTTCTTGCTGTCCTCAAAACTGCGTTATTTGACCGTGGTTGGGCTGGGAGTGCTCCTGAGTAGGCAATCTTGAAGGGGCGCTATATAAAACTACTTTAATAATAATAATAATAATAATAATAATAATAATAATAATAATAATAATAATAATAATAATAATAATGATAATAATAATGATAATGATAATGATAATGATAATAATAATAATAATAATAATAATAATAATAATAATAATAATAATAATAATAATAATAATAATAATATTAAAATATCCTGGAACAGTGTTGTAGAACGCTGTGCTACAAGTGACTGTCATCAAGTTTTATGCAAAATTTGTGCCTGATGGCTTCGACGCATATAGTTTCATTCTCGGGCGAATGTAGAGAAACACACCGGCCCGTAATAATTCGTCCTCAACAGACAAGTGTCGTTCTCGTTTTTGTTTTGAACGACATGTGGAAACGTAACTAGATTCCCATCTGATGCATGCCTCTTCAAAATTACAGGTCATGAGTAGACTCATTCATAGGGCCATATGTAGGATAACGACATATAAAAGGCAACAATACATTCACGTAATAATGTTAATTATTTTAACACAGGATTGTGTCAAGCAAGAATGACTGAAAGCTGTGGAGAATTCTCCTCATTGCGAATCTTTTTGTTAATTCAGTTCGTGGTTTTTAAATTTTAGACTGAACTGCGGTGGAACCATCGAGTTCCGCATAACCCCGGTTGAAAACCACTGCGACATAGACTCATACTTACAAAAGACGCTAGTATACACATGCATAAGCGTACTACGATACACAAATTCAGCAAGAGGAAGAAACACCAGAATACCGGGGAAGATCGAAATTAGTCCCACTGTATAACAGAAAAGACACTGTTAAAGTATAGGTATTAGCCAACAGAGCATCCAAGGGTAAGTTTCAATTAGAATGATACAAAACAGAATGAAACAACCAGAAGTCTTCATAAGCTCTATTGACTTCAAACAAGCATTTGACAGCGTATTACATGAGTGAATGTGGATAGAGCTGCAAATGTAGGAAAACCAGAAGAAAACTGATCAAGCTTTGGAGACATCTGTCGGAAATCTTCATGTGCGATAAGGACAGACAAAAACATCATGGAGTACATTCAGACGAAAATAAGGATGCATCTTATCAAGATATTTATCCAACTTAGTATTCGAAGCAGTAATTACGCTCAGCCTAAAACACAGAGCAAGAATCAAATTAAATGGAGGGCTGAAATAAACTGACTATGGAAAATACCAAGACTACAGAAGTTTAGACATGTTAGACATGCTAACGTAGGGCAATTCATAGATAGGGCCTATCCAAAAAAATCTTTCGGACAAAGTCGTTCAGCGTTGGTTTGGCCATGTGGAAAGAATGCCAGTTGATCGAATACCAAACAGTGCACTGTATACATGCAAGTCTCGTGTGGAAGAGAAACAAATGAAGACAAAGACGGCGCTGGATAAACAATAAAGACGAAGACATTACAAGACATGGACTAAATAATTATAAGAGGAGCACTGGACTTGGCAAATGACCACAAAATGAAGGTCGCTCGTTAGCATCCATCATCGCCAATTGGCTGGCGTCAAGAACTGATGACCATGACGATGGTGATGTTAATGATGATGATGATGATGATGATGATGATGATGATGATGATGATGATGATGATGATGATGATGATGATGATGATGATGATGATATGATGATGATAATGATGATGACGATGATGATGTGACGTTGCATTTTCTCCAACAAAAGTTATGTTTTAGCCTACATCTGGTTGGCTGAAGCTGATCTGTCTTAATTGGTTCTGACAGAGTTTGACAATCATTCGGTGAACGATCAGTTACATTACGTTCGCTATTTTGACCACATTCAGTAGAATTTTTGCGAACGTTAGTGCACTTAGGCTACATACGCAGTCTAAACCTAAATTCATCGACAATAAAATCTGGAAATCCAGAAACTGATTGACATAATGACCTGGAGGCCTTGTAGTCATGGTTACCTCATTATTGGACAGTTCATACCAAGGCTGTTTCCCGTAGGTGAATATTTCCCAGAGTAAAACTCCGAAGCTCCATATGTCTGATTCAATTGTAAACGACCGATAGAGAAAGCTCTCCGGTGGCATCCAGCGAATCGGAAGCAAAGTCTCGCCGCCAACCTAAGGTACATAGGCAAAATATACTGTAAGCATAACAGTCTACAAATAGCTAAGGGAAATCGAGCGGCTATGTGATGAATAGTTGTTGAACAAATTGGTAGTTAGACCATATTTTGTGTAAATCTTCAAGCTTTTTGTCAAAATGACGCTCGTCTGCACCGAGTCTTGGGTGAATCAACGAAGTGTAGACTGTTTACATTTAAAGCATTTGATTAACGGAGAAAGTGTTAATGTAATTTAAATTAAATTAAACTTTCATCAAATTTAAACCAGAATATTCTTTAGACGACTCTGTCGTTCTGTAATATATTAGACTGAAAATTGCTAAAATTGCAGCTTTTTGAAAATGTTGAAATTTCCCTTTTTGTTGCAGTTAGCATTAAGCTCGTTTACTAAACGCCTCTGGCTGCATTAGTTCGTAAAGGTTTGCTTCTGTAACCAAAGGACTTCTTGACATAAGCTGCATCACAATAGCAATCCAGCCGATGGACCACCGTTCTTTATGGGTGGCATCGGATTTTGAAGATGAATTGTCAAAATCCTACGAATTGTCATTTCAAAGAACGCACAAATATTAAAAGACAATGTGACAAAAAGTGAAATACAAAGTTAAATGCAAACGCACTATAATCTGCCTGCACACGAATTGTTCTTACAGTCTAAAATGTAATCAGTTTGATACATCGGCTTCAGGGTTTGCTATAGCAATTCAAACCTGATTTTAAAACAATATTGGACAATGTTACGTCTCAGTCGCATCTGGTATGGATCTTTAGTCAGTCGAGTTTTTCCTAGGTAGAGACAGATACAGCGAGAGACAGACAGACAGACAGACAGACAGACAGACAGAGAAGACAGTAAAGAATTATTATATGCCGATGCCAACAGTTTGCAGAAAGAGCTGACATACGGACCTTGTAGTAATCGCAGCTGTAGAGGTCGCGTGACATGCCAAAGTCTCCGATCTTGACGACGAGCTTTTGACCGACAAGACAGTTCCTCGTCGCGAGATCTCGGTGGACGAAATGCTGTGATGTCATGTATTCGACTCCGGCTGCAATCTGAGACGCCATGTAAAGTAACTCAGACGTTGTCAAGACTACGGCAACATCTGCATTGCCAAGTATCACCGCATCCGGACCACGTGACCTTTCATAAAACCAGTCAATTTCACTCACAGTGACCGCAAATGCCATGAGAATATGTAGTCTCTTAGTCTCTTCTAGTAGGCTATCTCTCAGATCATTCCAATTCTAAAGCCATCCATTGTAGCCCTTGGATTGCCTATCTGCCTGCAGACCTTTGCATCTCGATCTGGAACCGAACTCTACCAGACCAATTTTGTTTTGTTATCAATCTAGTCCTCAAGACTTAGCAGCAGAACAAACTTCGTCTGTTTTGAGGTCGAAGTTTAGTCTATATTTAATGATGACGATAAGACAAATGGACACATATCCAATTATATAAATTCCTCAGAAGTGTAGTCTCAAGGTGGTTCATTGGTCCTCCGCTCAAGACGGAAGCATGAGCACAGCAAGCGAACAAGAAGATAAATTTATGCTCTGAAACAACGCTAGTGAAAAATTATGAAATCAATAGACTCCAATTCCAGAATGGCGCCACAAAATCTGCAGAAATGAATTGATTATATTTTGGTCCAGAAAAGGGAGAAATCTGTGCTATGTAAGTGCGCTTTTAAACTTGAGTTTTTCGCCATTTTAAATCGAGCAACGTTTGCCTAAAATCAGCTCTACGATAGATTATTATGGAAAAGTACCGTAGGAATTTGTTGAGGTCACCGTTTTCCATGTATTCAAGGACCATAATGAGTGGACTTGCGTCGATTGAGATTCCGTAGAAAGTGACGATGTTGTCATGTCTCATTCCGCTCAGCAGTTCCGACTCTCGTTCGAAGTCTGTGAACGTGTCGTCGATGTAGTCACGCTTCAGTGCTTTGACGGCGACCATCGTCACATCATCTGGCTGCATGAGACCCTGGCATAGGCCGAGATAGACCTTACCGAACTCACCCTCGCCCAGCTCATGCAACAGGCGAATGCGCGAGCGATGGATATGCTGGATGCCGACTGAAATATTGACCAACGATAGCTACATGTATGATTGTATGTATTTACCTAGATATATACGTAGCGCATTTTTATAAGGGCTCAGAGGCGCTGTTTAGCTAGGCCTGCATAATACTCTTTTCGTCATTCAATTCTATAGGCCTACTTGAAGAGTAGGTCTATCGTACATCAGAATCGGAAAAATATCAGTTAAAAGATAACTAAAACAAACGAACGTATCAAGAAATACGGAAGAACAATGAAAGGATGCATTCTCTGCCTCTGTATCTCCGTTTCCGCGTCTGTAGTTCTCTGTCTCTGTATCTAAACGTCTCTTGTTGGTATAATATATGTATCCGTAAGTGCAGGTACCTCACTGATTATGTGTATTATGTATATCTGTATAATTTATATGTCTGCCTCTTTTCCTGTTTCTTTGCATCTTTTGCTCTCATCTTACGTTGCTTCCAGCGCCGCATTTGCTGCAACATACATGTATATCGAAAGTGTTTCATATTAGAGACAGTCTTCACTTCCTCTGCGTCCGTCGACGCTCACCGGTGACTGGTCGTCGTCGCATCGGAAACACAGCCACCAACAGATGTCAAGTTCAGCGCTGTTGCCTGTCACGGTTGCATTTCATGATGACAGGTGACGCTAAAGCGCCAAATCAAGCAAGTCTTCTGACAAAGGCATCTCGTTCTCAGCAATTATTGGCTTATAGAAAAAACCAATTGTATCACCGTCTGCCAATCATCATATCCGACAGCAGTCGATATATCCCAATCTACCTTTGAGTTAATCTTTCATTGATCTTACTAATGTAACCTAACCTGATGTAAGCTACAGATAGCGTTAAGGTTGCCAACTGATTTCCATTAGGCAGATTTTCACAAAACTGTGTGGGACTTTGAAAATGAACTGTCTCTGAAGACGCCAGATTGGACGACGAGTCGTCGACGACGTTCTTTTGTTAGATTAGAAGGACATAACGTGAAGGAATAGCATCGAGTAGGCAGGTAGTTTTAAGAAGTAAACCTGCAACTGTGAATACAAGTCTTCTCTCACTGCTACGCATTCGTAGAGAGCATTGTGCAGGTTGAAGAATATCAGGAAAAAGTATACGTTGTTCATTAGGATGATTTCAACTGTCATTGGAACATTTGCAGTGGAGAGAATACCATAGGCCTATTTATCTTGATAATTATCGCATCGCATCTGATACATGTACACATGGACCAATAATTAAATGTTCTTTAGGCAAAGCTGTGGCCACTGTCAATGAGTGTTGCTAATTGTCGGAAATAGTTTCCCGTGTAAGTTTAACAAAAATATTTCTTAGGTTTAATTTGACGACAGAGAAAGTTGGGATTTCGAGAAGACTTGCCTGCTTTGTCAACATTTGTAGCGGAGTTGTAGCGAGTATTTTCCGTGAGAGTTCCGTGGTTGATCGGGTGGCTCTGACGGACCAACTCACAAGACATGCCTGGTTTACCGCTACAGTGGCGATCCTTGAATCCGCCTCTCCGGCTCTTGCCTCTGTAGCACAGCGTCTTCAGTAGCGGGAACTGGATTCGGGTCATGACCTTTGATGCTGAGTCTCCGCTCTGTCGCTGCTTCTGACGTCTACAGACGACGACCAGCGTCACCATGGCAACCGACAACAGGACAAATCCAATGATGCTGACAGCCACTCCAGTGGAGCCATGACCCTAGCAACGAAGAATTGAAATGGTCACACGTTTTACTGTCAACCGCAATAGCAAATATTACTGTAGTTCTACTATAAAACAGTTACTATTAACTTAAAAAATAACAACTTTTGCCTGATTTTAATGCATAAAAATTACCACTGCGCGGGCGTCATAGGTGCTTGCGCAGGCGCGCGACGACCGCTGCCACGCATCCGCGCAGCTTAAAGGGAACATTCGTAATCGTAATCTCCGGATTTCTACAGCGCCCAAAAAAGCGAAGTCGCGGGAACCAGCTTATTCACAGGCGCTTAGACAAATCAAAATCGATAGGCGGGGGGGTCGAATCGGTTTCAGGTCAAGATCCAAATGTGACAGTAAGACGGGTAAGGTGGGTGGTGTTTAGGGTTTGCTGCGAAGACTATCATTTCAGAGCAACGCTCCCCTAATTTTTGCAATCCCCAAGGATCATAATTTTTTATGTACCTCGGGGAAAAATAATAATAATCTGGTCTCTTTTAAAGGTACATTTCCTTCAAACCCTGAAGACGAGGCCTGCTCCTCCAGACATTTACTCTGCTCCCAAGTATGTTTTTCCTAATTCTGAGGGATCATTGAAAAAAAAGTTATTATTATAAAGAACTTGTTTTGCTATTCTATTTATTAATGGCGATTGTCCAATTAGTAGCAAATTATTCCGATGAAAAACTTGCTTGTAAGTTGACGTATGATTCAATATCTTTCCGACTGTTGTCATTTCATAGCTGCGCATGATGTCCATTAGAGTCGACAACACGATTGCCAGTGTGGCTGGGAAAAATGTAATGCACGATGGACTTATTACGTTAACCTATTTAAGGGTCTATTATGTGCCATTTTACTATTTCTCAGCAATTTTCATCTTTACGTAACTGCATGGGCCATTTGGCTATTCTCAGCAGAGATACTAATCAAGAAGAGATGAAAGCCGGTTTCTTTCGTATACAACATAGTCTATATACACTGTGTCCCGATGAAAAGTGGACCCCAAGAAAAAGTGTCATAACTCGGTCAAAACTTTTAGCATTTGCCTGAAATTTTAAAAACAACAACAATAGCCATATTACAACCAAATCCTAACGCCGTTTGGAAATGTTGCCGAGTTTGTCAAGTTTGTGAATGTTTGAGACGCAGCCCTGAAAATGGGACGTTTCCAACATACAAGAGCCATAAGGTAGTGAAGTTCAGCTACAGCTGGTGTTCAAAATGTCCTTTTTGTTCACGGACACACGACCGTAGACGTGGACGCCACTGTTTGATGGCCCGATCGATGATCACGTGATCAAACAGCTGCCACTCTTCAATCAGACGCGCCTCCGGTGATCGACGTCACGAATGCGGGAACGAGAAACGCGCTCCTCCAGTACACTCCAGGTTTGGATTTCGCGTCTGATTGAAGAATGGCAACTGGTTGACCACGTGATCATCGATCGGGCTATCAAACAGTGACGTCCACGTCTACGATCGTGTGTCCGTGAACAAAAGGGCATTTTGAACACCAGCTGTAGCTGAACTTCACTTCCTTATGGCTCTTGTATGTTGGAAACTTCCCATTTTCAGGGCTGCGTCTCAAACATTCACAAACTTGACAAACTCGGCAACATTTCCAAACGGCGCTAGGATTTGGTTGTAATATGGCTATTGTTGTTGTTTTTAAAATTTCAGGCAAATGCTAAAAGTTTTGACCGAGTTATGACACTCTTTCTTAATAATAATAATAATAATAAGACGATTTATATAGCGCCGTAGCACAGCCGAGGCCGAAGAAAAGGGCGCTGTACATAAGTTACAAAAGTTGGCAGTCGTATGAAAGTTTAAAAAGATATGTCTTCAGCTGTGATTTAAATGACTCCAGCGATGGTGCATTCCTAACGTGGTCAGGAAGATTGTTCCACGCAGTGGGTCCCGTGACAGCGAAGGAAGAGTCGCCAAGTCTCGTAGAAGACCGCGGTACTTGTAATTGATTTTTTGTTGACGATCGTAGCCGAGATCTGTTCTGGTTGTCTGCCACACGAACGCAGAAATCCGAGATGTAATTTGGCATGAGGTGATGCAGTGCTTTATACGTGATCAGGCACAGTTTGTACGTTATCCGCTGAGGAACGCGCAGCCAGTGAAGGTTGTCGCGCAGCAGATCAGTGATATGATCAGATGGTGTCCGGCCATATATGAGTCGTGCAGCACAGTTAAGCACCGACTGTATTCGATCTAGTTGACAAGTCGGCAGGCCCGCCAGTAGGCTATTGCAGTAGTCAACCCTGGAGACTATGAAGCTGTTGACCAAGATGACGGCCGTTGAGGTTGGAAGGAATCTGCGTATGGTTTTAATACGCCGCAGTTGGTAGAAGCAGCCTCGAACGAGTTGACTCACATGGTCCATCATGGTCATACAGCTGTCAAAGTGGACTCCAAGGTTGCGAATGGTGTCAGCTGGTTGAATTTCTGCATCACCAAGGGTGAAGGTACTGCCGGTAAGTAGATGGCGACGCCGGAAGGTGGTACACCATAAGAACTCGGTCTTCGATGGATTGAGTTTGAGACGGTTAGACGCCATCCACTCTGAGATGCGTTCGATACACAGCAGCACTCTCTGCTTCAGCTCAGCGGTTTGTGATGGTTCACAGAAGAAGTAAAGCTGTGTATCATCTGCATAGCAGTGGTGGAGGAGGCCATGTGCTTCTATGATTCTCTCCAAATCGGCCGTATATAGTATAAACAGGAGAGGGCCAAGAACTGAACCTTGTGGAACACCGCATGTTACTAGCCTAGGTGTCGTCTCCTCCCCTGCCAAATGAACGGATTGTGTACGTCCTCTTATATATGATTCAAGCCAACTGAGCGCTCTATCCTTGATTCCAAAGGAGCACGAGAGTCGCTGAAGTAAGATGTTGTGGTCAACTGTGTCGAATGCAGCTGACATATCAAGTAGTGACAGAAGCGCCAGTTGGCCTGAATCTATGGCACTGACTAGGTCCGAGAACACCTTAAGGAGCGCAGTCTCGGTGGAATGACCACGCCTGTAGGCAGACTGAAACCGAGGAAGAAGGCGAGATTCAGACAGGTACTCGGTCAGCTGGTGGTTGGCAATACGCTCCAGTACTTTTGATACGAACGTTAGATTTGAGACCGGTCTGAAGTTCGCAGGTGACGATTCATCGGCTCCAGCTTTCTTAAGGAGTGGCTTGACCGTTGCGTGTTTCCATTTGGACGGGAAACGGCCGATGGCAAAAGAATGATTGAATATCCGAGCTATGAAAGGCGCCAGCAGTGGAGCGGCCTCCTTCATCAACCACGTCGGAATTATGTCAAGAGAGCACTGTTTCGCTGGTGATGATACAATAACTTTCATGACATCTTCCGTGGTGACTGGGAGAAACTCGCACATGCCTGGAGTTGAGCAATTAGTGAAAATCGCCTCATTTGCGTCAGATGTCGATGCTCGGATGTCCGCGATCTTTGTATCCATGTGGTCATGATATGTAGCAGCAGAGAAAGATCCAGTCGTGGTAGTGTTTTTGCCCTCGCCAAGCAGCTGGTTCACTGACTGCCACACATGACGCTGATTTGAACCCGCCGACTTGATTTTCGACTTCCAGTAATCAGAAGCCTTCTGATGGGACAATTTCCTAGCCGTACGGAGGGCTTTGCGCCAGGCTTGCGTATCCTCTGCGCCAGCCGCGTCGACCTGACAACGCCGGGCCAGACGTCGAGCCGTCCGCCTAGCCTCACGGCATTCGTTGTCAAACCAGGGTTGATGATGACGCTCCCGAACAGTGAACTCTGAAACGGGGGCATGCTTGTCAAGAAGGCCGCTGATTACCGAGTCGAAGGTATCTGCGAGATCGTCTGCAGAGGTATCGATCGTCGGATCAGTAACAGCACAGAGTTCAGACTCAGAGAGTTCGGCAAGAAAGGCAGCAGTGTCGAAATGCTGCCACTTGCGCTTGGTGATCGTAAGAAAACTCGGAGTTGGTGGTGTCATACAGATGGACCATGACACCAGCATATGGTCCGACAGCCCGACATCAGTAACCAAGACGTCTGGTCGCGACACGCTCTCGGACGTGATGACGTGGTCCAACAGACCTCCGAGCCGATGTGTTGGTGACTTGACGTGCTGTCGGAAGCCATATGTTGACAGTATGGCGTTGTATTTATTTGCTTCTTGATCCGCTCGCTCAAGGTGGATGTTAATGTCTCCTGTGATCGTGACTGGGATAGACATACTGGCAAGAGCCGCCAGAAATGATGAGAACTCAGCAAAAAACTGTGGCGTAATTACTTGTGACCCAGGCCGGTATAGGACGACGAGGACATGACTGCTACCTCCAGAGGTCGTCCGACAGCACAGGTACTCGAACGTTGTTGCCTTCTGCTTAAGATCGATCTTAGATAAAGCGACGCCGTGGGTGGCGACGATGGCAGTGCCACCATGGTTAACAAATTTAACCTTTCCCTGGCGTCGCTTATCCTCGATCGGTCTGGCAGTTTCTAACACGTTCAGTCCCAGCCCGCGGAGACGCTTGATGGTCGTGCAGTCAGAGTCCTCGTGCCATGTTTCGGTCAGGGCAAGCACTTGGAGCTGCTCCTCCTGCATAATCACTCTGACGTCATCAACTTTGTTGTTAACAGAGCGTATATTCAGGCAACCGAAGCGGGTCAGACTGCTACGTTGTACCGCGTGTCTCGCGATACGGGGACGAATCAAAACCGTCTCCCTGTGTTGTGCAGGGGCAGCACTGATGTTAGCTGCCTGGATCTGATTCTGCAGCTGTCTGACTGGACGGTTGCCTGAGATGATAAGGACGCCCGATGAGCCAGATTCGGTGTACACAGGGACCGGTCTTCGGTGTTGCCCGCCTCTGCACCCACTTTTCATCGGGACACAGTGTAGAAGTGAAACTTAAAAGCTGGTGTTCAGCATTGTCCGGCTTGTTATAGACATGATCACTGGAAAGAACTTTTCAAACTTTTATTTGCTCTTTAATTTCTTGCATTTGCATAACGCCGCTATATATGCATCTGTAATTAACAATCGCAACTGGATATACGTGCTTCTGTTTCAATGCGCTTCACTTCATAGTCGCAAATGCCTTCCATCAGCCATGCAGCGTGATTTGAATAGTGCCAATTTTAAACTTTAACACTTTAAAGACGAGCTGCATTGGCTTCCAGTCGCTTTTAGTACACTCTCGTCGTTAAAATGTTAACCCGCCAACCAGGAGCTTTACTGCGGTTCGATAATCGTTCTCGAATGGGTTACTGGGTAACTAATGGCAAGAACTATTTAACCTGCTACTGTCTTCATTCTGCAAAGGTTGAAAACAATATTTTTATGGTTGACTGGTGTTTTGGGTAGGAAGGCTAAGGAAGCGCTGGTGAGGAGTCTCCTGACATTGCATGAGGAAATGGTCATGCTCGCTTGATGGATGCTGTGTAATTACGGTAAAGGTTAATCAGAAAAGGAGCTATATATAATCAGTGTTATCTGTAATGGGATACTGAAAGGTGATCTGGCTCTTTGTTCTGCTGCCATGTACTTTTGCCACTAAGGAGATAATTACGACACGAATAAACTTTTAATTATGAAACAAAATTTGAAAACAGTCAGATGGATTATTAGAAAAAGACAGACAGAGACAGAGACAGAGACAGCCAGAGAGAAAGTTATTATCAGAATCGCCTAAAATTATTAATATGTAAGAGATATGAACCTCTAGAGGTAAAAAAAATCTGTCCCACAAAACTTATCAAGCTAGCAATCCGAAGATGAATATTTAAAAACTGCGTCCTCAAAGAATCGACTTAGAAAATTGCGGATATTTAAAACCACAGCTCTGAAAGCTAAATATACTGCGTTTTGCTGGCTAAGATTATCTAAATATGTTGTAAAAAAAGTTCTTGCAACATTTTAAAAATTTTACCCGTAACAAATCACAACATTTCATGAAGCAGCGAGCTCCTGAAATGTAATAATCATCGAAACAGCAGCATAATCTCACATTTTGTAAAATTTGAGTGTTTTGACTTGTATTATTAAAAGATTACTTACTTCAATAATCGTTTTACTATAGACAAAAATCAATTAATTCATATTCAATTTAATCTCCCAATCCAAACTAATGATTCTAAGACCACTCTAAACCGATCACTCTCCAAATAAATCTTAAGTTAGCAAGTTTATCTGCCGTGGATAATTTAAAGCCAAGTTTCTGTAAACGACTTCCCAGCTATTAGAATACTAGAGTCTAGTCACTCTGTTTGTGATATATGGAGATCATCGATATACAAGGACTTTTCTTACTCTGACTTCTGACTAAAAGAACACAGCTGAGAAGAACTCGCAGCAGATTTCAACCAGATGAAATGCTTGTACTGATACCATGGTACTGCATCAGTTTCAGCAACCACTGACATAGTTTGTGCTGCTTGGCGAATTTTTTTGTAACAAATACCACTGATACTGGTTGGAACAACCCGATTGAAGACAATTAAAAGCAGGTGGATGAGTGGCGCACTGTAGTTTTCAGAAATGAGTGTGAAGCTCACTGGTTATTATATCAATGCAGTAATAGGTTAAAGTGCGTTAATCATGGCCCAGGGTAGTGGAAGAAATTTCAAAGCGCCTGGTAGTGAGGCCAGAGGATTGCGCTGTATTCTCAGCTGCAGAGTCTTCATAAGTACTATTATCATCATTTTCACAGAAGTACTTCATTAAGTCACTGACATTTCGTAGACATTTCGTAGATCATTCAGAGTTGACAGTAGCCTACCACTCCTACTTCAGTGTATTCGTGCATTCTGTGGAGATACCACGATAATTAGATCATAATAGAACACCACAGTCATAACCACAGTATAATTAATTAAATAATAGACGGAATTATATCGCGAAACAACATGATATCGCATGATACAACTTGATACTAATGAGACAAAGTCTCATTAGTGCTGTTTGTATAGAAACACGAAATCATCAAGGACCTGCTAACAGCGTTAAAGGAGGTCGAATTTAGCGTTCTTGTGACTTCTGAAAAGGCGCATCATCAATGTTCTAAAACGTATAGCCTACATACGTAGGGCTTACATAATTATCTGAAAAAATACATTAAAAAATACACACTGAGTCATATCAAATGCACTTCTGCCTAGCTCAAAACAGGTGTAGGCCAATCTCATGCAGAACTCTTGCCGGAGATGGAGTGGAGAATCACAATGACGTGCCAAATTTTGGCCACTGGAAGAAGCAACAGTGAAGCCAAAGCTCTTTACGAAATGCTAACCCGATAGAAATTATTTCATAAGTTTCATGCCTTGAGCTTCAACATAACGTTAGAGAACACAATTCGTTTCAACGATCCTTGCGTTCTCGAAAAAAAAATTGATTGAGAGAGTCCGTTTTTAGTATGTTGTTGCCATTTATTGCAATTAATCTTATATTTTTACCTAGTGTTTCGGACCTTTCAGTCATTGCTATCGGCCTGCGATTCCAAGTCATTTGGGGGTAATGTGAGAAACGGAAGCTTTTTGGATTAGAAATCAAGGCTGAAAGTAAAGTTTTCATGGAATCAACAGCGACGACTGCAAATAATGTAACCAGAAGGAATGGCAGACCAGGGATCGAGTCCACGATGATGTGCACAAACTACGAACTGTTGAAAACGTTCTGCCAAAGCCACAACAAAAGATCTCCAAATATCAGCATATTACCCTTATATTACAATTCATAACACTAGGTGCACAATGATCAAATTTACAGACCCATTAAAAAAATCTGTTTTTATCAAATTGATAACAGCGCAACTTCTGTTGCGCTGTTATCATAACGCACAAGGCATCAATCGATGAAAATGTCTTCCTAGTCTTTTAACTCGTAAAAAATTAAAACCAAAACCAGTTTGTTAAGAAAGTGAGTTGGTTGCTAAAAAAAACCTGCCAACTGCTAAAATCTTTCAAAATTTCCGAGTTCCTTGACTTCTCTTCTCAGCTGAAGTCTCTGAAATGTTCTCTTCAGCTGAGATATCTAGAAACATTCTGACGTTCTTGACTTGTCTCCCCAGCTGAAATCTCTGAAGCCTTCCGAGATTCTTGACTTACAGTTCACAAAGACTACAAGTTAGTCACCCGACTTACCAATGTTTTGTGCTTACATCTTATGCCAATAGCTAATGTAGGCTATCTGATAAGTGGACATGGTGACTCTTTCTGTGCATGCAATTAGTCTTAAAACTGATAAATCAAATGCTTAATTACTTGCGCTAAAGAAGACAATTCTGACGATGATCCGAGTGAATATGATGATACTAATTCATTTAAGAAGCAAGTAAGTAGTAAGTAGGTCCATCGTGCGTTATAAATGACATCTGGAGGAGGATACATTATGGATCATGTGGCCATAATGCACTGGCCATTAGTCGGTCGGTCGGTCGGTCTGTCGGTCGGTCGGTCTGTCGGTCGGTCGGTCGGTCGGTCTGTCGGTCGGTCGGTCGGTCGGTCGGTCGGTCGGTAGATAGGTCTATCGGTCGGTCAGTCGGTCGGTCGGTCGGTCGGTCTTTCGGTCGGTCAGTCGGTCGGTCTGTCGGTCTGTCGGTCGGTCGGTCGGTCGGTCTTTCGGTCGGTCTGTCGGTCTGTCGGTCGGTCGGTCGGTCGGTCTGTCGGTCTGTCGGTCGGTCGGTCGGTCGGTCTGTCGGTCGGTCGGTCGGTCGGTCTGTCGGTCGGTCGGTCGGTAGATAGGTCTATCGGTCGGTCGGTCGGTCTGTCGGTCGGTCGGTCTGTCGGTCTGTCGGTCGGTCGGTCGGTCTGTCGGTCTGTCGGTCGGTCGGTCGGTCTGTCGGTCGGTCGGTCGGTCGGTCGGTAGACAGGTCTATCGGTCGGTCGGTCGGTCAGTCGGGCGGTCGGTCGGTAGATCGGTGTATCGGTCGGTCGGTCGGTCAGTCGGGCGGTCGGTCGGTAGATAGGTCTATCGGTCGGTCGGTCGGTCGGTCGGTCTGTCGGTCGGTCGGTCGGTCTTTCGGTCGGTCTGTCGGTCTGTCGGTCGGTCGGTCTGTCGGTCTGTCGGTCGGTCGGTCGGTCTGTCGGTCGGTCGGTCGGTAGATAGGTCTATCGGTCGGTCGGTCGGTCAGTCGGGCGGTCGGTCGGTAGATAGGTCTATCGGTCGGTCGGTCGGTCGGTCGGGCGGTCGGTCGGTCGGTCGGTCTGTCGGTCGGTCGGTCGGTCGGTCTGTCGGTCGGTCGGTCGGTCGGTAGATAGGTCTATCGGTCGGTCGGTCGGTCGGTCGGTCGGTCGGTCGGTCGGTCGGTCGGTCGGTCGGTCGGTCGGTCGGTCGGTCGGTCGGTCGGTCGGTCGGTCGGTCGGTCGGTCGGTCGGTCGGTCGGTCGGTCGGTCGGTCGGTCGGTCGGTCGGTCGGTCGGTCGGTCGGTCGGTCGGTCGGTCGGTAGATAGGTCTATCGGTCGGTCGGGCGGTCGGTCGGTCTGTCGGTCGGGACTCGTGAGGGCCACCGTTCATTCTAATAATTAGTGCTAATTATGACCGGTGTCTGCCTATTGTTATGCTTGTCACATGAAAGTAACACACATAGCGTTGTATTTCGTATGCCCACCGTTACAAATTAGCATGTACAGTGTTGTACACCGTGGCCACCCACCGGATATACAGGCATTTCCCCGTGGTCCATACCAATGAGCACACAGCAGCGTCCATAAGTCACCTGGCAGGCTTAACCAACCGGGAAGGAATAGCGAAGACGGCAGATGTGGCTTTGCTTCGGGCTTTGACAATGCTATGGCAGCCGACGGCTAAATTAACCGTTCTGCGGAAAAAGCGCTGTGTGAATGAACTTAAGAGGATTGACCAGAATGCATCAATCTTAAACAACATGACCGGTTTAGAAACTCATTTCAAATTAAGCCTATTTTTGTGAAATGATTAGATAGATTTATTTCAAGGTCTACTTGAGTCGTTTACACTCACTACAGCTTTAAGAAGCACAGAATGGTCTTATTCCTGGATTATATTTCAGACTTTTACATTCCAGTACCAGAAACCCAAACAGATGCTGATTACGATCCACATCCAGGAATCAACTGCAAGTCCCGCGGTTTTCTACAACTGTTCCTTCTCTGTTGTTGGATCTAGCTGCGTCCAACCTCGTGAAGAATGCGTCATCTCTGGAGATATTCAAGTTGGCGGCTGGCGCGATGAGACGTGCGTGATTTTCGCCTGCCACTGTAGTTAAACCTTTATATGAGCTGTGTTCATTTCTGTTCATTTACTGAATGTGGCGAATGATTTATTTACTTATTCATATGACTGTAGTTGATTGATGCTTTTTTCTTCCACCTTTCTGTGCTACGGCGTTATATAAATTATTATTTTAACCCGAGGTACAAATGATCGATCTATCGGGACTTTAAAATGGCTCCGAAAAATTGTAACTGTCTGGGTTAGCTTAGACTCGTCAAGTTCTGGCAGGGAGTAAATGCTTTTAAAAGACGACAGCATTAAATCGTTGGATCATAACTAAGAGGCGCTGGAAACGATGGTCTCAATATACATGGGTGAGATGGCGTCCAAGCTTCGTTATAAAATCGAGCCCTGCGTTGTCAATAGGGCCCAGAGTTTTGAAGGCCAGCGGAACAAAATGATGCTGCAGCCGGAATGGATTGTATTTGAATACAGTCCTTGATACCGCCAGTTCCGCGGCTCTACCCACCGAATGAGATGTAACAGCCAAGTATGAAGCCGCCACGGGAAGTCACCTTGACTGACCGTCAGTCAAGGTGACATCTCAGATCAAACTACCGCCGTTGGGCCATGTGGTAAGCTTAAGCCCGTCGGGTCTTTTTCCATCAGTTCTGGATGGCTCCGCATAAGTCAGATGGTAGAACTGCGCGACTTCGTTTAAGATGTCACCAACAGCAGGCAGCATATTATGGTTTCGGTTTCGGCTGTTAAATGCGGTCGAAGAATCAAATTTAACCAAAACTGAGTCCTATTCCATGCCATTAAGAAGGCTTGGGGAGGATTGTACCGCTGCCTCACAACCACCAGAACACACACAACGACCTGCTTAGAGAAGAGATATTCGATCACCATTGGAAGTGCAAAAGCGCATTTGGATACTAGTCGACGCCAGTAGTAGGCCTATCCGATGACAGTTGGACGAAGGCAGTGGCGTAGCTAGGGGGGACAGGGGGGGACATGTGTCCCCGGGCGAAATGGGAAGGGGGCGCCAAAATGAGGGTTAAGATAAATAATTTTACTCTTAATTTTGATGCAGTTTTAACTAATTTATCACAAATGAATGCATAAGATTTAATTTTAGCGCCCCAAATATATCCAATTATATCCTCATTACTTACAAATCAGTTCTTAGGTATCATTTTGGCGCCCCATTGAGCACATGCATGTACTGTCTGTATTTTCATATTTTATTTCATTAACAAAAATTAAAATTGCCATTCGATTATGTGGAAAATGTGAAATAGTAAAACGGGGGGGGGAGGGGGCGCCAAATTCATAGTTCGTCCCCGGGCGCAAAATATCCTAGCTACGCCACTGGACGAAGGATCCTCCATTTTTTTCAACGCAAAGAATGTGTCACCAAACAGAGCTGATCGAATTTCCTCAGGGCAGGTACCGGCTAAAAGTATGTTAACCAGGGTAGTGGTGGCTGAAACGAGTTCGGATCCGGTCTCGGCGGAAGTTATCAGATCGAGGAGATGTTGGGGTCGTAGTCCATCTGGCCCCCAGATGAACTCGCCGATAAGAATCTAATGCGGTTGAGCACCTCTTGTTCGGTGGCTTGGAAAGAAATTACATTGAATACTGGTGGGACTGAAATGCACTGCGGAAGGAGTGCAGCGTGTTTCAAACTTAACTACTCCAGAGTGTCTTTATTTTCAGGTACCTGCTCATCATCAGAAGTGAGGATTCTTACAGCTGCCTTGATACTGCCATCTTCCAACTTTGATGCCACTGCTGCAGCGATTTCTTCGTCATTGTTGGGCTTGGACCTGCTTTCATGCTTGGATACGTCATGGCTCTAGGTGAAGAGAGTCTCGACCCGCCTCTTAATAGTCGACGTCAAATACTGGCGTCTGCCTCCTCTGACTGGCTGTTCCAAAACAACCAGTCCAAATGATAGGAGGGTTTACCAGAGGCTCTAGTTGAGGGGTTACACCAGGATTTTGCTGCTGATAGTAGTCAACAGCCTCCCCACACTCAGCCTAACTGCTTTATGATGTGCTTCCTGAATCTATGCTGCGAAGTTGGATGCGGAATTTTGCTCCTGATTATATAGCAGCTTTGTATCATCAGGAGGAACCGCTGTTCCTATTTTAGAGCAAGGGGAAAGAGGGGTAGCAACACAAAGCAACTGGATTATCTGGAACTGCTTGACCATTGGTAAATAATTATTGTTTAGCAGGGGTTTCATCGAACCGGGCAGCGGTTGTTGCGTTGCACATGGAGGTGAATCATTCCTCTCTAATGTGTAGCTTTAGCACATCTCTGCATTACACTGCAAACCCCTTTGCTCTCTGCGAGGCCACACGAGAAGGAGAATGAGCATTCAATGAAGTATCCATTAAAAAAGTGCGAATACATGTAATGACAAGCCATTAGGCCTAGAGATCGGGTGAACGGGCTTATAGATGTCGGGAGAGGTGTAAGCTGAAAAACAGGTACGACAAGGGGCGTGTATGACGAAAAAGCGACGATTAATGATTGTAAAAACACCAAAGAACGGAAAATAAATGACAACAAGTGTAGATAAACTTGCCACAAGAACCGAACCGCACTCAAGAAGGCAACAAAAGTCCATGGAGAAACTTTGAAAATATCGAATTAAAACAGACAAAACCTCGCCTCAAAGGTAGAAGCCGCTATCTTGGACGAGAGCCAATTCCAGAATAATTATTGCTTTTAGACCCAAAGAATGAAATCGACATGGTGCGAAAAACTAATTTAGACAAGAGAGAATGAATTCTAGGATGGCTACTTTGGCTTATTATTATTTAAAATTATCATCATCATCATCATCATCATCATCATCATCATCATCATCATCATCATCATCATCATCATCATCATCATCATCATCATCATCATCATCATCATCATCATCATCATCATCATCATCATCATCATCATCATCATCATCATCATCATCATCATCATCATCATCATCATCATCATCATCATCATCATCATCATCATCATCATCATCATCATCATCATCATCATCATCATCATCATCATCATCATCATCATCATCATCATCATCATCATCATCATCATCATCATCATCATCATCATCATCATCATCATCATCATCATCATCATCATCATCATCATTCTTTTACTCGAGGTAAGTGTAATGCCTAAGAAATAAAAAATTACGCAAGGAGCTGCTACGGGTAGGCCTATTCGGAAAATCAGGCCCCCGTCAGACAACATCAGCGAACATGCCTTGATAAATGCTATGTAATGGCTATGAATGCCATGATATTATTATTATTATTATTATTATTATTATTATTATTATTATTATCATCATCATCATCATCATCATCATCATCATCATCATCATCATCATCATCATCATCATCATCATCATCATCATCATCATCATCATCATCATCATCATCATCATCATCATCATCATCATCATCATCATCATCATCATCATCATTATTATTATTATTATTATTATTATTATTATTATTATTATTATTATTATTATTATTATTATTATTATTATCTCTTATGTTATGCTTTGCGAAATGAACTAGTATGGTCTAGTGTGATAGAGGTGGTCGCTCCTTGGCACCGGGCAGCATCGACATGGTGCCCCGGAAGGCAACCTCGTTATTATTATTATTATTATTATTATTATTATTATTATTATTATTATTATTATTATCATCATCATCATCATCATCATCATCATCATCATCATCATCATCATCATCATTATTATTATTATTATTATTATTATTATTATTATTATTATTATTATTATTATTATTATTATTATTATTATTATTATTATTATCTAGTCAGGGAGTAGAAAAGAGGACTGGTACGCCAGTGTTTAAGAAAACTTCCAAATAATATTATCTTTGAGATATCTGGAAGACACGGTTAGAAAGTGCCATGATAATCGACTAAGTGTGCTTTGCGGAAATTACGCAAAAGCGAATTAGTGTCAGATATTGTTCTGTCAAATCAAAAGTAGACATTCGCGTATTTGTAGCAGACATTTCGCCCGTCATCAAAAGAAAAGCAGAGTAGATATAATGAATTTAGAAGTCTTTTGCAGTTCGATATTTATGTAAATGTTACTAAGACGCACTGGTGCAAAGGCCGAAGTCAGCAAACGCACTGGTGAAGAGGCCGAAGTCAGCAAACGCACTGGTGCAAAGGCCGAAGTCAGCAAACGCACTGATGCAGAGGCCGATCATCGTCCTATCTCAGTCTTTCTCGACCCCCAGTCACTACTCACCTCAAGTTCTCCAACCGAGCCATTTCCATCACAGCACCACGCCTCTGGAATGATCTCCCCCCTGAATTTCACAGTTTCTTAGTGCCTCCATCATCATTGCAACCCGTCCTTCATCCTCATCCTCATGTTCCTCTATCTATCACCCCTAGGCTTTCCACTCAAAACTCACCTTTTCAAATACTCCTACCCTGACTCATCTGATACTCCGCCTTCCAATTATTCTCGCCGTAAATGACACCCGCCTTGACAGCTGCTCTGCCTCTTCTGATCTGGTACCCTGGAAATCGGACTTGGACCTCTTTTGGACCACTCTCTGGAAACCCCCTGATCTGGTACCCTGGAAATCGGACTTGGACCTCTTTTGGACCACTCTCTGGAAACCCCTCTGATCTGACGTAGCGCTCGTGAATAGGCTGGTGTCCTGCGCTTGGCCTTCGAGTGGCGCTTTAGAAGTTTGGAGATTACGATTACGATTACGAAGTTAGCAAACGACGGAATCGTAATGTAAATGTAAACGTTTTTATACAGCGAGCCTATGGCCTCCCCTTGCTAGTTTTTTTTACCATCGCTGCTCGTTTGAATGGATGCCACGCCTTAAGGTCTCCGTGTGCAGAATTACAATTAAGATAGAAGAATTTTTCCAGTATAATGTGTATTAATGATTAGAGAAAGTCACGGATAGTTGAAGTCATCTATCTAGCGGCAATCGTACGAATGCAAAATTTAGAATACACCATCTCCAGTCTTGTTGTCCTCGAGACCAAGGTCTTGGTCTCGAGTGCACTCGAGTTCGTTTTTAAAAGTCTTGGTCTTGGTCTTGGTCTTGAGGTTCAAGGTCTTGGTCTTGGTCTTGGTCTTGGTCTTGAGGTTCAAGGTCTTGGTCTTGGTCTTGGTCTTGAGGTTCAAGGTCTTGGTCTTGGTCTCGCAAGACCAAGACCAAGACCGGCTGTTAATATGAACAGTCATTTAACAGAACTCAAGAATTCTGTATCAAGCCTGCTTGCATCATACGACCAATATCTATGGATGGATACAAGTCATGTTGGTCAGGAAAATCCATTGGCAGCAGCAACAGTTATTCTGTATCAGACGGTATAATAAACCATGGGAAGATTTCAAAAGGACTCACTATCTGTACATTTACATCCAGTGCTTGAAAAGCTACTCTGTGTGTGTCAGCGACTTCAGCACCTGTAGAACGTATTTTTTCACATGGCGGAATTTTTATGAGGCCCACCAGGCACGTCTTGGTCAGAAAATTCTGAGCGAATTGGTTTTTATAAAATACAAAAGGCATTTGGTATAAGAGGTTGCATGAAGGACTTTTGAATACAAATTCGGATTTCTCTGCAGTTTTCATTTAAAGTTAATTTGCTTGAATAAAATAAAAGACTCATGTTTTCATTAAAATAGCGAATATTCCGACTTGACAATTTTTAGAAGTCTTGACTTAATTTCGATTTTTTGGGTCTTGGTCTTGGTCTTGAGGTTCAAGGTCTTGGTCTTGGTCTTGGTCTCGAGATTCAAAGTCTTGGTCTTGGTCTTGGTCTCGAGGTTCAAGGTCTTGGTCTTGGTCCTGAGGTTCAAGGTCTTGGTCTTGGTGTTGAGGTTTAAGGTCTTGACAACAAGACTGACCATCTCTGTTGAACAGTGGGTTTAAAACAAAAACAGTGACAGAGTTAAAGTTAGTATTGGAAGGTCGAACAAATGTAAGCGTGGAGAGCTTTGCACGTATTACTAGAAGTCAGAATCGCACAGCTATGAAATATAGTAGAAAGACAGACATACAGACAGACAGGCAGACAGACAGGCAGACAGACAGACAGGCAGAAATAACGACACCGACTAACTATTTTGCTTTGTAAATTCATCTGAAGTACGTCGTTGGAACTTCGATTGAGTAGTGACGTCGTCTGACTTCCAAACCTATATATGTCTACTTCCGCCGGAACTTCGCCTGAAATGAACAATCGACTTTGACTGGCATACAAATTGGGTAAATAAATTGCATGAATAGTTGGATGAGGTGATGGATGGATGGATGGATGGATGGATGGATGGATGGATAGATGAGTTGGATGAATGAATAGATTGATCTGACCGAAGAAATAGCAGAAGACAGTATATGTTTCAGATATATTTAGTTGAAATTATGAGTGTATGTATCTTTGATTGTTATATGTTTTGCTTTTCTCACCTGGAGGAACACAAGCGGAGACATTAAGAGTGTCCGTTCCAAATGGGTTGCGTACCCGCACGGTGTAGTATCCGGTCTGTGGGTTGACTCGGCCTTCCTTCTTAAGGATGACTTCTCTGGAGGTGAACAAGTAAATGTCCGTCTGTGGCAGGGCCTGGCCGTCCTTGGACAAGTTCAACCCCGGCGCAGGCATTCCGACAACCTTATATTGAAGTCTCCAATAGTCATAGTCCGACTTACTCAGTCGCAAATGGACGACCTTCGGAGAACCTGTTCCACAGGAAATTGTAATATATGACATCAACAGTCACAAGAAAAACAAAAGACACAATTATTTACACGCCTCACAATTTTAAACCATCAATATGCGATGTGCTGCAGCCAGGACCATTTAAAGGTCGTCGTAGGCCTTAGGCACTCTTGCATTTGTAGACCCCAAGTCAACTGTGAACTCCAACTCTGCAAAGTTCACATACTGTAGGCTAGCACAGCTTAACTTAAACTGTTTCAGTATAAAAGTGATTAAATTTGAACTGGCTGTTATTTGCAATTTTCCTTTTTCCAGGTCACTCATTCAATATCTCATTTTCAGATTTTCAGACTTTCGTAGGCCCCTGAAAGTTTCGTAGGCTCTAGGCAAGACGGCCCTGGCTGCACCTGAAGTAAAGTGGGAAAAAGAAAACCTAAGTAGGCTACTTCTCGGGATTCAATTCACCTTGAAGACGATCAAGACCTTGAGCTAAGTGGGAGAAAACCTCGATGAAAAACCCTTGATGAAAGTGATTTCAGCATCTTTCAATACTGGCAAGTGCAGGGATGTGCACAATTGATCCAATTTGGCTGGAGAATGTGTCAATAGACTTCTACGAGAATCATATATAGTAACTGTTCCAGCGAGTGGCCACAGGAGTGACAATTTGGCACCCCAAAACTGTCTGAATTATTTCTTTGTGGACTATTTACCTTGTTCCATATACCTGACATTTGGCATTGGTAGAGTGGAGAAGAGAACGATATTTAGCATTGGCTTTGGCAGCTGCTAATGGTGCCTTAATACTCGTATACAAGACTTAGATTCCTAGTCATTATAATCTATAGTCTTGGTGTCTCTTACATCATGGTGTACGTTTATTTAACGACGCCGTCATTTCGACGATGATTGGCGTACATCATGGTGTAGACTGAAGCATTGATTAAATATTTATCCTGATACCACAAATTTACACGTAGGCCTATTTGGGGCGACCAGAAGAGTATTAATTTTTTTAAATGTCATCTAGAGTTGAGGTAATAAACTTTATAAGATTGAAATGATCATTTTAGCAGAAAAAATTTAAAACATTTCTTAAACGACGTTTGAAAAGTATTTTGGGAAAGTATTTTGGAAAAGTATTTTGAATTCTGCAAAAATACGTTTTAAAACTAATTTGAAAATACTTTTACAAAATACTTTTCAAAAGTATTTTGAAAATACAAAATAAAATAGTATTTTGGAAAATATTTTTGAAAATAGAAATCTATTTTCAAAATACTATAGTGCCCATAACTGTTAACGACTTCATTTTCTCTGCCTTGGCATATTAAGGCGGTTGGCCATTCCTCTCTCTCGCCGTCTGATCTTCCCACAGATAATGTACGGTCAGTGTTAGGGTGTCCCGATAAAAGCAATAAATGTAATATATCAATGGCCAACCTTGATAAAGTTTAGTTTAGATAAACTGATTAAACCTGCAAAGTTAAAGCTAGATTGAACAATATCTAGAGGTCCCTCAAAACGTTTTCAATTGTCGTATAACATTCATGCGGCAAATGTGGGAGAAAATGTGTACCCTCCATAACGGTTCACAGTGCCTAACTTTCAAATGAGAAGAGTTGTTCAAAATTCCCTTAGCAACTTTTCCTGAAAATGTTTTACCCACAAAATAATTTCTGTTTCATAAAGTTATTCTTACGTGACGCTGTGTGACGTGACGTCAAAATTTGATGTCACAGTTGACATTTCATTGGATCAATGAGTGACTTTGCAATTCGATGTCACTTTATCTGTTATGGTGAACCTTTGGCTTCACAGGAACTACAAGTGATAGAATGATGTTTCTGGCGTCTATATTATGTTTCTGTGTGTCGGTTTCCAAAAAAGATACACTCGACAGCCGACACATTTATAATCAACATCGTATTGGCCTAAACCCGAGTCACTTCGCTGAGACGTAATTCACATGGCGTACGCGTGGTCCGTATACAGTCCCAGGCTATGAACTTCGCATGACTTTGGAGTTTAAGGCTACTTGACCTGTAATAGTAAACCTTTGATTCTTAGGTACTACAAATTCTAGAATGATGTTCATGCTATCTATTCTATAGCCCAATAATAAAACGGTGCACTCAAAATTGTACGATCATTGCATGATCTTGTAATTCAAGGTCACTTGGCTCGCTGTGGTTGACCTCGGTTTCTCAGGAACTGCAAGCGACAGAATTGTGATTCTGGTTTTTGCTCTGTGGAAGGCTTATGCCACTTTCATAAAAAACGATATTAGTCAATAGGCCTATGCGATGTGATTCACAGAAAAATACACAGGCCTACAGCATATTTTCTATGACGAGCGACTTATCTTCTAGGACCTTTAATACCTATAGTCAATTGACCTGTAGGAGACCAATCGTTATTTGTTCTGTAAGACTAACCGCCACAGGTGCCAATTATAATATGTTGTGCGAATTCCTCCCTCCAAAGACCATAACTTGACATCATCATCCTTCTAAGAAAATACTTTTAGAGAAAATAACAAACTTCTTGCTGTGGAAGACATTTGTGACATAATCAATCCTGGAAAATGTTAAGCCAATCGGTTATGCGGTCTTGGATTTACAGGAGAGCCAAAGCACCCCGTTTCCTAAACTTATTTCAGCGAATGGATTGTCCAGCATTGCAACCAGTGACAAGCTGACTACATGAAGTCATATAATTCTCGCCGACGCTGATACCTCTTGAATAAGGCTAATGAGAGAATCTGTCGTTTAAACTTTATCAGGTTAATTGCGATTGCTGTTTATAAGTTAGTTTGGTGTTTTAGGCTTATTTTCTGGCCCGTGAGACGTGCTCTTTCCGGCTTTATATATTCCTTCCTTCATTCATTCATTCATTCATTCTGAAAATTTATATAGCGCCCTTCAATATACCTACTCAGGAGCGCAATATATAGGCCTACATATATTTCCGGTTCTCTGGTTATATGCCGGAATGCCGGAATAAAACCAAATGTTTATTCACAAGCTTACTGACAAACCGCAGTAAGTTACATTGAAACATGACGGTACAATTATCTAGATCTTATTGAACACATGTCTTGGCACCTGTTAGGCCCCGCTCATTTTACTGCTGCCCCCTAGGGAGTGTAGAGTACTGAAACAGGTTTTGTTGGTGTTGATGATGTTGTCGTCGTGTCAATATAAGCAGAGGGCAACAGTCGAGTTTCGTAGACAGCCCACTCTGTCTTAGAAACTGTGAGTTTGGCTTGAGTGGTCTGAAGAGCAACTTACAAACGATGCTCTGAGACATATAGATCGTAATTGTTCAGAGCATCCAATTTCGGGCTGTGATTAAAACCAAATGATCACAATTTGACTCTGGCATCTAATTTACGTCCAATTGATGTTAGGTTGACCTTATGACCCCTGACGGCGATTAGGGAATTAGCTCTGCCTGACCTCAGGCTATCTGCAGTAAAGCTTAGGCGAGATGATGGCCACACATTAGCTCCTAGAAGATCCATCGTTGGCTGCCACTGACTTCGTAATTAAGCCTGGTCAGCCATGAACGACGATGAAGTCTACAGTCAGACGATGGCCTTAGCAGAATATTCCGCCAACTAGGTTTAATGATTTTTCGAAACCCAGTTTTGTGCTAATGACGAAAAATTCGGACGGAATTCATACGCAGAAATCTCAAAGAGGAGCCATCATCTTCGACTGGAGTTAGATTTCACATGCTTACAAATGTTGTCCATCAGGGTTTCACAATTTGACATGTACGGATGTTCGGATTTGTTTGGATTTGTGGATATATGGCAAGCATGATTTTATGTATTGTATTGTATTTAAGCATTTATAAAGCGCCTCTAGTAGGGTGAACCGTTCAGAGGCGCTCCCAGTGCGCAAGGCCAAGAGAAAATAAATGTCTTGAGGAAGGCAAAAGAAGACGAGGGGTTACCTATTAAAATTTGAGAGCGAGTAGAAGGAGACAGTGTATTCCAGAGAGAGGGACCAATTGAGGCAAAAGATCGGGACTGCGCCATAGCTGTTCTAGTATGAGGAAATGAAAGATCAAATCTGTTCGAGGAGCGAAGTGGACGATGCGAGGAGACAGAAATATATATGTATGTTTGTATGTATACTTGTATGCATGCATACATGATTTATGGACATATATATTTATGTTAGTATGTATGCATGTATGTATGTACTTGCTATCTTTCAGCTATTGGTTTTAATTCCAAGGAGTCTACACGTTTAACCCGATCTAAACACTTCAAAATCGACTACGTAATACTCGAAAAGAACGTAGGCCTACTGTTTGGCTTCAGATCACAGCAATTACTGCAGTAACATATATTCTGGCTAATTATGCGTCTCATTATCGCACACATAGACAACGTCTGCTGTTACCAGACAACGTCTGCTGTTACTAGACAACGTCTGCTGTTACTAGACAACGTCTGCTGTTACTAGACAATGTCTGCTGTTACCAGACAACGTCTGCTGTTACCAGATAACGTCTGCTGTTACCAGACAACGTCTGCTGTTACCAGACAACGTCTGCTGTTACTAGACAACGTCTGCTGTTACTAGACAACGTCTGCTGTTACTAGACAATGTCTGCTGTTACCAGACGTCTGCTGTTACCAGACAACGTCTGCTGTTACTAGACAACGTCTGCTGTTACTAGACAACGTCTGCTGTTACTAGATAGCGTATATCGCACAATCCGTCCGATGGTAATAATTTTGCATAGACTGATGTCAAAAATCAAGGGAATGATGACGCAATCGTTTTACTTTAGCACTTACTGTAGATCCGAAGCGTCCATTTGTGTCGTGTTTGGCCCATGATGTTGTCGCTGATGGAGCAGTCCATCCTGTGATTGACGGATTCCTCTTCACCTGCTTCCTGTTGCAGAGCACTCCAGTTCCTTAAGAGCATCAGCGACATATCAGCCGCTGTAACTTTGGCCAAACGGTTGAAGTGTGAGACAACAGAACGACGATTCTGAGTCGAATTAATGTAGCAACTGCACTCTTGTTGCTGCTCTTTCTCCTGTTCCAACTCAACATCGATCTTCTCCTCATCGCCCTCTTCCTCTTCATCCTCAGCTTCGTTCGGTGTCTCCAGTGTTTTTTGATCTTTTACCAATGAAAGAAAACATGGAATTATGATTACTTTCTATGGAACAGACCTTCTCCTCTTTTCTCATCTGATCAAAGTCATTTCCATATCTTGCCTCTGCAGTGCTGGACTTTTTCTGGTGCTGCGGATGTAGAATTTATATACTGCATACATACTCTGACTAACATTAGCAAGGACCACCTCCAAGAAGTTCTTTGGAAGGCACTATGCTTGCATATACACATGCATCCACGCATGGTCCATACACTCATATACATGTACAAACATACACATACGATTACGAATAAGTACACGCTTTTCCTATTCTTTCCTACCGGTGTTTGTCATTATTGCAACGCTTTTGTGAAATACTTAAAGGAGCTATAGTAAGTGTTTACATATGAACATACATACATACATTATATGTGTACATAAAATCATGTATGCATACATACAAGCATGCCTGCAAATAAGTTGTATACACAAAGTCATGCGTGCTGCATGCATCCATAAATCCAAACATTCATGCATGCATAAATGTATAAATCCATAAATCGATCCATAAATCCATTCATACAAACATGCATATGTGCACACATACATACATGCACACACGTACATACACACATACAATATAGTACATACAATGCTATGCATGCATACATACATACATAAATAAGCTTGTCATCCGTCGCTTCGTGGTTTATGAATAACTAGGTGGATTACCCGGCGTTGCCCGGGGTTATAAGTTTCACACCACCACCACCACCCCCACACCACCACCAATAACAACGACTGCTTGGCAATCTTGGCAGTCGCCCTCTGGCGGCGACTGCTTCGTAGTCTTGGAGGCCCTTGTGGCGTCTGGCGACCTGTGGCGAAGACTGCTTCGCAGTCTTGTAGACGCCTTCTGGCGTCTAGAGACCTTTGCCGTGGACTGACTGCTTCGCAGTCGCCCTCTGGCGGCGACTGCTTCGCAGTCTTGGAGGCCCTTGTGGCGTCTGGCGACCTGTGGGGGAGACTGCTTCGCAGTCTCCCGTGGACTGACTGCTTCGCAGTCGAATAGGGTGAACCGGGCGTTGGCGTGTTAAAGAAAACGCCAGAAATCTAGCCCTCACTGCCGGTCTGTAGTCGGCCTCGCCCTTAGTAAAGCAGACTGGTTGTTTCATATACTGTAAATAATTTAGATCTTCGTCTTTGAACATACATGTGTTAAAATGTTGCTGTAAAACGATGAATATACTTCGAATCGATCGTCATTAAATTTTGTGCGAAAGTAAACAACTTATGCGCATTATTAATGACGTTGGGGAATACCGGCGCCATAAATAGAACCGCTTGGCAGTGGAATAGGCGAGCTTGCGCGTGATGGATGGTCGGGTGGGTAGTTTTTGGGGATTTTCACCATGGTAGCGGTGAAAACGGGGGACGCGAACCCCTGCACTGGGTGTCCGATGCCGAGACCGACCCAGCAGTCAAGGTTTCGAGTGAAAAGGTGAGAAATTGTAGAAGTTAAGCCCGGTCAAACAGACAGACAGACAGACAGACACACACACACACAGAATTCTCGCTTTATTAATATAGATTATGGATTGTGAAATATATGCTGTTCTATGTGATTATTAATAAATTTCACAATACTTCTACTTAAGAACGGATGGAAGGTTAAGACAGCAAAGTGATGTATTGTACTCTAGGCGTCGGCTCATTATTAAGAAATGTGTCGGAGTTACTATGCTACTCGGTTGTGTTACCTTCGACGTCGCAGTCGTTGTGATGTAGGATTTCGGAGACGAGTTGGACGGAGTTCGTCGAGTCACGAGTCATCACGAAATGTCCTTTGCTCACCAGATCTGAGACCTGCTCATCGTCCGTTGACAGACAGTCATCGTCGCATCTACAAGATCTTGATTTCGAATCTAAAACACTGTTAATATGCGCCAACATCATCATCTCCTAATGCAAATGCTGCATTCCTCATACCTGACTCAATATGCACCCTCCAGGCACAGTAGGCCCTACCGGTACTATGATGCACAAAAGTCACGTTGTTATCAAAGTTGTCAAAGTTAACATTTGAGAAGTTTTAACACGGCGCTATATAAATACTGAAGTATTTGCCTAAGACGAACGATGATGAATACACGCACTTGCATTTGAAATTTTTAATAATAATTTTGTCACGTATTTCTTCCGCATTACAGTTTATTTTTGCAATTGGAAGTTTATATAGCGCCACTTCAAGTGAACTGATGAGAGGCCCTCGATCACTAAGCTAGCCTAATATTGTTGAATGTCATTAACTTACAGACTTGAATTTCACTTGAATTAAGCCTACATTCAGCCCAGCTGCTCTATCTGTGACATGATGATATCTCAGCAATATTGGCACATGCTTTACTTTTGTTACACAGGCAATAAAGTATTTCATCATGAGTTTAAGAAAGAGAAGTAAATATATGAAGCATAGAATTTATGTAATAACTTAACTCTGTATTTAAATATATAAAGAGTAAATAAGTTGTCGTCAGATTTCACCATAGCAAGTGTCGTTCATGACTAATTTGACATTTCGGCCAAGATTAAATCCTTCTTCGGTGGCATATTAGTTGATGGTTGCAGGCGCCTTGAACTTTGAACTTTAGCTAAATACCGAAATATGTAAAGAGAAACGGTGACACGCCATCCGTACAGCCACAGATGACTCGTCGTCCTCCTCTTCTTCCTCCTCTTCCTCCTCTTCCTCTTCGTCTTCCTCCTCCTCCTACGTAGCATCGTTTCGGGTAGAACGTGTCCTACAATTACGCTGTTTTCAATGCGCTCAAGATCTATCGACGTATTTTCGAAGACTAGGCCTACTTGATAGTCACAGATACAGCAGATGTGCTTAATATAGGTTTAATTCAAGTGAAATTCACAGAAGGAAGGAAGCAAACACGTTAGTGTACATCGGTAGGTCTACATTCGTGAAAAATAATTTTAACTGCAGTAACAACAGTAATTTCTCTTTAAAAACATATGAGGGATTCTGTGGAGGACAGCAAAGACTCACAATCAGTAGAGGCTGGGGCAGTGGCGTCCAAGTTCCCAGCTGGAATTGGAGAACACCCTCCCCCCACTCTAGCCGACTTATATATAAGAGGCTCAGAAGTCACTCAGAACTGTAAATTACTCCGAGATAACATGTGTTTTCGATAACATACGTGATAAATAAATTAAATATAGGGGCCTATTATCGGAAATCAACAACCCCCAGTTTATATCCAGAACATTAACCCCCACTTCCTGCAACTATCTCCCTCCCCATTGATAGACGCCACTGGTCTGGAAGGCTGAGCACGGTTCCAAAGAAATGGAAAACTGACGTTAAATTGCTTTTGAAAAATAGCAAGTGGAGCGATAAGAAAAGACTCATCTAGAAGAACACAACGATTCCAAGAACACATCTTGTGTATTTGGTAAACGACTTGCTCAGAAAAAATAACCCAGAATCCAAGTCCTGCTGGTTTGAAGTAATTTATGGTTGCCTTGAAAGAAAGCAATAGTAGGGGAATTAGTCGGCAATGAGGAGCGATGGAAATATGTTAATGTAAGACAATACCAAGTCAGTTACCTCGCGGCGAAACTGAGAAAACAATTTGATTGGAAACCGTACAAGCAGATTCGTATTATGATCGTAGACAGGAAGGTAGTTTTGGTGATATGATGTCTTTTCAAAGACATGTAAAAGGCCAATATAGATTTCGGTTACAGAAACAAAATGGTCTGCCCTATGCCCTCCATTAACATGTCAGAATAAATTTTAGACGAAGGAAAGCGTTCACTTTACGCATCAAGGATTTGTGGCAGACTGATTTGACTGATCTCTCTTCGTTATCAAGATATAATGACAATACTGAACGAATGAAGAAATGAACGAATGATATGAGGTTTACGTACCAGGCGTCAATACTTGAATCAGTGGCTAAGGGCAGAGGGGGAGATGGTAGGGGAGATGGTAGGGGAGATGGTAGGGGAGATGGTAGGGGAGATGGTAGGGGAGATGGTAGGGGAGATGGTAGGGGAGATGGTAGGGGAGACGGGCAGACAAGCGTCGAAGCTAAGTGACCGATGGATTCACTATATAGAAGTTTTTAAGCTGTCGCTTGAAGGATGAGATTGTTTTGGCTGAAGCAACCAGAAAATGAAAGAAAGGCCAGGACCATTGGAAAAGGAGGAAGGAAATGGAGTAGTTATTGTGGATGATGTGGAAACTGCTGAAGTAGGCCTACTCAATAAATTTTCAGCTCAGTGTTTACATTGGAAGAATCAGGAATCATTCGTGAGCCCTACCAAGCATTTTTAGACAGTGGTGGTATAGGATTAACACAGGTAATGTTCAGTAAAGAAAATGTGGAGCAACAGTTGAAAAGGCTAAAACTGACAAATGATCTTATCGAAGATACTGTCGATAAATTAAAAAATAGCAATTACACAACGTTTGATGAAAATCCTCTGAACAAGCATGTCAATCCCGGCGTCAATAAAACATACATTTCTTATGGGTTCTGTGTGCAATGTGCAGTGCATGGTATCAGTGGAAGTTAGAACATAATGCTAGTGCACCTTTACCTTTAGTAACGCTTACATAATAAGCAAACCGTTTTCTTTCATGTACGTAGACCTATATTGCAATGGTTTAGAGGAGATCCATGTAGTTGACATGAAGCTTCCATTACTTTGCATCATTATATATAACATGCAACGTTGATGTTTTGTGCAACAGGAGGAGCCTCTACATGACCATTGCAACAGAAAATGTTTGATTGCATTGAAAGTGATACAAGGATTGACACTAAGATTCCGGTATCTTTGAATACGTGAAGGTTATATTGATGCTTTATCAAAAGCCCTCACTCTACACACTGAAGCAACATTTTGCTGTGACGTATTTGGATTCGGATACAGATTATTATTTTAAATAGAATGGCAATGGTATTCCCATATTCCATGGTGCACAAGTTTATGTAGCGTGAAGAGGGATTGGGAAGTATTCTGCAGTTTTTAGAAGCGCTTGTATTTATTCAAACAGATTCTGAAGTATATGGAAGACAGATACCGAGAACTTCACTGCAGATTCCAAAATATCGTCGCAGAAGGAACAGAAATGTATAGTCAAGTAAAAGTCTCTTTCCAGAAGGTTTAAAAGATTTTTCTTCATCGATGAATTTCAATACTCTGAGAACTAGTGACTGACAGAGGAAGCAATAGTTTCGAGGGAAACGTGATAAAGAACCAAGCTCGACATAGCTTATTCGGAATAGTTTCGCTATGGTAGGCCTACTTGTTCGTCCTCAGTCTAGCGAATGCACAAAGAGCGAGTTAGATTTTTTATTTATTGTACCTCTAACACAGACTACAGTATAGAGAGTGGCTCAATTACAAATATAATCAGATAGCTACATTTTGACAAGGAACTCCTATATGAAGTTTATTATTACCAGGACCCTACAAGATTAGGTAAGATTTAGTAAGTGCACATTCTATGCTAGAGCACAAATCAAAAGAGAAAATACCAAGCCAACAGACAATGATGACCACTTTGGTCTGATAACTTATTTGAACACAGTCCATTTATTGAAGCGACATCACATTAAACGATACCCTTGCCACAGCTTCAAATAACACATATGCTTACTACTACAGTTAGGCTAATTGACAACTATTCTCAGCTATGGTGATGCCGCCAATACTTCGCAAATAGCATCGACCTTGTAAATAATTTTTAAGATACCAATCCTCACGACTTCATTGTGGAAAATGCAGGATTTAAGAAACGCAATGCATTGACTGATGAAGGAAGGACGTGCTATCGACATCTGCAGTCATATAATGCACAAATGCAAGATAAAGTAAGGCTAATTGATATCAACTATCACGCAATTATCTATTCTTTATCTTCCCCTCCTCTTAGCGACTGGCCTCTGATTAAAGTATTGACATCTGCTACGTAAATCTTTTATGATTCATTCTTTCTAAAATATCTTTCCCATTGTGTGCTTTATATTTGCTTCATATTTCTGTGAATTGCTATTTATACGACGAGGGTGCACAGAGATAAAGATGACGACTACGGACCTTGAAATTTATATTTATATGGGCACATAAATTAAATTACGTATTCAAACGAATAGGTGAAGAATTGAAGTTATAATGCAATGTTCTGAACTCACAGTTCCTGCAACGATGTGATGTGTAGAATGTCTGACCAATTCAGGGCTGGCATCGGATTCTCTTTTAAGATTCTGCAAACACAAATATAGAGTTCACAGCAGCCTATACATAACAGGTCTTACACTTTAACATACTCCAGTTTCATTGTCATATTTCAGTGTCACATAATTATGCAAATGTAATCCTGTCTTTGTGTGTCTTTATCAGTGTAACAAAAAACAGATTTCATGCAAGGTGATAAATTATTCCAATTATATGTATTCATTTGCATCGTCTCTAATCTAATCTGGTCTAATCTAATCTAATCTAATATAATCCAATGCAGACTAAGCTGAATTTTCCTATAGCACCGTTATAGTAGATATATACAAGACGACAATTGACTGTCGCATCCAAACAACATTGCATTACGAAATCAGATTCAATTTTTAGTCCAAAGCATTGAAATTCCACGAGGCCTCTGAGACTTAATACCGTAAGACAGGCTAAGACTTAATACCGTAAGACAGGCTAAGACTTAAGACCGTAAGACAGGCTAAGACTTAAGACCGTAAGACAGGCTAAGACTTAAGACCGTAAGACAGGATAAGACTTAAGACCGGAAGACAGGATAAGACTTAAGATTGGAAGACAGGTTAAGACTTAAGACCATAAGACAGGTTGAGACTTAAGATCGGAAGACAGGATAAGACTTAAGATTGGAAGACAGGTTAAGACTTAAAACCATAAGACAGGTTGAGACTTAAGATTGGAAGACAGGATAAGACTTAAGATTGGAAGACAGGTTAAGACTTAAGACCATAAGACAGGTTGAGACTTAAGATCGGCTAAGACTTAAGACCGGAAGACAGGCTAAGACTTAAGATTGGAAGACAGGTTAAGACTTAAGACCATGAGACAGGCTCAGACTTAAGACCGTAAGACAGGCTAAGACTTAAGAACGGAAGGCAGGAAAAGACTTAAAACCGGAAGACAGGTTAAGACTTAAGATCGGCTAAGACTTAAGACCGGAAGACAGGCTAAGACTTTAGATCGGAAGACAGAATAAGACTTAAGACTGAAAAACAGACTAAGCAGGATAAATGTTCTGAAAATATTAAATTCTAGTCCTGTCCCATGCTGCATTAGAGAATCTGCAGGAGTCAGAGCAGAAAGAAACAGTTTCAGAGTTTATTGCAGAGCCCCAGAGCAGCAACTGAGAAGGCACCAGTAGACTATAAAAATCTCCTAAGGTGTCAACAAGAATGTATGTGTCTTACATATGAGATGAGTCCACGCTATAGGCTTTTCAATCCAACAACTCGAATCGTGTGCTGATTAACTACTCATTAATTCTCACACAGTTTGTTTCCATAGTAATTTGTCACACACACTATAAACTTGTTACTTGTTAAAGCTCTTTCTTTACATATACAATAAATGCTTCATTCCACCACCAGCCTAGTTCGGATTTTGCGAGATCTCGCTCAATGCAGAATCTTGTTTTAACAAGACGGTCATCAGTGCTTTACTTGTGAATGCTTAGCGGATCCTGTGGTCGAGATAGCAGAATGATGAACAGGGTCGTGTTGCTTTTGTCCTGATCCTTGTCCTTACCTGCATACAAGCCAGATTCACTAAAGGTACGCGATAGTTATCAGAAACTTTGAAGTTACTGAAGATAGAAGACAAGAACCTTAGCAGATGAAGAGAGAAGTTAAGAAACTCGGGAGGTTAATGGAGATTTTCTGCTTAAGAGAGCAGTAATAAACCTTAGAAATTTCAGATGAAGAGAGCAGTCAAGAATCTCGAAAGATTAATCGCCATTTTCAGCTAAAGAGAGAAGTAAAAAATCTTGGAAGGTTAGGCCTAATAGAGATTTTCAGCTGAAGATAGAATTCAAGAACTTCGGCAATTTCAGAAAAAGTGATAGGTCAAGAATCTTCAAAGGTTTATATAGGTTTTAAGCTGGAGAGAGAAGCCAAGAATTTTGGCAATTTTAGATGAAGAGACTCAAGAGAGAAGTCATAAATCTCAGAGGTTTAGGCTTAATGGAGATTTTAACCTGAGAAGAGAAGTAAGGAACCTTAGCAATCTTAAACGAAGAGAGAAGCCAGGCATCTTGGATGGTTAGGCTTGATATAAATTTTGAACTGAAGAGCTTTAAGAAGTCAACAAGCTCGACAGTTTTCAAAAGATTTCAGCTGTAAAGAGACGTAAAGAATCTCGGAAATTTAGACCCAATGGAGACTTTCAGCTGAAGAGAGAAGTCAAGAATCTCGGAAAGTTTTGAAAGATTTCAGCTCAAGAGTAAATTAAAAGTCTCGGAAAGTACTAGAGATTTCAGCTAAAGAGAGTCTAATTTAAAAACCTCAAAAGTCTGATATTTCAGCTTATGGGAGAATCTAAGAATCTCGTTTAGTTTCCATCGTATAGCTTCCAGAGAATTCAGAGAATTGCAGTTATCATATCCAAGACATACATACGTAGATCATGAAACCAAAGGCAGGTTACAGTCGGTATGAAAATTAAGAGATGAGTCTTAAGTTTAGAACTCAATGACATCAAAGAATTGATAGAATGAACTGAATTGGGAAAAACGAATTCCAAAGCTTCAGACTAGCGACCAAGAATTGCAGAGAGCCCAACACGGTTCGGATGCAGGAGGCATCAATAGTCAGTCACATCATCCACTGATTGAGTGCAGTAGACTATTTGTATGAGGGGTGAGCATAATACACAGATTCTTGGTTAGAATGTAACACTCTTGTGAACTGCAAGACAGATTTTGAATTGGATCCTTTGCTCAATGAATACTATATGAAGTTCATATGCTAAGATTTCTGGGTCTCTGTTGTGAATCTGTCAAGGGACTGGCAAGAGTTTTGAACGGTTTGTAGTTTGTGCTGATTTTTTATTGTTACTACAAATGCAAATGTAATAACAGTAGTCAAGTTGACTGGAAACAAAGCATGAGCCAGTGGGATTAAGACAGTGCGAGAGAAAATAGATGTGATTCTGCTAATGTTCCTTATGTTAAGTTGAGCTGATCTGTACACTGGCCGAGCATGGTTAGAAACTGACATGGTGGAATCAAACACTGCATCTTGCAGGCTACATGCACAATTGATGCGGTTAACAAGTAAACGACCCAACTCAAAAGAATTTGAGCCAGTCTAAGTTGCAAAGTGTTTGGCTTGTCCATAGAAGGAGAAATTCAATCTTACAAAGATTTAGAAGAATCTGATTACTATCCATCCAAGAATGCACATCACCAAAAACAGCTACTATCGATTGAAGAAAATGATTAGACGCGGAACTATCCAATGGAAGGAACAGCTGGGTATCGTTAGCATCAGTCAAAAGCGCTGTTGCTAAGTAGGAAGATAGGATTGGTGTATGTGCGTATGTATATTTGTATGTATCTGAATACCTACATGGCGCGTTTTAGGAACCTCACAAAGCACCGTTATCTTGCAGATATAGAAAGGTGCATCTTTAAATAAGCTTAAAATTTTTAAGAGTCTTGTATTTGTGGGGCCAAAGTTCTAATTTCAAGTGGAAGACTGTTCCACGAAGACGGTCCAATACATAAGAAAGATCTATTTCACGAATCACTTTACGGGAGCACGGAACCAACAGATCCGCACGTGGTGGAGAGCGCAGTGTTCGTCGACCTGGCTGGCTCAGTACGGAAGCACAGAGCTTTCTGGGGTATTCTGGGGCCCAGCCGACCATCGATGCTCCGTCTAGGAGGAGGAGGAGGATGAGCCGGAAGCCAGTCTCTTGCATATAGTTTGAATCATGTGAGAATTTAGGGAGATGGCGACGACCTGGGCAGTGCTGTTAAGGACGGACTGAAACTGACGAATTCTGGCCTTCGCAGACCTGCAAGGACAAAACCTGCGTAGCAAAGTCCAAGTGCGGTTTGATAAAGAAATGAACAAGGGTCGCATCAGCGTCAAAGAGATAAATTTCGTCAAACGACCCTGGCGTATGTAATGATAACAGACGTGGATCCAGGTAACGCAACGATATACCGCAATTGAAGACAATAGATGCAGAAGTGTGTTGAGTTAATTACGACTTGGTGCGAAGCAACTGAGAACGGGACCAAATAGACCACATAGATCGTTTGAAGCGGTGAAGAAGTATTTTACGATCAACGGTGTCAAATGCAGCAGACACGACTAGGAGAATAAGAATGACGTGAGCTGGAATACAAAAGCAAGAGCTACGGTAAGAGATAGTTCATTCCAGAGCGTTCGTCTTCGCATTAGAGGCATTGACTTGTCGTCGCAATGGAAACGTAAACTAACAATGCACTTGAATTTTCGTTAGAACAATACACTTGTAGTTTTGTTAGAACCTTACACTTGTAGTTTCGTTAATATCATACACTCGTAGTTTCGTTAAAACCATACACCTGTACTACCTTAGCTCCCTTAGAACCATACACCTGTAGTCCCCTTAGAAGCATGCACTTGTAGTTCCGTTAGAACCATGTACTTGTACTTTTGTTAGAACCATACACTTGTAGTTTCAGTAGAATTATAAACTTTATAGCTTCGTTAGAACCACGCACTTGTAGTTTCGTTATAGACCCATACACCTGTAGTTCCCTTATAAACACACACTTGTAGTTCCGTTAGAACCATGCACTTGTAATTTCAATGGAACCATACACTTGTAGTTTCGTTAGAACCACACAACTGTACTTCCCCTAGAACCATACATTTGTAGTTTTGTTATGTGATAATGATGTCAAAAAGATTTTAACATGGGCTGACATGTGCCATATGCTCTTCAAAGTGTATCAGATGGATTTACTAAAACTGAGTTTAATTGTATAGAGATCAAAGCAACTTTGCATATTTCAATTGAGCCTGATGCAGGAAAAAATTATTTCGTTGATAGGGAATTAAAATAATTAAAATATAATTACAGACGATAATCACCGACAAAACCTCAGGATCTTCTTCACTTAGCCTATGCCAAGTAGAAAAGAAAACTATCTTGCTAAGTAAACAGGATTTATTTGCTCTGACAAGATATAAAAACAATATAAAAACAATTGGACAGGCACATGACTAAAATACCGACACAGACTGAGATCGAGGCAGAAAAGGCAAAGAGCTGCCGAGATTTGGGAACAGAAAGACATAACCCAAGAGGAAGATATAATATAATGATTTTTGCCTCCGCTATTTCACTTCTCTTCTTCTTCGGAGTTGTATTTCTTGCCTAGAGCAAGTTACCTGGACGTCTTTAGTCCAAGTTGAATTTCCGTGAAAATTGCAGCCTAATTAATTCGTTTTCGACGGATGTTGGCGCCGGATTTCTTGTCGATCGGTCTCAGCGGACGGATGCGCGAATGCGGTGATCGGGACATTCATTTCAGGTCTCATCTCAGTCAAAGAGAAGACAGGCGAGTAATTGTTGACGGCCTTCCACCAGCAGCAGCAACAGCAGCTGCAGCAGCAGGCGTCTATGCCAGAGACGACGGCTAACACCCAGCTGATTCTAGAGCATCATAAATCCAATTCTAATTGTCGGATCAGCTGTTCGCTTAAATACCACTAACCCACTTTCTGTGTCTGTCATTGCCTTTGCCGTAGCCTCCGTACCGCTGTTTCCATCCCTGACTCTTGCTCTCCATCTTACTGACTCTCGCTCGCTCACTTCCTGTTTTTCTTTCCCATCCTAGTTATTTTTTTTCAGTCGCCTTCGAAGAAACCACAACTAGATGAGTCTACACAAATGCAATTTTATCAAAACGGCATCCCTCTTCCTTCCTGCGCTCTGTTGAAGGGCATTTTCCACCCAACTCCTAAAGGTAGAATTCCTAAGCACATTCCTAAGGCGGCTTGGCCAAGCGTGGGTAAATAGCTTATTGCCATCATAAAAGGATTCTGGTAGAACCCCTCCAATTCCCGCCACTGGCAAATCCTTTTGTCTTTTGAGCTGTTGTAGAAGGGGTAAGTGTCATGATGTAACATCTACCATAGAAACGGGTGGACGACATTTTCTCCAACTTGCTTGATAAGGAATCATGCATTTTCGCCCAAATTCTTTATGCTCTTACGCACTCTGGTGGCAGAAAAATAGCAGTTGTAGCACCTGTGTCTTCAGGCTGGAGGATGGAAGCATCAGGGCAGCCGTGCAAAATCCTCCAGCCCCTAGTTGATGGAAGCATTAGGGCAGCCGTGCAAAGTTTCTGCTCAAGGAAAACGCGTCCTCATAAAGCCGAGACATTGGCAGAGTTAAGCCTCAAAATCCTTCACTTCTTTTGGACCACATCCTCACCCCCTTGTGAATGATCTGCTGCCATTTCTGATAGTGTTGTCCAGCCCCACTTTGGCCGAGGGTTCCCTTCCAGCCTTCCAGAAGCAGGCGATTATTTTGCCTAGACTCAAGCACTGAGGGCTGGATGCTGATGACGTGGCCAATTATCAGCCAATCTCTAACCTATCTTTTTTCATCGAAGATGGTTGAGAAGATTGCGTCGATACAGTTGAAATGTTATGTGGGGGCGAATTACCTCTTACTCAAGCAACAATCTGGTTTCAAAAGGTTTCATTCCACAGAGTCTGTGCTAACTCGGATTATTTATGATTTGTCTGGCGCCATCGATCTGGGTCAGATGACCTTCTTTGCTCTCTGTGAAGTGAGTGGACACTGTCGACAATGATTTCCTTTTAGAACGCCTTGAAAAGTCATTTGGTAATTTTGGCTGTCCTCTGCTGTGGTTGTCTGACGGCACCCCAGTCGGTGGTGTCATTTGGACTGCCACAGGGTTCCATCCTAGGTCCTCTGATTTAAATATCTTTTACACTGCAGATTTAAGCCACGTTCTTTCCTTCCTGGGCGTTGCTGCGTACCAGTATGCTGACGATACTCGAGTGTATATTTATGGAAAAGCTTCAGAGGCTGTCCCCTTGACTGAGAAATTGGTTGAGACATCTGAGGCATGGATGTCATCCAACCTCCTCCGGCTAAATCCTGAAAATTCAACTGATCTGGACTGGTAACGGTTGGCAGCTCCAACAGATAGACTTGCACAACTTGCAGATTCACTTTCCAAATGCCTTATTTTCTACTTCGGTGCGTCGCTTCGTTATTACACTCGACCAGGAATTGACCTTCGCTTCTTCGAGCACATGAAGACCGTATGTCAAACATTTATGTCGAACATGCTTTTATCATCTGTGACAGATCCACTGAATATAGACCACTCGCTGTCTGCCAAAGCTGCTTCTACCTTGATGCATGCATTCATTTGCACTAGGGTGGATTATGGTAGTGCCATTTATGAGGATCTCTCTCTTTTCTCTCTCTCTCGTTCTCTCTCGCTCTCTCTTTCTCTCTCTCTCTCTTTCTCTCTCTCTCTCTTTCTCTCTCTCTCTGATTAACGAACTCTGCAGTTTGACTAACTGGTGGGATTCTGAAGTATGGTCATTGGTCATATATCTAATTACATCCGGGATGAGCTGCACTGGCTGCCCTGTGAAGACACATTGAGCCTAAGACTCTTATGCTGATGCGCAGCTGCCTGGCTGGCTGTGCTCCATCCTACCTTAGAGAGAGCTATGTATTCAAGGGTCATCATTGCCTGGTTGCAGAACTCCACCACTACCCGTACTCTTGTAGTGCCAGTCCGAAGCCTGGAGATAGGAGGAGGGCGGCGCTAATCATCATAGTTATGACACAGCACCATTAAACAGAAACTAACCTGGTTGCAGATCTCTTCATATTACAACAGAGGGCAATCTAACTGTTTCCTCATTGAGTACTGCCACAATGTAACACGGAAGTTGGTCAGCTTTCACTCTGGAACAGGCTTCCATGCAATATGTGACATGAGCTTCGTCTACTTTCTATGCCTCTATTTCGCAAGCGGTTGAAGACCATTCTGTTCGACCGTCGTCTTGTGTAATCAGGTCGGGAGCACCTCTAATGAGTTTTCTTGAAGAGGTGCTACATAAATAAACATTTACAATTGCAATTACAATTACAATTACCTAAGAGCACGGTTTCCAAGGTTACCGAAGATAAATAGTAAAAGACACACATATTCCTTCCCAGCAGGGTAGTGAAAGGTTCGGATGGAAGGGCTGCAGTAGAACAGGATGCCATATGGAAAACCTAAACAAACTCAGCCTTGTCATCCATACGTATTTTTCTATCCATCGCTTTCGAAACATTAGACCCAATTAACTCTGCCTATAGGTCGATTTCTCCGTGATGTTGGCTGTCGCCTTAGATCACCTCTAGAGAGTCAGGTAAGTTCAATTTCCTTTTCCAGCATATTTCCACCTGTATCTGTGACGAACGTCAATTCGTATGTTATTTGTTTTAATTAAATGATCAGCGCAACATAGATGTCGGCCAGGCGAACATGGACATTTGCATGGCGCCGCATCTCATTAATTCTATTAATAGAGCACCAATCCTGAACTAGCGCGGTAGATTTCTGTGTGCGCCTGACAGAATGGAGGTTTCTCATTGGTCAGAAATGCCCGGGAATATTTGGCGCCAAGTGAACTGTCTATAAAACAGCGAGGCCTGGCCTGCTACGCGCCTTTTCTGTGTGGATGTCGTCGAAGTGAGACGTGCGCTTTTTCTGTGTTGTTTTCGTCGCTGTCGGACGTGTTGGTGCAGTTTGATATTTCGACGGATCGAAGTCGTATGATCGACTGGAAATACTTGTGAATCAGTGTTTTCTTCCGGTTAGAGGTTGAGTATCGATTCCAGTTGTTTTAATTGTATTTTTGGTATCGATCGGTAGTTTGTGTCGTCAAATGCGAGCATGTGTAAAGTGTGATTATTGAATTGTTGAATCAACGATGAGTAAGCTAATTTGTGATTTCTCCGATAAGAGAAACAGAAGTAGATTTCGTATATTCGCCCCTGTATCAGTTTGACATTTATGACACGAGTGTGTAGTTTAATTCTTTATTATCGGATTTAAGAACATTGACAATCATTAGTCATAATAGACTTTAATTCATTTAAATTCCAATAAATATAAATCATTGTGAAGCTTAATTAAAATGATGACAGCTAATTCAGCTGCCATTTCAACAGGCGAAGTTGTTGAATTGTGTGAAATAATGAGGGAATTTATCTTGCGCCAGGAGAAGTTGGAAAGTGTCGTGTCACAATTAGCGCGGGAAGTTGGCAGTTTGCGCGGGAACTTTCCAGCCGAAAATACTGTTGTAAAGGCAGAAGGACCTTTCACACACGCAGACATATGTCAGGAAATATCCTTGGTACCAGAAAAGCATATAGCGCTCGACACAAGTGGTGTAGAGATAAGAATTAAGCCCTACATAGACTCGGGTTCAAATCCCGCACGTTTTGTCCAGTCAGTCGATGCCTTGCAACAGGGCGCGCGCTCGCTAGAGGGCGATGAGAACGCCACACGTGGTACCAGAATCGGAGTGTTAATGGCTGAATTGGAAAGACGGGCGGAAGTAGAACCGGAAGTAGGTTTAGATAGAAGATTTACTCGACCTATAGGCATAATGGACGTGGGTGAGTCTGAATTAGAAGTGAGTGATTTTGGTCAACAAGACAACGAAATAGACGAAATGAGTGAAGTTAGTGATCAGGAAATTACATTTAAACATCCTTGGAAAAAGAACATGCTTGATCAACAGGAGATGTTTATTGATAAATGTTATGAAACACAGACTAATGTTAAGTTTCTAGTTTCAGATACTGGTCGGGAGATGAGACAACCGATGACACAGCAGATGAGCGATAGTGTTCGTCATCCGACTCGCGTTTGGTACGCTGCCCTCGACGAAAGTGCACGTCCCAGTCTCACGAGTTTTGCGTCGTTGTCTTCGGTTCCTTTCAGCTACGGGAAACAAAGTACTGGTATACCAACACATTCAAGTGCAACGCCTTTCAACCAACCTTCGGTCTGGGCGGTGTCCGGGTCATTTCAGGAACGTCGTCCGGTTGCAATCAGTCGTGGGCACCTGAGTTCCAGTTACCTACCAACGGTGATGTCGATTCCGACTTCGTTTGGAGCAACGACAACAACGGAAACGTGGAGCCGTGAAATCTACAGAAAGCCATGCCAAGAAGTTCCAGTGCAAGTCGGGAAGGGAAGGACTGAAGGACGTCCTCCGCTCTTGCCGATGACTCTTGAACTTGCTGCGTCAAACCCAGCGGCGAAGGTCACAACGTCCGTCGCCACTGAAACGGTGATGGCTGATGAAGGTCAACCTGGGTCAACCGTAGAACCACAACCGGGTCCGAATGTGAAGTCAACAGAAGAGAAAGGACAGTTGCAGAAGATACCGGACAACCAAACCATGCTGTCTTCACTGCGTTCCAGTAGACAATGAATTAAAATTGGTACGTTCAATGGAAAAACTGCAGTCCAAGCTTTTGTCCGAAAATTTGAGGTGTGCGCAGAACACAATGGATGGACGGAAGAAGAAAAACTTCATCAGCTGATGTGTGCGTTAGTGGAACCGGCCAATCAACTGCTATGGGAGTTCGACTCAGCCAATGTGATGACGTCCGACGACCTGATTCAGAAACTGAAGTTGAGGTACGGTGGAACAGATCAAACCACATTGTACCAAACGCAATTAAACACCAGACGACAGAGAGAAGGTGAGAAACTTGGTTCATTAGTGCAAGATATTGGACGGTTAATGATCCTTGCTTTTCCTGGACCGACAACGAGTCACAGTGAAGCCATAGCAATTCGAGCATTTATTGACGCTCTCCGAGACAAAGAACTGGCAATGAAAGTTCGTGAGCGAGAAGCGGAAACGTTGGACAAAGCATACAACCTAGCCATAAGGTTCGAGGGTTATCAGAAAGCCGAACGACGAGATTCTGATCAATCCGACCGTCGACCTATGCGAGCTAAGATGGTGCGAGAAGATGATGGAAATTTGGAGAAAATACGACAAATCGTCCGAGACGAGCTGGAATCACAGCGACGACAGATGGCGAGTCGGGAGAAACGGTTGGATAGAGGAGAACAATGGGAGACGAGACCAAAAGAACAACCGATGGCAACCGCCTCCACAACCAGGAGACAGTGGGAAAGAACCCGTGGTCGACCAGAAACCGCTGAGGAAAGTCAACCGCCAAATCAGGTGAGAAGAAAGTCGCCTAGAACCTGTTTCGGCTGTGGCCAGTCCGACCATCTGGTGAGAGACTGTCCTGGTCCGGTTTCGACACAACTTGGTCCAGCTTCCAGTGAGGAACCGCCAGTAGCTGTCCGCTCGAACCATGTACAGGGTAGCAGCAACGCTTACCTGTCGGTGAAAGTCAATGGTAAAGCGACGTTTGCCTTGATTGACACAGGATGCGAACTCTCTTTAGTTCCGAGCTCCATGTTGAAGAAAGCAGATGTTAAACGTTCCAGGCAACTGTTGCAAGCTGCAAATGGAACTGAGATCCGGGTTATTGGTGAAACGAAGCTAACCGTGGAAATCGATGGACTTCAATTCGATGCGCACTGCCTCGTGACAGAACAGATTTCAGAACTGAACCTGGGTCTGGCCTGGCTTGAAAGTCAGGAAGTCCAGTGGAATTTTGGCAGGAAGACAATTACGATAAATGGTCATGAAGTCGGCATTCACTGTCGATCAGCACCTTCAATGTGTCGCAAAGTGGTGTTGGCCCATGACGTGCAAGTGCCAGCGTTAAGCGAAATGAACGTTGAAGCATACGCCATCCTAGCGACATTGGGTGATGTCTGTGGAAGAAGTTGGGCGACTCAACCTCAACTGCTCGACTCCGGAGTGCTGGTGGCTGGGACTCTGCTGCCAGAACGCGCTATCGACTTACCTCTGAGAATTTTGAATCCGACAACTAGTGCAGTAAGATTAAAGAAAGGACTCCAATGTGCAACCGAAATCGTCACTGTCTACGGCGAAACTTCAAGCGATGGCCAGGTGTCCAGCTGCGGCCAAGTTATAGAGAATCGCACGGAGCCTTCTAACGAAGAAGTCGAAAAAGTGTTGTCGCCATTATGGACTGATGTAGCAGAGGATGTTACGCCAGAAGCACGGTTGCAGCTTAAGCAAATAGTGTTGCAACACCGTAAAGCATTCTCGTTGCATGAATGGGACTATGGCTACACGGATGTTTTGCAGCACAAGATTGACACTGGAGGAGAACGACCAGTCCGACAAACCTTACGTCGTCAACCACTGGCTTTACTTCCAATGATAGACGAACAGGTGGACCAAATGCTCCGGCTGAAGTTGATCGAGCCGTCGACATCAGAATGGGCCAGTAATGTGGTCATCGTGAAGAAGAAAGATGGGACACCTCGGTTCTGCGTGGACTACCGAGCTGTCAACACCAAAACTCGACCTGACGCATTCCCGCTTCCACTCATCAGTGAGAGTTTGGATTCGCTCGCAGGTGCAACATGGTTCAGTACATTTGACCTTCGTGCAGGTTACCACCAGCTGGCAGTTGATCCGCAAGACAAACATAAGACAGGTTTCCTTACGAGAAGAAGTAGCTTTCAATTCCGAGTCTTACCGTTTGGTTTAAGCAACTCACCTGCAAGCTTTTCAAGAATGATGAGTCTTGTGATGGCAGGCCTAAATTTAGAAATTTGCCTGGTGTACCTGGACGATATAATAGTGTTTGCCGCCGACTGGAAGTCTCACTTGGAACGTATCGCACGAGTGTTGGAGAGACTGGGCGAAGCTGGACTGAAATTGAAGCCCAGCAAATGTCATCTCTTCAGACGCCAGGTGTTATTTCTCGGACATGTAGTAAGTGGTCAAGGAGTTGGAACTGATCCAGAAAAGATTCGAGTGGTGGAAGAATGGCCTACGCCAAAGTCACTGAAAGAAGCACGTTCCTTCATTGGACTTTGTTCGTACTACCGCAAATTTGTTCCGGGTTTTGCGAAGGTTGCGCGACCTTTACACTCGCTGGCTCAAAAAGGTCTCCGTTTTGAATGGACTCAAGACTGTGAGAACGCTTTCTGTGAGCTGAAGTTACGGTTAACGGAAGCACCGATTCTGGCACTTCCGAACGATGTTGACCAATATGTATTAGACACTGATGCGTCTGCAGACGCAATTGGAGCCTTTCTGTCTCAACGACAACAAGGGCGAGAACGTGTAATCTGCTATGGAAGTAGAGTCTGCTCCGAAGCTGAAAGAAACTACGATGTGACAAAAAGGGAACTTTTAGCAGTAGTACACTTTTTGAAGACTTACCGTCAGTACCTGCTAGGTCGAAAGTTCATCCTTCGAACGGATCACTCGGCCTTGCAATGGCTCCGAAGAACGCCGCTTCCGATCGGGCAGCAGGCCAGATGGCTCACTGTTATAGAAGAGTTTAGCTTCGAGATACAGCACCGAGCAGGAGCTTCGCATGGCAATGCAGACGCAATGTCGAGATGGCCACATCGGATTGATGCGGTACGGGTGCTAACTGACCCGACGCCTCAACCGACCGCACTGCCAACCGGTTGGGAAACCAATGAGATACGAGAGGAGCAACGGAACGACCCGGAACTTGGCTGGATTGTGATGAAACAGTTGGAGTCAACGGAAACACCAACTATGGAGATGCTGCGATCACAAAGTCGAACAATCAAGACCTTGGTGGCACAATGGCCTCAATTGTCTTTGCAAAATGAGATCCTGATGCGAGAATGGTTGCATCCAGAAACAGGTCGGACGAAGTGGTTCCAGATTGTCATGCCACCACAACGTCGGGACAGATTGATTGAACTGGCACACGAAGGAATGTCAGGCGGGCATTTGGGATGCCGGAAGACCATGGCACAAGTCCAACGCCGGGCTTATTGGCCAAGTTGGCGAGATGATGTGCGACGAGTTCTTAAGAAGTGTGACGCTTGTGCTCGCTACTGGAGAGGAAAGCCGCCGAGACAAGGAAAACTTCAGAACTTGACAGTGGGAAACCCACTAGAGTGTATCGGAATCGATATAACGGGGCCACATCCGTTATCTAACTCTGGTTATCGATACATCTTAACAGTCGTGGACCATTTTTCCAGATGGGCCGAAGCCTATCCGATCCGGAATCAGACAGCAACTACAGTCGCTCGGGTGCTGGTGAAGGAATTCATCTCTCGATTCGGGTGCCCGCGACAGATTGTTAACGATCAGGGCGCGTGCTTCGAGTCCGCTCTGTTTCGCGATCTCTGCCAGCGACTCCGCATCGACAAGACGAGAACGACGCCGTATAAACCGAGTAGTAACGGCGCGATGGAACGCTTTCACCGCACACTCAACTCGATGCTGGGCAAAGTGGTCTCTCAACGTCAACGTGATTGGGACGTGCACTTACCCTATGTTCTTGCGGCGTACCGAGCAAGCGAGAACGAGAGCACAGGATTCACGCCGAATCGCCTGTTTCTCTCTCTCGAGAAACCTGTCTGCCTATTGATATTGTTTTAGGAGATAGTCAAGTCTTACCTGCTAGTTTGTCTGTTGATGATTTTGTTTATGAACAGGTTTCCCGGATGCAAGAAGACTTTACAATTGCTAGAAAATTTATGCAGCGCCAAGCAACGCAACGTGCTTTTCGCTATGATATGAGAGTTAAACCGGTGGAGTTTGAACCTGGCAGTTTGGTTTGGTATTTTTACCCAAGGACCGGAATCGGATTGAAAGAGAAATGGACCCGATGATACACTGGTCCGTTCCAAGTTAAAGAAAGGTTAAGTCCGGTTTTGTATAAAATACAAAAATCACCACGGGCACAGCCGAAAATTGTGTACGTTGATAAGTTGAAGAAGTATGAAGGTGAAGGTTACCTTGATTCGCGAGAAGAAGAAACTGAGTTCGAATCCGAGGGGAGTGATTCTGAGGGTGATGGAAATAAACGCATTCAGCGGCCGAAACGAAATACCGTGAAGCCAGCTAGATATAGAGATTGACATTGTGGACTCCATTGATTCATTGATTGTTTGTGGTTTACTTAATTCAATTTCATTGTGTAGTAGTTGTTTTGGTGTGTGTCTTAGATGATTAAGACCTTAAATTGTGTGTATGTGGGTTGTTCCACCCTTAGCTAATTACTGTGAAATATGGATCCTATAACCGGAACCAGTTTAGTATCAATTGAGAGACTATGTAGAGGAATCTACTGGTAATGGATAATATCCTAAGTACGGGAGTAACATATAATTCTTCTAATGTTTTTGTTGCTGCTGAATGAACATTGCTGACTTGAGAACTTGGCTTTAAGTAAAATTTTCAATGTTTGAAAATTTTCTCCAAGGGGGTGGAGGGTGTGACGAACGTCAATTCGTATGTTATTTGTTTTAATTAAATGATCAGCGCAACATAAATGTCGGCCAGGCGAACATGGACATTTGCATGGCGCCGCATCTCATTAATTCTATTAATAGAGCACCAATCCTGAACTAGCGCGGTAGATTTCTGTGTGCGCCTGACAGAATGGAGGTTTCTCATTGGTCAGAAATGCCCGGGAATATTTGGCGCCAAGTGAACTGTCTATAAAACAGCGAGGCCTGGCCTGCTACGCGCCTTTTCTGTGTGGATGTCGTCGAAGTGAGACGTGCGCTTTTTCTGTGTTGTTTTCGTCGCTGTCGGACGTGTTGGTGCAGTTTGATATTTCGACGGATCGAAGTCGTATGATCGACTGGAAATACTTGTGAATCAGTGTTTTCTTCCGGTTAGAGGTTGAGTATCGATTCCAGTTGTTTTAATTGTATTTTTGGTATCGATCGGTAGTTTGTGTCGTCAAATGCGAGCATGTGTAAAGTGTGATTATTGAATTGTTGAATCAACGATGAGTAAGCTAATTTGTGATTTCTCCGATAAGAGAAACAGAAGTAGATTTCGTATATTCGCCCCTGTATCAGTTTGACATTTATGACACGAGTGTGTAGTTTAATTCTTTATTATCGGATTTAAGAACATTGACAATCATTAGTCATAATAGACTTTAATTCATTTAAATTCCAATAAATATAAATCATTGTGAAGCTTAATTAAAATGATGACAGCTAATTCAGCTGCCATTTCAACAGGCGAAGTTGTTGAATTGTGTGAAATAATGAGGGAATTTATCTTGCGCCAGGAGAAGTTGGAAAGTGTCGTGTCACAATTAGCGCGGGAAGTTGGCAGTTTGCGCGGGAACTTTCCAGCCGAAAATACTGTTGTAAAGGCAGAAGGACCTTTCACACACGCAGACATATGTCAGGAAATATCCTTGGTACCAGAAAAGCATATAGCGCTCGACACAAGTGGTGTAGAGATAAGAATTAAGCCCTACATAGACTCGGGTTCAAATCCCGCACGTTTTGTCCAGTCAGTCGATGCCTTGCAACAGGGCGCGCGCTCGCTAGAGGGCGATGAGAACGCCACATATCCAGGGCTATAGCATTTCCGAAGCACGTTCACTGATATTGCCGAGGACGATGCCTGATTTTCCGATACCCGTTGAGAGCTGCTGCGCAAGGCTTTTGTTCCTGAGGGATTCACTTACCTCGGGAAAAATAATGCACGTTAATAATGGTCTATGCTTGAGGCGCTTCTAATACCTGTCGTAAACAGCGATGGTAGAAGTGTCTGCAATAGATGCTCAATAATTCTATCTATAACCCATAACATTATATTTATTTGGTCTGACACTGAAACTCCTGGCCCACTGAATACCGAGTGTGTGGTGTCAGAGTTGGGCCATTATACAGATCCACTATTTCTACGAAGATTGATGCGATCCAGTGGCGTAGCTAGGGGGGGGGACAGGGGGGACATGTGTCCCCGGGCGCCATGGGAAGGGGGCGCCAAAATGAGGGTTAAGATAAATAATTTTACTCTTAATTTTGATGCAGTTTTAACTAATTTATCACAAATGAATGCATAAGATTTAATTTTAGCGCCCCAAATATATCCAATTATATCCTCATTACTTACAAATCAGTTCTTAGGTATGATTTTGGCGCCCCATTGAGCACTAAGGGGAAACATGCATGTACTGTCTGTATTTTCATATTTTATTTCATTAACAAAAATTAAAATTTCCATTCGATTATGTTGAAAATGTGAAATAGTAAAACGGGGTGGGGGGGGAGGGGCGCCAAATTCATAGTTCGTCCCCGGGCGCAAAATATCCTAGCTACGCCACTGATGCGATCTCCAGTTTCCTATGCTAGTGCTTTCTGCCTGAGTAGCTTTACCGACTGGTCTCTAAGAATGGCACGAAGCCTATTCTCCAGGGATCAGTGTTCTGCTTCTGACCTAATTTGTCAATCATGCACATCAGGTAGACTGCTACTGTGTTTACACTTCCTAGCAGATGTTATGAAATATTTAGGTACTTTACCTTATTCATAACAACCTATAACTTAGTTCTTCTAACCTTCCATGTGCCCCCATATTCTCCTCCTTCTCTTCCTCTTCCTCCTTCTCGTCTTCTTCCTCCTTCTCTTCCTCTTCCTCCTTCTTGTGTGGCTCTTAATCGTCGCTGTCTTTCAGATCAAACATCGGTCTTCTGTGATCATGTCGATCTCCGATGCACAGCAGTTACTTTAACTGCATAGAAAATCAACGCATCCTGTCATCATCATTAAATCTTGTTTTGCTAATAGCTTCGTCTCATTCGCCTTCGTCGTATATTCATGTAATGTGAGATGCTTCAGTCATTCAGGGCTCGTTTGAAATCGCATAGATCTACACACGCCAACTTAATTGCGCCTGAAGGTGCGTGTATTTATGGCTCACTGAGCGATGTTTAAGAAGGAGCTATTAAAATAATATTGAATTACTTTATAGAGACTAGGTTAATTGTCAGCCATCTCGCTCGGGCAATGCACTCTTGACCTTCCTTAAGTCTTTGTCCGCGTTTACTAGAACAGCTGTTCACTGTTGTATCTGTGACCTGTAGGCCTATGTGTTGGTGGCAACTCTTCGAAATATTGCTCGATGATCACACGTCGTAGACCTATTTCCCAATCCCTGGCGGAATACTTACAAAAGCATCGGCACCTCTATGCACTTTGTGCACTCTGTGTAAGCGATACAGCATGGGTTGATGAGGCAGAGAAGACGATGCTCTGAGGATGGCAGCTGCAGCCTTCCGTTGGTCAGACGACAGATGCGGTCATCTGCATCCGGTCAATACCAAACTCACCGACCGACTGCTATCTCTAGTTATCCAACGCATGTATGTCGGGCTATGTCGTTTCACAGCTATTGGTCGACCGTGTAATATTGTTCCTAGGCTTATCAGGTCACTTAACCCTTTCAATCACCATTTTCTCCTGTCACCGTGTAAGTAAATATGCATATCCCCTCTTTGTAGCGTTTGCTTCAGGCATCATCAGTCTGCGTCTCGAAGATCAAAACGCGACCATATCATTCTGAGTTGCATAGCGTTTCCCTTACCAACGGACACCATTTCCACTCTTACCCGCTGGTCTTGTAACATCGCGACATTACATGGCAAGCATGTTCATGTAATGTCATGGTATGACATGCATGGCATAACATGACATGACATAACATACATGGCATGTCACGGCATAGCACTGCATGATATGACGGTAAGGCGCGGTTGCCGACTAGTTAGAGCAGCGGTTCTCAACCTGTGGGTCGCGACCCCCACGTGGGTCGCCTTACGATTTGCCAGGGGTCGGCTGGAACCTTCAGAAATTTGGATTGCAAAACTCCATTATATTTTTAGTTATAATTGAAATAATATTGTTGGCCTTCTGTAGCTTTGTTTTCTTCTTAAATCTGAAATAATGTTTAAACTTTAAATTTAGCAGCTGGCATTGACATTTTAAACTCTTAATTGTAGGCATGCAGTCATAGTACACTACAGTGACTACACAGTACACAATAAATATTAGAAACGTCGAGGAAACATCTGATTTACTAAATTTTACTTTTAAAATTTTCAAAACTATTACCAACAAAAATTACAAATTGTTTTGTTGATTAATGATTATTTTATTATGTATGATGCGTATGGATTAGGCTATCAAATGATGAGAAGTGTTATACATCATAATGGTAGCAAAAATGCGATGAAGGGGTAACCAGATCAATTTTATTGTTGGGGTCGCCACAACTTTGGAAATATTATCAAGGGGTCGCAGCATTAAAAAGGTTGAGAACCGCTGAGTTAGAGCGTTCGGTATATACCACGTAGAATACAGCTTCCACTCTTAACCGAAGCGATGAGGTGTAGCCTACTTGGAGTGTAAAAACCTCAAGCAAGTCTTTCGAGGACGATTGTTGATCGTAGGACAGATTGCGCTGTCGTATCATCCTATGGTCGTTTGTGCATTGAAAAAGAGAGATATCATCATATACAGTTTGCTTTGTATTTATAAATGACGAAGTGTTTAAAGCCTTAGACTTCACAGATGATGTCACATTGCTGGCCTCTAGATCTCTAGATATCAGTGGAGATCATGGAAAGCAAGGACCTTCGAACTAGAACCTTCCTGGGCAAACCAAGATCCAGAAGGTGTCAAGTATTATGTGTATAAAGTGGCTTAGGCTAAATAATTTGTTTAGGAGGCTAACACAGTATGAGTATTGCTTGGCGTCGCGTCGTAGATGTAGAGGGGACTCAGTACGATTCCTTTGTAGTGGGTATTTCGATGAACTTAGGCCTACTTTAGAACTCTGCTACATCCCTTGCTAAGCTTCCGGTAACGTAGGACTGAGGTTGTAGGTACTTAGAATATGATTAGGTAGCGCTATATTTGAAAGTAAAGGAATGTGACATTTGGTTTAAAAAGTCAACCGAACCGCAGTAGAGAACAATTCAATCGCCAATGAACTCCATTGTCTTTACTATTGTCAATTCCACGGCAGTATATAGGCCTATATATAAAATGTTCATGTGACTGTGTGCACGGTAAACGTCGAGTTTAAATTAGAGTCGGATAAGTTCCTGCACAGAACCTTAAGTCCTGGATGGATACATGAATAAAGACGGTGTAATGTCGTCGTCGAATAATCGCTGCGTTTATGTTAGCATGGTGCTGTTGACGTTTCTTGTGGTCTAAGCATAGCTTGTACCTCACACTGGTCAATTATCTGCATTCAGCTATGATGACTCCTATGAAACTATTTTTACTCTTCACCGTTAAGGCCCAGAAAAGCTTTTTAACCCGGTCATCCTTTAGATTTCACCGAGCAAACTATAATCGCGTTTATACGCAGTTAGAACCACAAGAGGAGCCTCTGAAGTCAAAAACCATTCGATGGATAGCGTTCTATAATTATTTTGAGAATTTTCTCTATGTAAGCTGCTTGCACAATGCATCTGCGGACTCTGAGATTTCGCGGCCAAAGGACACCATTTTTGGCGCAGAAATAGCAATTATATATATATGGGTATCTGGTTCACAGTTGTCACAACTTCAAGTCTCGCCATTTTATTTTCATACACTAAAAATATAGACCAATAGGGGCCTATACAAAGTCCTCTATGGGCAAAATGGATTGACTAGAAATTCTCGCCTTCTCTGGAAAACTATAAACCAATTCCTTCATCGGTATTCCTCCAGCCCACTTTCCAACTATCTTCCAATTTCTAGAAATTCTCGCCTTCTCTGGAAAACTATGAACCAATTCCTTCATCGGTATTCCTCCAGCCCACTTTCCAACTATCTTCCAATTTCTTCAACAGCTCTATTATTTTTTTTTGAAAAATTACTACCCTCCATCTCTCTCTCTCTCTCTCTCTCTCTCTCTCTCTCTCTCTCCTCTCTCCTCTCATCTCTCTCTCTCTCTCTCTCTCTCTCTCTCTCTCATCTCTCTCTCTCTCTCTCTCTCTCTCTCTCTCTCTCTCTCTCTCTCTATCTCTCTCTCTCTCTCTCTCTCTCTCTCTCTCTCTCTCTCTCTCTCTCTCTCTCTCTCTCTCTCTCTCTCTCTCTCTCTCTCTCTCTCTCTCTCTCTCTCTCTCAATCACTCTTTCAAAACCACCCTCGATTCACCTGCGGATGCTCCCTCCTCTACTCAAGACTAGATCTCAACCTTCCCCACCTCGATCATCATTATCTGTATTCCACCCAACATCAGAGGCTGAACTATTCCATATAGAAAATCTCTTCCTATATCTGCCTCTTTATTGTAAGAATGCGCATCTGTTCTCATCATTACCAATTATGCCAATTAATGTTGTCCTCCTTTGAAGAAGCACTCTTTAGTCATTTCTCTTCTCAAGAAACCATCACTTGATAAGGAAATCCTCTGTAACTACCGACCTGTATTTACCTTTAATTCATCTCCAAATGAGATGAACGCGTAATACTGTACTGACTCCCCTCTGGATTCAATCCTAACTTTCTTCCCACTCTTCTCCGTTAAACAACGGAGGCTTCATACCAATCCTGCCCTAACTCTCACTTGTAATGTTCTTAGCCTGTTTTGTTCATCCTTACTTCACTCATTAAAGCGTCCTCAGTTAACCATAACATTGTATGTTGAAGGCAACCAATTAGGCCTATTCATCTATTTCTTTTCGAACAGCTTCTCCGACTCCATACATCGTCTTCTTCATGTGGCTACCCAACTCTCTTTCTGGATGACATTTAATCTCCTGTGCTTGAACCCTTATAAAACTGAATCCATACTCATAGGCCTGCGTGACTAGCTCAAGCAAAATTCCAGATCCTTCTATTTCCCTCAACCTAGACTCTGTATCCACCCACGCATTAACTGCAAATTCTTCTGTCCGCGACTTAGGTGTGATTTTCGCCCAAAACCTTACCTTCTCCGATCATAATAATTCGTCTTCGCTCTTGTTTTATGGACATCCGCGATCTTCGCCGAATCCGCCCAATGCTTGACTTAACCGTATCTACTGTCATTACATGTATTGTCCACGATACACTTGACTATTGTAACTCGCTCTTCCTGAATATAGACACCACACAAAAATACCTTCAAGCTATCCAGAATGCTTTCGCTCGAGCTGTCACCAAAACCTCCGAACACCACCACATCACTCCTATTCTCAAATCACTGCACTGGCTTAAAATACCTGAATGAATAGAATACAAAGTCATGTCACTCACCTCCAACACAATCCAATTCTCCCAGCTTTCCTATTTATCAGTTATTCACAGCCCAGCCACTTCGCTCAACCCTCTCCACTTCCGCCTTAACACTTCTCCGCCCTTCCGTTACCTCGTCACTAATTTGGAAATAGCTACATAGCCATAGCTATTCCACCTCTCTGGAATAAACTCCCGCCAGAATTACAAAAAAATCTGATCCATCCTACGAACTCAGCAACACTTCACCTCATGCTATTTCTCTACAGGTCTTTGGTCTTTCACTCAACACTGAAAAAACTGCAGTTCATTCACAAATCCTATCCTGATTCATCCTCTTCTTCTAACCTCCCTCGCCGCTTCGATTCTAAGCACCATTCACTGTAGCCGTCGGACGCTGATGCCAGCCTGACCCTTTGGATCTTGACCTGGAACCGATTTTGACCCTGCCCTCCTATCGACCTTGTTTGACTGAGTGCCTGTAAATACGTTGGTTTTACGACTTCGCCTTTTGGGCGCTGCAGAATTTCGAGATTACGATTACGATACATGTGGTCTCTAAAGATGAAAGCACAGTTCAGAGGTGAAGGCAGTTTACGCACTTGTTATGGTGCATTCACGTTTACATTTAAATAAATATGGCACTGGTTTATTGAGTGTACAGTTATCCAAACTGGTATGTGAAAGGCATCTATATAATTTTTTATGTAAGACTTGTAGCAATTACAGACAGTTTCAAGATAGTGCGCGCATGCTATTGTTGTACTTGGATAAGCGCATGAATGAAACTAGCACGCATGTTAAGTTGATCAGGTCCTCGATATTAATCTATATGCACTTCTATAAAATGGTATGAAGGAAAATAATTATACTGACTAAGTATGGAAATCAGATATGTCACATGTATCTAGGTTTCAAATAAAAAAATACTTCGTGCCAAGTGCAAGTACAAGGTCAAGTACTTTGGACAAGTGCAAGTACTTCGATTACAAGTATAAGTAGGCCTACAAATACAGGTACTTTCGTGTGAATTACAAGTGCTTAGATTACAGTAAAGTACAAATAGCTATTACGAAAGCAATAAGATATTCGTTGGAATTATATGGCTAAGACTAAATCAAACTTGTATGCTATCTGTGTAGATAACTGAACTAAACGGTAGGAATGCGATATCACTTGAAAGGAGTTATTTTGGTATAGCCACAGCCTACAGCATCCGGTCAAATCTTCCTGGTATCCATTGCAAGAGTTTTTTGCATACCGGAGTACAAATTTTCAGTTGAATGTATTGCGTCATTTAAGTTATCAATCAAAGACAAGACTCAAGACATTACATAACTTAGATTAACCACATGTTTGCCTTCAGTAGAACCATCTGTCGCTTCCACTACAGGTTCAAGAATCTCTAACATCTCAGACCATTGTGTCCACACACGTGATAATGGAATGAAATTCTTATGTCGCTGCTTTTCTAGAACCTCATAGAGCTGCTCCAAATTCAGAGACAATAGGACTTTTACCTAGCGCAGTGTCATATTTCATCTGGTAAAAAAGATTAGTGAAATCTACTTTTCGGGAAAAAATGCCTGCCTGCATTAAATCTTCTCACAAGGTAGAGATTGTATAAATATATATATATTATGTACGAAGTCTTGCAACAGGTTCACCTCCATCTTAACAGAGCAGCTGGAAGCATATTCTCATCTAAGCGCCCATCCAACGGCACCAGTAGCATGAAAGAAAAGCAGATAATTATGTCAAAATCGGAACACTAATGATCCTCTATTTTGAAGGCGTTATGTTACACAAAGGACCTAGATAGGCCTAGTCAGCACTTTAAGATCTAACTCGACCTACAACAATTATTACAAATTACATTTCACAGGCAGCAAAATTCGTTCTTAAAGATAGAGTTTGGCCATTGATCGCTGCCTCGTGTGGCAGCGAATAAGCGATGCATTAATATTTAGTTTCTTTCAAGTTAACATATAATGTATGTAATATGTATGCATATATTGTGTGCATATGTGTATGCATGTATGTATGCATATATATGTACCGGTATATATATATATATATTGCGGTGCATATTAGGCTATATATATACATATATATATATACATACATAGAACTTACAATAACTCCTCTTAAGAACCTCGCAAAGGTGCTGCCTGCGCCAGTCTATAATTTGATGTTAAATGTCATTAAGGGCAGAAATGTCATAAGCAAGCAACACAATGCAAAGAACACTAGAAGAGTAACCAATGGCGCGTGTGTCCCCCCCCCCACCCACCCCACCCCCACCCCACACACGCACACACGTGCAGCTCAGCCAACGGATTTCCGTCCAATGTTAACAGATGCCATAATTGTTCGCAGTCTCTGAACCAAACTTCGTGGATAGAGTAGAGCAACGACGGACGGTAGCGATCTCAGCACACGTTACACCTCCACTGAGCAGTCCCTTATTGGTGGAAGATAATGTCCTGCTATCCCGCGAACCACCGGATGAACATGGAACAGGTAGGTATTCGTCGCTAACTGGTCGGTATATTGAAGCATAATCAGTGACTAACCTAAATACCCGTGTCGCTTCTCCTTTGCTGAGACGAAAATTACAATTACCGGGCACACTGTGTTTGGATCGTCGACGTATGTTTAGATCCAATAGTCGACCAAACCTCGAAAAGCCCTCCATTCTCTTAGAGTCACGTAGGAAAAGACGACTTGCGAAGAAGATACCGTCAAACGTACAAAATTCGTAGCAGAACCGAGGAATGAGTTCGATACGTAATCTAATCCCGACCTCCCTGCCCTCTTTCCTTCCTTTTCCCTCTCCAAACCAAAACAACCATGTCGTGTGTCAAAATATATATGTATGTACTTCGAATAAGGAAAAAAGTGATAATGCCACTAATGAAATTGTACAATACGTACATCTGTGGCGTTGACGAAATCAGTCCAAAGCAAGCTATTCTCACAGGATAAGTACCCCGATGAAGTAAAAATTGCCAAGGTGACCCCGTTTTCAAATCTGGTGACGAAATTTAATTAAATATAATTATACTTCTCAAAATATTTAGAAAAAATATTATGTGATCGAGTAACCAATTACATGCATGCATCGATAAACTTCTTAACAACAGACCAATGTGGCCATTCTACTTCTATGGCCCTGAAAGAAATGGAGAACAAGAGCTCTAAAGCAACTGATAATAATCTATTTCCTATAGGGATTTTTCTTGACTGATCGAAGCCATTTGATACAGTGGACTGCACAATCTTACTAAGTAAGTTAGAACACTATGACATACATACGTAGGACTAATTTCAAGTGGTTTTCCAACTATCTATACAACAGAAAACAGTTAGTGACATTTAACTGATGCCAATCCCAATTACAGAACAGTCCATTCAATTTGGAGTTCAACAAGGTTCGATTTTGGACCCCTTGCATTTCTTTATTAATATCACTGATCTATGTAATACTTCTAGCTTACAACATTTATCTTATCTGCTGATGACACTAACGTTTTTGCTTCTCATAAGTCCCTATAGACGCTTTACTTAAAACGGTAAATTATGAACTAGAAACAGTTTCAGAATGGTTCAGAGCAAATAAGTTGTCTTCAAACATTGACAAACTAGCTTTAAACTGTTTAGTTCTCATTCCTTGTTATTGAAAGTTGATCATTGGCCTCAACGAAAAGGCTATTTCGCAGACATCATTCTCGAAATGTTTAGGCTTATGTCTGAATCAAAACCTTACATGGAAAGACTTGTTTGCTCGCGCTGACATTACTTGTCATGTAGTTTGGCTTTGATCTGCATGTACTTATAGCACCGTTGACTCAAAGTATAATGTATGTTTTTCATTCGGGTTTCTTTTATTTCTTTGCTGTTGCACTTATAACAATTTTTTACAATGTAATGACATAATGACATTCGAAGTATTAATTGCGACTTGTTATGGAAAATAAATTTAAAATGAAATGCATGTATAAAGTTAACAAAACCTGATGAATTGTGACACTGTTGCAAATGCCATCATGAATTCTGTTATAAGAAACTAAGTGATCCTGTTAGCGGGACTTGTTCCTTCTGGTCTCATATTTTAATGCCTAGGCCTACTAATACTTTCTCTGAGTGACTATGATATCGATTGTTACTATTGGTGTTCAATAAACTGATTGATTGATATAAACTGGTAGGACTCACAGAAAGTTGTTGTCTTAAGTACAATAATAACCAACACGTTTGTTTCAATCAGACTATAGAAGCCTGATTTCTCAGTTACCCGCTAACAGCGGCTAGCATAATTTTTTTATTGAGGGATTGCACGTATACCTCGGGTGAAAGTTATAATTAGAACAATAATTAATAAAAATAACATTAATAATAACAGTAATAAAAAAATAGATTTCTTGGCCTTCGCCTTTCTTTTCTACATGTCACATTCTCCACCTCGGTACGAGATTTTGGCATTATCCTTAATCAAGAGCTAATGCTTTGCAATCATGTAATAATGTATGCCAATCTTGCTGTTTCCATCTTCGTCAGATTCTCACTGTGCGACGATCACCTACCACACATGCTGCCTCTGCACTGATCCACGCTTTTGTCTCTGCTAGAATCGACTTTAATAATAATAATAATAATAATATTTATTCTTTAATTAAGCGCCTGCAAACGCACTGCGCTGTACATGTACATGTTATGCGATAAATCTTAACTACTAACAGAACAGACAGCCTGCAATACACGGCGCAAATTGCAGCCTACAAAGCATGTCCGCCTATGGGACTCGATCTCTGTACCTCTCGCACTCTACGCCATATGTTTTCCAATGCGCTATCGGGCTATTTTCTCCAGATTTCTGGAAATTGCAGTCTGTTCTAAATGCATCTGCTCATCTGATCGGTGGCATCCCAAAATGTGGCCATATCTCCGCCTACATACGAGACACTCTGCGCATTTTACCTGTGCCTCAACGCATTAAATTCAAATCCTAACTCTGTGCGAAATTGTCCCATTGGGAACTGCTCCATCCTGTTTAAGATCTTTGTCTCTTCTATTCCTGGTCGCAGGTTCCTCCGATCGGCTGTACATGGTATCCTTGCTGTCCCTCGGGTTAGATCGTCCACTGCCCAGCTCAGAAGTTTTGCCATTGTTGGCCATGTATCCTGGGTTAGTCTTCCTTTTAAAATCAGAAGTGAGCTAATCAGTCTTCCACCTTCTCTGTTCCGCAAGTGCTTGAAGTCTGTTTTGTTTGATCGTGAGATCTCCCTGCTTGGTCGAGAGCACTGCTGATGAGTTTTTTCTTGAAGTTGCACTTTATACAATTTCATGTATGTTATGTTAATAACAATAATAAAATAGGAACATATAAAAACACAATCCACTCCTGCAGCAGTATCATTTTCCATGGCTGGTTTTTGAAACTGGAACACAGGCTATCAGCACTCTGTGTTGTATTATCCCATTGGACGTCCAGCGCAATAACCAAATACTAATGACGAGAAGCACGCTTTTAATTGCATGCTAATCTAAGTTTATGCCTCGATTCGCACTTTTGTGTAACTTTCTCCGCATTACAAATTATCGTAAAAACACTAAAAGCATCGACAGTAATAACAACACTAATGACGAAGGTAATAATTTAGTTCCTGAGGCAAAGTAGATGCCATGCTTCGAGATTTCATGGTTTTGCGGTTGAGACAATTAAGTGCGTGTTGATCCGGTAGGAATTATATGGGCCTTATCATATGGTTGTGGCGAGCGTTTGTGCGTTTGATCAGAAAAGGAAATTGATATGCTCCTCGGTTCCAGATAACAAATCGCAAACAAATTCTTGTTGTAATCATAATTTTCTGAAATTTCTTTAACAAAACTACTTATTGTTTTACCAATAATTAACTGTTTCTGTAAAGTCCGTGTCAAAGATACAAGGCATGAACGAAGGTGCACCAAAACTAAGCTGTATTCAGGTCAATATTAAAAAGGCCAGTTCACGTAGACAGAGAGAGCTTATGGTAGATGAGCCATCTGGTAACTCTACGGTACCAACACAAGCTCTAACACCAGTTAAAGCCTCGAATTCAGTGTCCACCTACTTTCCACAACTATCCTAATAAATCTGACATAAATCTGTTTACTGCCACACCATGAAAACACGAACTATTTCTGGCCTGAAATTCTGAGATGCTTTATCAGCCTCTATGTCCACGAGCCACATGCTATTTAAAGAACTCATTAAATTTACCTTGTTAATAAACTTGCTACATTCGTCAAATGAATTATTGTGGAAAATACTATGAAATTAACGTGAATGCTCCCATATCTTTGACTAGCGTTCCGTTTCGTAAAATTTTCCATTTCGAGCACTGGTTGGATGATAATTGATAAGCTTTGAAACAACAACAATATTATTATTATTACTGTTATTATTATCATCGTCATCATGATCATCATTATAAGGTTACATCTGCTAACTTAAGTTGTTGATAATAGTACTATAGTGCCGGTTGCTATGCTTTACTTAAAGGGTGCATAATTAACTCGGATAGAAGGCTTAATTGCTCTATTAAAGTGTTAATTAAAATGAAGGGCATTTCATATTTATACAGCTTTGCTCAGTTCGTCATCAACACAACTAGAAGCAGCTGATGGCTATGTACATGACCAGGAATATCTAATACCTGCTGTTGGTTTCCGCTTTCAAGGACGCAGTGTAGGCGACGTGGCAGAGTACAATATTACAGAGAAACAATAAACTTCTGCAATTATTGGCGTCTTGTTATTGTTCGTCGCCAGGGGCGCCGGCAGCGTGACGTACTGGACGTACGTGCGTCCACCCACCAAATTAAATCCACACAAGGATTAGGCATCGCATTGATATTTTTGACAATTTCACTGGGTAATTTTGGTTTACCATACAGTAAGTATAAATAATATCGTGTAATTTTGGTTTACCATACAGTAAGTATAAATAATATCATACGATATCATATGCATGTGCTATACTGTACTTTTATGAGTCACTCTGAGTCATTTTCAGTGTATGACTACGAGTGGCAGACAGAGGACGGGTGTGGATGAGAGGAGACGAGAGGGGTGTGCCAGTGGCGTAGAAAGGTTTTTATGGGCCCTTGTGCAGAGTTTCGATGGTGGGCCCCTTGAACCCCCTTCGATTTGAAACAAAAAAAAACGCTGTGCAAAAACGCTTGGCGCTTTTGCGATAGGCCCTATTTGCATATTTCGCACCGTGAGAAATATGCAAATATTATAAATCGCACCCCAATTAAATAATTATTAAATAATTACATTTTAATTATTTTCTCCGATTTATTTAAAAAGCATTTTTATTTCTCCAGGCTATCATAAAAAATTCACTAGAGATAATTAATCTAAAAACATTGTTCCATCTGCTATGACTGCTAAAATATGAATCATCCACACTTAAATTGTCAAATTGTGAAACTTTTTAAAGTGTCAAGCATTCTGGCATGTTCATTTTCCATTGACAACATTGCCAAGTCGCTCAGCCGCTCTTCTGACATTGTACTTGGTAGATAATTTTTGATTAGCATCAATTTCGAAAATGACAGTTCACATGTAAGTAATTATGCAATTGTCAATTTAAATTACAAAAAGTAGGCCTACTACAAAGTAGGGCCTAATAATATTTCATATATATACTGCGTAGAAAATATAATCAAAACTCTACAAATTTACATGTCGCCTTCGGTCATGACCTCAATATATTTATACGTTAGTAAAACTACTGCCGTCCTAAGACTGCATAAAGTAAAGAATGTTGTTATGGTACACCGGTTGTTTACTAAATCATGCATTTGGACAGAATTCCAGTTTCAGATTCAGCCAATACAACTATTGAGTCGAGTCATTTGAGTGTGTAGTACTATGTACTAACGGCATGACAATATGTACGCTGTTGCTAACTTGCTGTAGGATATATATGTAGATTTACTTTTAGGCTAAAAATGACTCTACTCGCTTCCAGGGGCCCTTCTGACCGCTGGGGGCCTTGTGCTTTGCACAACCTGCACAACACATTGCTACGTCACTGGGGTGTGCGTCCAATTTTTAAAGCCTGGCGGCGCCCCTGTTCGTCGCTCCAACGTCAAGACTATAATTGGTAATTCAGCTTTTTCCTACACCATTTTCCACATTTTCTGTAGCTGTCTCCACTGATTGTCCTACTGCGTTTTGACAAGTTCGATACCACTCTTCGGCAAAGATATTTATTAAAATGCCGTTTCAATACTTTGAAACTTACCTCTGCAAGGCATAGACGCCATTCTGCAAGAAAACTCCTGTCACTGCTTAGAATGAGTCTTTCCAAAGTGTGTGATGTCATTGATTAACAACATTGAATATTACCGTAGCCTTATTTTTTCATTAATAGTCATAAAATTGCGCAAACTTACAGTTTTCGCAATGAATGACTTCCTTCGATGCCCTCAATGCTTTCCAGCCCCGATCTTCGAATGATTCTGTTGACACAGAAGAAGAAATGTGGTTGAAATGGCGGGTTATAAGTTGCAAGCATCCTACACAACTAAGACGGAAACTGGCTTTCGATGCATCGCTGTATTCTATTGGATGAAACTATATATATTTTATGTCGACGATACATGTGGTTTATTATACATAAGGATATGATAAATTGAAGTACATTCATATAATTCCAATTGCATTACATTGCATGATATTAATTATTATTATTATTATTATTATTATTATTATTATTATTATTAAAGTAGTTTTATATAGCGCCCCTTCAAGATTGCCTACTCAGGAGCACTCCCAGCCCAACCACGGTCAAATAACGCAGTTTTGAGGACAGTAAGAAACAGGGTGAAATGACCAATCGGAAATTGACGGAGCTTTGTAGGAAGCCCATTCCAGGTCATGGGGCCAGCCACAGAGAAGGCACGGCGTAAATCGTAAATCGTAAAGTCGTAAATCGGGCGTAACTGAATCGAACGTGACTTACGCAACGTCTTGACTTTGATAATTATCTCCTTCGATGTTCTTAAAGTCGGCATGATAATTTTTGTGACGACAATTATTATGCACACGAAATCAAAACAGTTGACGAAACCAAGCAGAAAGACAACGAGAATCTATAAAATGGTTTAGCTTGAAAAAACTTTGTATCGATAACTTGGTTCTTGGCGGTTGCAGTGCCTGTTAGCCTTACATAACCTCCTATACTTTCGTAGTTTCCTGCTGTTCAACTACATCTCTGTTAAACCTCATATTTTCGTTGCCCGTGTGTTCTTAATAGTAACTTATTGACCAGAACAGCGTTCAACTGTCACCAATCTCACTGATTTCCAGGAAGCTTCGCACGTATCGATTTCGAAGAAACTCAACGACCACTTTTATTTATGACATTGCTTTGTTCTTATTGCTGTTTTACGAATTCAGGTCCCAACTGTACGCTCAGACGCACTCCAACTAGATACTCGAAACTCAGCAAAGTATAGCATTTGCACGCCTTATAAGAAATCATCACGTGCAAGCTACCAGAATACACATTTAGACATGTACATTTAAGTTTCTTTGAAGGGTCATTTAATTTATGCATAGGTAAAGAAGTGGCAGACTTTTCGACAGACAGACAAGGAACCAGACAGACAAACAAGGAACCATACAGACAGATAGACAGACAGACAAGGACCCAGACAGACAGAGAGACAGACAGACAAGGAACCAGACAGACAGACAGACAGGAACCATACAGACAGAGAGGCAGATAGACAAAGACCCAGACAGACAGACAGACAGACAGACAGACATACAAGGTACCAGACAGACAGAGAGACAGACAACCAGGCGGTTATTAAGAGATAATAAAGTGAGAATTTTTAATGAGCAGTTGACATAAAACGTCTGCTTACAAAGTTTGTATCCGTCGGAATAGATGAATGTTTTGCAGCGATCTGAACCGCGGCTGATCTTTGATTATTCTGTAAATCAAGAATTTGTCTTCATTCACCAAAAAAAATGAGCCTTAAGCTTAAACACGGTCGTCATTATTAGGTCAGAGTTAAGTGCTGTATTCTTGTTTTACCATTTATCTTATATGGTAATAACTTCAATTCATGATTCAACGTCAACTCTAAAAATCTAAGTTTTCAGTTAGAAAAAGGAGTACTGTTATATAATTATGACATTTATAAAGCGCCCACTAGAAAGGGGCCCCAAACTCGTCGACATTTATATGCCAATGAGCAGGATGAGGGCAGCAAAAGTTTGGTTTCTTAGTAAACGATTCCAAAGTAGAAACAACATCCAGCAACAATAGAGCTCCCTAGCAATTATGAAAGTTGGGAAATATAGGAATAAGCAATCACGCTACTTGGCAGACTGAAGAGCTGCGATGCATGAGGTGCAGATAAATGACCGTCGTTCAGTTTCCCAAGGCACATTGCAGTTACAAGACCTACAGAGTTGCGCTTAAAAAGAAAAATCACGACTTTGATAATACAAATACAGATACATGTAAGCCAATATAATTCACCTACATGGAGACAATAATATGCAGTGCATTATCGAAACCTGGTATGTTTGAAATTTGTTTTAAAAAACACTGTTCCATTGAAGTGAGTTTTTAGTCTTGCAGAAAAGTCTTTTTCGGGTAGAGGCGTAACATGAAATTCATTCACTAACGAACGAAATAATTGCTTAATATCAACTGAGTCAAAGAGTAAACATGCCGATTGTTAATTGTCAATTGTCACGCAGATACTTAAAATATACTCAAAGAAAGTGAAACAATCAGTGAAAATACTAAAGTCATCTGCTTTTGGAAGCTGATGGAAACTTTTTCTATATATATATATATATATATATATATATATATATATATATATATATATATATATATATATATATATATATATATATATATATATATATATATATATATATATATATATATATATATATATATATATATATATATATTACTCTTATACACTGACACCCATTCGGCGCAGTCCAGCATGTAAACACACTCACAAGCATCTATACGAGAGCATGCGCATTCGTGAATTTTCTATTTGCATTAATTGTAATGTCATAACGACACTGACATGACAGTGCCATGACAGTGACGCTGACTACTTCTGATATCCGGCATATCTATAAGTTATATCAACACAACGGATAGAAAAATTGATGCAGTAGCCTCCATTTATATTATTATACACGACTAGAATGCAAGCAATTTATATGTAAAGTACATTCATTCATTATATATATATATATATATATATATATATATATATATTTCGTAGCTGAAATGGTTTTGTCACCACCACCAGCAGAAAATTAGCTGAAGCGTTGATCCAATTTCGCTTAGATTGTGCTAACGGTGTTCTATGGAGCATCATCTCAACAACTACATCAGGAACCATGTCATGTAGACCTAAGCATCGCTTCCGGCATCCATCTACTTAACGTTATATATCAGCCGCCATCGGAGTCCACGCGCAAGTTTACTCTCTAACTGGAACATTTGGCCACCGTTTCACTCCCAGCTTGTTGTGAAGGATGATTTCTACATAACTACGGATGATTCATTTCATTTTTCATTTCATTTGAACATTTATATAGCGCCCCTTCAAGAAGGCTACTCCGAGGCGCTCCCGACTCCAGCACGGATATACAGAACAGTTTTTAGCATAGTGTAGAAAGACTCAGGTTGAGTTTTAGGAAGGAGACGCAGATCCAGAGGTAGCCCTTTCCATAACACAGGGCCAGCCACCAGAAAGGCTTGATTTTTCATGTTAGTAGTACGGGCAAATGGCACCGCAAGCACCCCTCTCTCTCTCTCTCTGCAGAGCGCAGTGAGCGACCACGTAATTCGAACTGAGATACACAGTGAGCCAAGATACGATGGGGCAATGTCCTCCAATCAGTTCCGCATGAAAATTGAAATCTTAAATTCAGTGCATGGAGGGATAGGCAACCAGTGCAAGGTATCACTTCAGGGGGCTTTCACCTCCGGACGATTCACCTCTAGGGGTATTCACCTCCGGACGTTTCACCTCCGGACGTTTCACCTCCGGACGATTCACCTCTAGGGGCTTTCACCTCTAGGGGTTTTCACCTCTAGGGGCTTTCACCTCTAGAGGCTTTCACCTCTAGGGGCTTTCACCTCCAAATGTAAAATGAGACCTTTTGAAGAGATTTATTAACGCCAGTTTTCACCTCCAAATGTAAAATGAGACCTTTTGAAGAGATTTATTTACGCCGAAAACATAGCAGACACCATACAAACTATGAAACTAATTATCACTGAGCAATGAAGTAGATTTCTTAGTGTCAACGTGCAAACTACGCAAACTATGCAACTAATTATTGTGTCATAAATAGGCAAAGTCAGGCAATAATAATAATAATCGTTAAGAGCCTACAATTTAGAAATTGTTCCATATCTTCTTATCTAAATTCATTTCTTATGCGCCTATGGTTAATTATGGTTAATTAGGGCATACAGTCACTGGCGCACGAATTGGTCTGCAGTTATCATCTGCCGTTATCAGGTTATTAGGTGTCTACTTAGCTAGGTTCTAGAAGCTTTCATTGTCTTCTTATCTCAATTCATTTCTTGTGTTCGAAATCTGCTTCATTAGTTGTATAGTTTGCATGTTGACACTAAGAAATCTACTTCATTGCTTAGTGATAATTAGTTTCATAGTTTGTATGTTGTCTGTTATGTTTTCGGCGTAAATAACTTGCGTAAATAAATCTCTTCAAAAGGTCTCATTTTACATTTGGAGGTGAAAGCCCCTAGAGGTGAAAGCCCCTAGAGGTGAAAGACCCTAGAGGTGAAAACCCCTAGAGGTCAAAGCCCCTAGAGGTGAATCGTCCGGAGGTGAAACGTCCGGAGGTAAAACGTCCGGAGGTGAATACCCCTAGAGGTGAATCGTCCGGAGGTGAAAGCCCCTGATACCACTTATGTATGTGAATATGGGGCCAAATTTCGGGATGCCACCAATCAGACGAGCAGAAGCATTAAGAGCAGACTGTAATTTTAAGGTAAGAGAGGAGCCCAGAGCAGAATATAGATAGCATTTCCAAAATCGACTCTGGAGGAAATGAAAGCATGGATCAGTACAGAAGCAGCCTGTGTAGTAAGTAATGGTCGCACAGAACGGAACTGACAGAGGTGAGAGTAATAGGCACGACATACATTTTTTCATGGTTAAGAAGCGTTAGCTCTTGATCAAGAATAATACCCAAGTCTCGCACAGATGTTGAGAATGTGATACCGGCGAAGGGTAGAAAGATCAATCTTAGAGATTTTAATATGACTGCCGAGCCAAATAAATTGGGTCTCATCAGAATTCAACTGAATTGAAGACAGTTTGAGGACATCCGACGCCTACACAATCTGATCAACTAAGGGTAGCCGCTGCAGCAGCCAGGCCATGAGCATAGGCCTAAGTGTCATTAGCATATTTTATATTTCTCGGATAGAAGGCGACTCAAGTCAGTCGTGTAAAGAATATAAAGAAGCGGGGCTAAGACAGATCCCTGCGGGAGGTCAAAAAGTATAGGGACCAATGAGAATACAATGACCCGCTTCTGAGAGCTAGAGGGTATACCCTCACCAACAGAACCACAATATGATAAATACAGAAATGGCAAGAAGTCATAAATTAAGGCCTTTATAGGGAAGGCGATAATATGTCAAGTTCACATGACTTGGCAGCCAATTCCATCAACTGAGGACAGCAGGAAATGGCTACTGACAAAACAGCCAGCAATCCGTCAGAGCGAAGGATGGTAGCAAAGATTCCTCTGAAGAGAGACAAACAGAAGCCACTTTGTCGCACATGTAATCCATGTAGTTGGTGGCAGAGAATGGGGTTCAGTGGGTAGGTCAAGAGTAGAGAAATGGCCGAAGATGCGAGAGACGGAAGACCATAGGCGACTCGGATTCTTACTCTCCCGCTCGATCAGCGATTCCAAGTACCGGTAACGCATCTCCGTGGCATGGAGTTGACTACGGAAGTATTCGAGAAGCGTAGATATTCTCCATCTAGACGGTAGGTGGAGAGGAGCGTGATATGACCAAGAGGAGTAACACAAGAGAGGCACAGGGCCTCAAACGGCGATTGAATAGGAAGAGGAGTAAATCTGGTGTAAATTGAGACCCTATGATAGAACACCATACATCCATCACAGCTCGCGAATCCAGCTAATACGGTCATCGACATTCTGCGTCCGCCGAAAACGTCGCTAAAGCCGTCTCACATGACGACGAAGTATAAGATAGTCACAATCGAACCAGACGGCGAGCGAAAGGCAAACATAGCCTACATACAATATACTACTCACATACATCGTTGTTATAAAATCACATTTCTAAAAAGAGGTTTAAAACAGAATGCTATGGGTAACACTTGTATATTTATAGTCACAATCGAACCAGATGGCGATTGAAACGCATACATAGCCTACATACAATATACAACTCACAGAAATCGTTGTTATGAAATCACATTTATAAAAAGAGGTTTAATAAAACAGAATGACATGGGTAACACTTGTATATTTAAACGTAAAAAGAAAAGAATTGCAATTACTAGTCCCAAGTCGTTTGCCTAATGCTTAAAAATTGACCAATAGAAAGCATCAATAGGATAAGTCTTGCTGTTTCGTGTTTCATTATATTGCAACTCTATTTAAAAAACTAATTTTCTTACAAGTAACTATAACCCATTTCTAATCTAATGTTGACCTCTGCATATTCCATATGTTTTGAGTAAGTGAATTCTAATGTCTCATTTATTCAGCAGACAATATCAATCCCTTATCTGTCCTTTATCTGTCCCTTATCTGTCCTTTATCTGTCCTTTATCTATCCCTTATCTGTCCTTTATCTGTCCCTTATCTGTCCTTTATCTGTCCCTTATCTGCCCTTTATCTGTCCCTTATCTGTCCCTTATCGCTTCGAAATTGATGAGCAACAACGAGCAATTTCATGGCTTTCCATTAGATTTGTCCATACTTCTTCTCATTTCATTACTCATGGCTCAAAAATATGTTAACATTTAAAAAGTTCTTGCTGCATTTGACCAATTCCGTTATTGTCATAGGTGTTGACAGAGACAGCTCATCTGAAACCCACATTCGTCAGGCATCCATTAACCGTTGATCGGATTTCCGATTCCTTTCGGTTTCTGGTCTGAAAATGCCGGATGCCGTGTAGGATGAAGCTAATGGGGTTTTGCGAATTGACATATTCCGTCGTAACTGATTTTCTTTTGCAGACATTGGGAAAGCATTTGCAGCACTGACACCGATTCCTGTCGCTTGATTGCATCTCCATTCATTATGATTGCATCTGAAACCGACATTCGCAAGGTATGGACACACACACACACACACACACACACACACACACACACACACACACACACACACACACACACACACACACACACACACACACACACACACACACACACACACACACACACACACACACACACACACACACACACACACACACACACACACACACACACACACACACACACACACACACACACACACACACACACACACACACACACACACACACACACACACACACACACACACACACACACACACACACACACACACACACACACACACACACACACACACACACACCTACACACACACACACACACACACACACACACACACACACACACATATATATATAAGAACTTCATAAGGTTTATATATATATATATATATATACCTTATGAAGTTCTTAACGCCTTCTTGAGGTTTTTAGAAGGCGCCGTACAAGTGCAATATCAATATTATATAATTGTAATTGTCATCGAAAATGTTTAAGGCGCCACTCAGAAGGTTAGTGGCGCTCCCGACCATGGCTGACAAACAGGACAGTTTTCAGACGCTAACGGAACTGAGAGGGAGAGTGACCAAGCAGCTCTAGCTGCAGGTCCTAAGGGAGAAAATTCCAGGCGCATGGATGGACCAACAAAAGCAGAACTACCAACAAAAGCAAAACTTCTGGACTTAACCCTAGTGGTGCGCATACGATGACCCACTAGGAGGCCACGGGCAGACGACCGAAGGAAACCCGGCCAGGCAGAGAGGAGATCAGAGTGTAAATCAGTTATTTGTACAACCTCAGTATTGTATCTTTGTCTCTACAGATTATTGTCCTTCTAATACTACTTAAGGTTGAGTTAAACTTCTTTGATTCCTCTGCACCTGTTTGTATAATCACTCCCAGCTCTCTTTCTTCCTCTGTTACTTTCAAAACCATATCCCCATTTTATGGTAAAACTCTGTTTCTCTTCCCCATATGTATCACTGAACACTTTTCCAAATGAATAGGTATCTGCCATTCCACTGACCATCTGAACAGGTTTCTTAGATATTCTCGCAGTATCTCCGTTTCTTCTTCATCACCCACTGCTCTCTAAAGCTTTGTATTATCTAAAAACTTAGAAATTTGTGATAAAATTTCATTTCGATAATTCTTTTCGATCATGGATGTCTATATAGGCCTATCATACAAAAATAGCTAAAATTTTGAGGCAGGTTTAAGACAACGCTGGAAATGTCAGTGCTTCTGAATCGTTGCATCGATTTCCTTTCGACTGTTTACGAACTATGGCACTTAAATCTCTGCTATTATTATTATTATTATTATTATTATTATTATTATTATTATTATTATTATTATTATTATTATTATTATTATTATTATTATTATTATTATTATTATTATTATTATTATTATATTATTATTATTATTATTATTATTATTATTATTATTATTATTATTATTATTATTATTATTATTATTATTATTATTATTATTATTATTATTATTATTATGTAGGATCGAACACGACTAATATCAGAACATAGGCTACGATAATTATCGAGCAAGCACAATACATAAATCTCTCCAAGTGAGTGGGACGCATCAACAGCTGCAGCCAACTAAGCCGACAAATGACAACTTATTATTTCGGACATAATGTTTGTAGGTAACAACATATTGCTTGACAAGTGAATACAATATCAAAGTTGCTCATGATTTTAAGTAACTCAGCTGCTGTTTGTTGCTTTTTGTTCTGTTCCCGTCATTGTTGCAGCTCCTGCTGTCGTTGCTGTCTATTCGGTTGCTTAGTGATTGCTTCTTTTGCATATATATCACTGCAGTTCCATCTAGTGTCGTCTCTGTAGTGGTCGTTGCAGTTGTCGCAAAGAGCGGCAGTGTTAAAAAGCCGGCGAGTAATTTCTATGCGCTCAATTAGGACACGCGTTCTAATTAGCAGTGGACTGAAAGTACTGTATTCTGTGTGGCGTGTACGTTTTTGCGATGAGTCTTAAATTGTTGCTTGTCTTATTTCCGCAGATATTTTGCTCATTTGTCTATTTCGAGCGATGAAAATATCAGTAATGAATTCGCCAATTATTCTGAACGTCTGTTTTTGTTTCTCTCGTCCTGAACCAGTTATTTTTTGTTCAGTCTGTTCTTCTCTTATCTACTCTCTGCTTTTCTCTAATACTTTCTGCGTAGTAATTCTCATCGCTTCTCATTCTTAGTTTATTATTTTTCTTCTTCTTAATTTATTTTTGTTTAATCGACTCATTTTCTTCATCTTTGTCTACTCCATTAGGCTAGTAAGCAGCCAGTATAGTCATCCCAGCAGTGTCCATTGCCACACCAACAGGGCTCCCTCTGTGTTGAAAACTTGTAGTCGATGTCATAACTAGCAAGCCTGAATGAGCTGCAGTGTATAGGATATTGAATTTATGGCTTTCTGTCAGAGCTGTGTATAATATAAACAGCGTCTATGTCTAACGACGTCTTCGTTTATGACGACGAGAAACATCTGCACGTTCATAACAAGAAAAAATGCGCATTAATAAAATTAGCCTTTTAAATGAGGTTTATTGTCAACATCATCATAGTCAGCAGTTCCTGACGCCAACCATTTATCGGCGATGGGTACGAATAAATGATCCACTTGTCTCGGTCATTTGTCAAGTACTTTGCACCATTTAGTGTTAGTCTAAATAGCGTCATATCTTCATTTAAATTGTCTATCCAGCGTAGTCTTGGTTTGTCTTTGTTCTTTTTCCTTCGAATCTTGCATGTAGTGCACTGTTTGGGATTCTGTCAACTGGCATTCTCTCTACATTTCCAAACCATCGGAGTCTTCGTTGAACGACTTTGTCTAGCAGAGTTGTCTCGATACCTAAAGATTGTCTTATGTCATCGCTTCTTATTTTCGGTGGTCTTGAAATCACTGCAATATTCTACAGCCAACTCATTTCTGCTTAAGAATTCTTTTCTCATCTTGTTTTCGCATTGTCCAACATTCCGATAGGAAAATGGGTTGCATCATTGTCTCGTATATTTTTGTCTTGGTTTTCTTTGTTAATTCTTTGCTCCTCCATATCCTGTTCATTATTCCAAATGCTTGTGAAGCGAGTCCAATTCTCCTTTTATGCCTTTTTTGTTTCTGCCATCTGCATTTATTAACCCTCCTAGAAAGACGAATTGTTTCTCTTGCTCAATAGCTTCTCCATGGAATTTTCACCATCTTTCCAGTTAATTTGATTGCTGTTTCAGTCTTGTGAAGGCTGAGTGACATTATTGTTTCTAATAGTAAAAAAATTAAATAGATAGAGGATAAGACACATCATTGTCGTTTTCCAGTTTTCGCGTGAAAGTATTCTGTGGTCTTTTAACTACTTTGACCAAAGACAAGACTTCTTTTTAAAGCCATAAAGTGTTTCACCCAACTCTCAAAGCTAGACTATGTATTTGTCTCAGACAGCAGTATGGTAAATGAAGTGCAATATCTATAGCATTATTGGGATCAAGTGTCCATGTCGGCATCATGTGGAGATTGAAATATGGTGCGGTAAAAGTAAGTCAAGAAATACAAAGGAGAAACTACACAAAGATGGGCAACATCCTAGCAAGTACTGACTGGGGAAAGAAAATGAAAAACAAGAACGTTTATGCTTGCTTGTAGAGCATCAAGAGGCTATATTTTGAAGCAGCGTATACCATATGTAAAAACCCGAAAGAAGATATAGTCACATTTCATTTAAGAGATCATAAAGTTCAAGGAATATTTGCCAAAAGCATTCGGAAAGCTGAATTTGTATAAGGCATTGATGAAGTCTTGCAACATTCACAAGTGCTGAAGAAGCGCACTATATATACATTTATCAATGTTAACAAAGAACCAAAAGAAGATATATTCTAATCAAAACCTGATCCGTCTAAACGCCGCCCACCAACCAACGAAATCAAATAGTCTAACCTTGAACTGGAAACAGTGTGGACTGGCTCAACCCTGGCAAAAGGTCACTAGTGCTGAAACGCAAAGGAACCGACAAGAAATGCAAATTGCTGCAATAACGGCCTACACGAAGCCTAAATGACAGTCTTGGACTTCTCGGTAAGACGCAAAAAACTAGAATCCATCACCAGCGATTAAAATAGGTATCGTAAACAACGGTGGTAATTACAGCAACGGCTACGTCACTGCAACTGCGGGACGTCAACGGTCGTGTTATTCCTATAAATCGTTTGCATATCTAGAGCCACGGACCAAACAACTCTCGGCCTCTGCCTGCCACCATCCTTATTCCACTTTGGCGTCGGCCGCTGCAGGAGAGTCGGCAGGAATGTTCGATCTTTCTTCACAGCCATAAACAGTTTCTTTTTCGCCATAAAACTGTCATCTTGATGTGAATTAAATGCGCAATTATCACGAATTTCCCTCTCTCCTCATGCTCTCCGTGTCTTACTCTCCTTTCGATAGCCTCCGATATCACACCAGGTTGGTCGGAAAGAGACTAGACCTGCTTCTAGGCACCATCCGACCTGCTCAAGTACCGCCTCGAATCGTTGGATCTCTGCTTCATGCAGGCTAAGAACAGATGGTTGAAAACGAAGGCGGCGGCTTTATCTGGGCCGATCCAAGTTCTGCGAAATGCCAACGTCATCGTTATACTCAGAACGAACAAATGATAGACAACCTTAGATCCAGCTGCAGCTAGGAAGCCTATAGAAAGGCGGCTAGATTAAAGTGACAAGGACGAGAAACCCGAGGCGCTATACAAGCATCCTTTCAGTATTTTCTATTAGAGCTGTTGACAATATGGCTAACTGTGATCAATCTTGTCAGTAAAGCGTATTTCATCTTCATCCTCTTTTCTGTCCTGCCTCTCAACTTTTTGGGTGGCATTTTAATGGAGTATGCCCCTACACATCTTAGCGAGATCTTAGCTATGCTCTTACTTGCTCACTTACACAATTCAGCACAATGACAGTCCTCTGTATCTGTGTTCTATGCTCACCCTTCATAGCAACACTCAATCAATGGACGTCGTGACTCCTCATCTGCCTTGCACTTAAACATTGTTGGGCTCTCGGCTTTTCTCGGTGGCTGATGAAGCTTTGGAATTCACAGCCCAGACCATTTCGTTTTGATGTCATTCAGATCTAAACTTAATACTCGTCTCTTTCAACTCGTATAACCACCGCAGCCTGGCTGCGATGGTTATGCGATCTATCGAATTCCGATCTATCGAATCTCAAAGTGAATTGATTGTTTTATTATGATGTCACTTGAATCGACCACCGATTGGTGTCATGATCATTATGATACCCTGGCGCTGCAGAAGTCATTGGAATAGATTAGCCTAGACTATTAGACGTCCTATTTTTAGTTGCTCGGGTTATTGTTCGTCATCCAAATGTCACTTGATAACGTCTCCCACGCACAAAAGCCGTGGCTTGACTTATTGGGTTTCTGCTGCTGCTGCTGCTGCTGCTGCTGCTGCTTCTGCTTCGGCTGCCAGGATGCGATATGTGACACGAGGGACGGAGATACAGCGACAGATGCATAGGAAGACAGACTGAATAAAAGGTTTAAAGAAGGTTGAGTGAGACGTCGTTGTTTGATTTGGTGGATGACTTCCATCAGCTATCATGACACCTAATTTCTTCTATCGAGAAGTTATCAGAGCTAAACCGAAGAAGCAACCTTACTTCTAGTCATTCGTCTGTGCAGTTGTTGTCAACTTCTTCTGAGAAGATGCAATCTTGAATGGTGGCCAATGAACTTCTTCAAAATCCATCAAAATTTATCTAATCGGTACGGTACCCCACAGCAATTTCCGAAATATCATTGTCTTAAATCTTTGAAACTGGGTAATTCACTTTTTGTTGAGTTGACTAATGCTGGTCGCAATTTGGGCGTTGTGTTTGATTCTACTATGTATCTTGCCGACTACTGTATGTAAATAACGTTTGTAAATCATCAGATATGAATACCCGTGACATACGCAGAACTAGGCCATGTTTCGATGTGCACCTCTATTGTCACAAACAACACAACGCATTATGGTGGCTGTCTATTTGTAATTAATCAGTGTTTCATTATGTCAGTCATCCGAATCGGTTCTAAAGGTTGACCAGTTGCCACCGAAATCGACGGTGAAACAGAGGCATTTAATTTAGCCTTTGCGAAGCACAATTATATCAACCTTATGATTTAGGAGATGAAGTACTGAGGTGAAATTATAAATTAGAAATTACACCTGGAAATTGTTGCGGTGACAGAATTGGAAGACCACTCATTATCTTACTATCTTTAAGACACCTGTGTTCACAGCGCTTTTGAAAGGTTCTGTATATATAGCACATGTATATCAACTCACAGACAATACAAAAATACATAGGCACCTCTATGCAAACAAACATATTCACATACATATATACACGCATGAATGTATGTATATATACATATACACTTACATATATACACCATGTATAGTATTATGCATACATGCATACATACATATATAGGCCTGTACAAAAACATAAATATTTAGGTCTATACATGCATATGTATTACCTGCAGCAACCTGTAACAATTACATACATAGTACATACACCAATCATAAATCATCTCACAATTGCTTCATGCTTTAGATTCACATTTGATTACTTTCATGCGAAATAAATTCAAAATAAAAACGATACCACTACTATTACTTCTACTACTACTACTACTACTGTTGCTGCTGCTGCTGCTGCTGCTGCTACTACTACTACTACTACCAATAATAATAATAATAATAATAATAATAATAATAATAATAATAATAATAATAATAATAATAATAATAATAATAATAATAATAATAACCATTGCCTTGCAACAAGGCAGCTTCATCTGGGCGATGGCACCGTACACGTGCATGGTCCTCGTAATAACCCATGTCCTGGTTCGAACCTCCCTCCTATGACTGCATCGCACAATGCCAACGTGAGTTGCCCCCGAGTTGCGGGACCATCGGTTCCTCCTACATCAGCTCTGATCTTGGATGATCGGAGTGTAGAAGATCACGTTGTCGCGGATTTGGGTGCGTTACAGCAGCCGGAGCATGCCGGCCGTCTCGATCTGTTTACGCACCCGGATCCTGGGGGTCCAGTTCTTAAGCACATTGCTAGAGGGGCGCGTCTGGCCTGCTCGCAGGCTCTATCGGGGATCCTGCGTAGTATTTGCAGCAGCCCAGGTTCACTGGAAGGCTGGACGGCGCTCCTGCAGTTCGCCCCATGCGTTCTGGTGCAGCCATCTCGGGCGGGTCGTAAGCGGAACATGGCCAGTGTCATCAAGGGCCGTGTCCAGGCATGGTCTCAGGGTCAGAGATTGGATCAGGTTAAGCGCCCTTCTGGAGTCGGTCGCAGCAGTTCATCGCACAATTCAGAGGCCCTCATTGCAGCCATCAACTCCAAACTGGAGGATGGGAACATCCGAGCAGCGGTCCGTATTTTATGCGACCAAAGCCACCCTGCACCTCAGACTGAGGAGAACCTACAGATTCTCCTTGATAAGCATCCGGCAGATCCACATCCAGATGGTTTGCTAGAGCTTCCGGACCCAGAAGCCACCACTCCTCTTCAGATCACGGAGTCTGACGTGTTGGAGGCGATTCGTTCGTTTCCGACCGGTTCTGCTGGGGGACCAGATGGACTTCGCCCTGGACATCTCCTGGATCTGATAAACCATCGCGAGCCCTCTGCTGCATTACTGAGTGTGCTGACTGACTTTGTCAACCTTTTGCTGCGTGGCGGCTGCCCTTTGGAGGTGAGGCCTATTCTGTTTGGGGGAAACCTCATCGCCCTGTCTAAAAAGACAGGTGGTCTCAGGCCCATCGCCATCGGTTATATCTGGAGACGCATTGCAGCCAAGTGCGCGAACAGATATGCAGTCAACAAGCTGTCGTCTTTTTTTGCCCCGCTCCAGGTTGGCATTGCCACACCCGCTGGCTGCGAGGCGGCGTCACATGCAGCCCGCAGGTTCATCTCTGATCTACCCGAGGATCATGTTTTTGTTAAGCTTGACTTCGCAAACGCGTTTAACAGCTTACGCCGCGATGTCATGCTTAAGGCCGCGCTTGAGGCTATCCCCGAGCTCTACCGTTTTGTCCATCAGGCTTATGGGACCGCAATTCTCAGATTTGGCCAGTTTTCAATTTCTTCACAAATGGGGCCTCAGCAAGGTGATCCTCTCGGTCCTTTACTCTTTTGCCTGCCTCTGCAACCCATCCTCCGCTCTTTACAGTCGACATTTCGATTAGGATATCTGGACGACCTTTCTCTGGGAGGTCGTCAGGAGACAGTAGCTCGAGATGTCGAACTCATCCGCGACCTCGGTCCGGCCATGGGTCTCCATCTGAACGGCGGCAAATGCGAGTGGTACACCCGTGGCGGGGTTTCGGGGACGACCCCCGTTGGTCTGATTTCCAACGCCTTGACTGTGAGTCAATCATCCTACTAGGGGCACCTCTTTTCAAAGGACAGGCTTTAGATTCTGCTCTCGAGCAACAATGTGGGCTTTTGAGCGATGCCATCAAGAATCTACAATGCCTGTCTTCTCAGAGTGCTCTTGTGCTTCTAAGATCCTCATTTGGTGCTCCTAGGATTAGCCATCTGCTCCGTTGCTCCCCTTGCTTTGACCACTCGACATTGGAACGGCTTGACAACATCATGAGAGACGGCCTCGAAGCCA